>LPNX011004135.1:87418-126294 GCA_001517045.1 Pseudotsuga menziesii | reverse complement strand
GAGTCACGACTATCTTAACTTAAAACAAAGAACTAGATCCTTAATAGCCTACCATGCCTAGCTTCTAGAACTCGCAGTCTATTTTTCACTTAATTGTGCTCCAGCATTTTCATAAGCTATAGATGAAGATGGCATGCATATTGCAAAGGAAGAAATATTTGTGGTTGTTGTTAATGTTACCTTGTAGCTATGTGAGAGCAATCACTAGTCCACAGTGCACACAATTAAGGAAAACTGACTGTTGCATCATAGTATAAAGTGACCCTAAATAATACAACAAATTGTAAATGAACTTTTATGTGATCATGCCCTTTTGGAAACATGACCCCGGTTTACTATAATGACCTTAGATCATTAAAGCGCTCATGCATTATTTCTTCTTTAATCTTGATATAAGGAACTAAACCTTAAGTTTGGTTGGGTAATTCAAGTGGTTAAGCTTTGAGCTTCATGCAAGAGGTCTTGGGGTCTATCTTTCATACTATTCAGCTTTGTCATATTCGTCACTCTGTGTCCCTATCGGGTTAAGTACCATAATTAGCATTGGCATGTTTATAGTGGGTACTATCTGCAAAATGTGAGAAAGTGTCCGAGAAGTACCATCTGCAAAATGCGAGGAAGTACTCCAAAGTTTTCCAACAAGTTCTTCCTTGAGAAAAAGATAAGCTCAACCAAAATTGACATTATCAAAATCATTACAAATTCACAAAGGAAAAATAACAAGTTTCTAACTTAAACATGGTATGAATATTTACAAACATAAAAGGAAATTTCCATTTTCACATGGATGTAAAACAAAAAAATTACATGTAAATATTTCATTAAGCAAAATACTTTGTATAGAAAGGCACAAGATCTCTATAACATGATACAAGTTAAATCAATTTTCCAATTGAGCCATGCATCACTCTCCATCCACCAAGATTCCTTTCTCATTAATTTGTTGTTTTGATAGAGACAAAAGTCAATTCATCCTTCATAAAAAATCAGGTCTTTAACAAGCTTAAATCCCTTATACTTCATTTCCTCCTCCATCTTGATCATAGGAATCGAGTCAATTTACAACTTAACAATAAATAACAAAACCAATGTTACCTAAGCTTTGTGCAAAACAATTTTTTATCACTTCTAATAATTTGAGTGGTCAAATCTTAAGTTCTGCAGTCTCCATCAGTTTTCTATAGAGATGGTTTTGAAAATGTCCATTATTAAATAATATGGGTGTATCATATGCCAATAGTCATCCAAATGATACTGTCCAATCACAAGTATGACTGAAAAATCATCTCTACGAGTTCCAACAAGAAAGAAATGGGTAATAAATATTTTGCAAGACATTTTCTTGGAGCTAATCATTGGTTTCCAAAAGAATCACAAATTTCAATCCATAAAATGATCCATAAAAGCTCACCTACTTTCGTGATGTGAGAGGAGGTTCACCCCAATGTATGGATTTATTCTCAAGTTCTTCAGATCTGATACTATATTCCTGTAAAAGAACATGCATAAAACAAATTAAATGTTTAATTAGGAATCAGGATCCACAGTCATGAAAACTACATTCTACATGAATTATGAGAAACTCATCTCAGCAAATGACTCGAAGAGGTTGGAGAGTAAGAGAATGACTCAAAATTTCCATTAAGAACTCACAAAATTTCATTCAAAAACTTGCAGTTTTACCAAGTGAGGATATGAAAAAATTTCTGAGTTTGTTCAAGAATCCAAGTTATACTCGTGAATTTTTTAGAAGTTGAGATAAATTGACTCTGCCCGAATTTGGCACCAAGTTGGGTACAACATGCTAGTCCAAGTTTTGCTAATATATTCTACGTATCTCATAATGATGTAGACATGATTTAGAAAAAAATTAAAAATAAAAACATAAATATGAAATGGGTTGTATTCACCTCAACTGATACTCCTAATTTTGAATCAAAGGATTGATAATGCTCTCGAACAAGCTCTGTTAATGTTCCATCCTGCACAACAAGCTTAGAAATAATGTAAGGGGAAAGGAAAACGTTATCATGAATATTATTATATAAGAAAATGTGAAATCCTAAAAATACATTAGGAAAGAATATGGGTTTACCTTTAGCAACTGAGCTGCATTTCTCAATCCTCGTTCCAAAGTGTCCATCCCTGATATATGAGCAATGAATAGATCTTCTACATCAACACTTTCCCTCCCTCTTTGTCAAAGAAATGGAAAACATAGATAAGTTTGATATCCGTGTGTACTACATGTAACATATTTGACAATACAACAACATTATAAACCATCAACTAGAACACAACACATCACTCTCGATCTTTTGTACATTCTATGAAGAGGCGTATACTAGCTTTTTCCATCTTTTTTTACTATCCTATGCAAGCACCTCTTATAGTTCATGTTTATTACATTTTCCCGATCAAAAGCATAAGCAACCAGAGCAATTTTTTATTCAATTGACCCAACTTTTGACCTTTTTAAAATAAGGAACTGGTCTTTAGGTAGTGATAAGTCGAAATCATGAGCACAACCAATGACCATGAGCATAAGAGACATCCAACTAAAGTAAAAAAAGTGTTATTGGAATATTAACACCTAGGGGGTCGCTTGAATTATGACATTCATAGGTCTAATCATAAAAAGCCAGTATCAAACAAAAGTCATCCATTCATGCCATCAAATGGGAGTTGTTCTCTAACTACATTGGTGAACATTGGTTGGATGTACTGAACATGTAAATCTTTTATGGCTGGCCACAATTAGGAATGTATAAGTTGATGACTTCCAAAGTAACAGTGGTAACATTTGAATGTATTGAATGTATGAATATTTTGTTTGGTCATAATGAGGAATGTGTAAGTTGATGACTTCTAGAGTACTTATAGTTTTGCATCAAAGTTGAAACCACCACGTGAAATCCCACCCTCAATAAAAGGTAAAGATGTTGTGTAAGTAGGATTTTACAATTTTTATGATATTCATAAACACGAAAGTAATTAGAGACTTCTCCGGATAAAAATCAAGTAAAGGCTTACATTCTTGATAATAGTCAACATGATGAAAGTTGCTTCACTAATATCTGTGAGACATTGATCAGTATCCCAACCTATACATGTTGAATACAAAATACAAAATATCATCTCATAAAGGGATGTGATCCATTCTTCAAAAGTGGAAACTTGTGAACTCAGTCAAACAAAATAGGACTATAAGCCCCATTACCTGTCAAGGCATCTCTAGCGTTTGCATCAATATTAACAAGCATCCCATAAATTTGTGCCATTTCGACCTCGTGATGACAGCTAAAAAAAATCATCATATATTAATTCCCAAATATATCATCCATTTTACTACTGAACTGTAAACATTTAGAAATAAACATATAATTCGGGCCCTAGGATAAATCACAAGGAAATAAAACTATCAGGGGACGGATAACTGAAAAAATTTACACTAACTTTAGCAGATTCCAATGACACTAGAATTTGCGGTTTGATAGAATGTTAGTGGGAATTTTGCTTACCTATGCCCAGAGAGGGTTGCATGGTTGCAGTCAATGTTCAGTTTCAAATCATCTACATTTCAGTCCAGCCATGTCAAATTCAGAAATTGATTAGCATTTTAGCAACGAAAAACAGTACATGTTAGAACTAAAAAAAACAATTTCAAGAATCATTCCCAAACATGGTTTACAGGATACTACAAAAAATACAAGGAAAATCATGAATCTATGAGACACAAAATATTCCCAAACACAATCCATTAATATGCACATGATGGTGAAAAACCAAAAGTCGAAAGAAATGCCATAAGAAAACATTCAATTCCAAATTCCTTGTAGGACAACGCATGGCTTCATTTTGTAATAAAAAACTACAAGAACTATGTAAATGCAACATTGTGTAGTATTAAAGGGTGGTTTTAAACACGCATTAGCAAATTCCAACCATATCAAATGTAGTGGAGCTGGAAACTTGATATTACAAAAGAAAAGCATGGAATTCCCTTCTAAATTACATGAATTCATTAATAAAAAAATTCAAATGTGCAGCTGTAACCAAAGGATAATAGACACCATGTTAAGATGTTAAAAATATGTTGTAATCAGGGATGAATTACTTCAAAGTTCAAAAAATGCTATGTGTAGAGGTTGGATCAAAATTCAAAAAAATGATGCACAGTTACGAGGCTAGAACACTTTACATAAGCATATGCAACATTCTAACAAAATAAAAGCATTTAGGAATGGAAGAAATACACACCTACAAGTCCATATCTCTGCAGGAAACCCATTGTTCTTGCAACATCCCAATCATACCTAGCAAAAAGGATAAGAAAATCTTAAATTATTGTTAATCCTATGAACTTCTCATAGTACAACAGATGGAGATGAAGACAGAAAACAATGAATTTATAAAAACTTAAAGAAGGATTGATATTTACTGGTGTTTTGTAGGCTCTTGTGGTTTGAGTTCAATTAGAAGAGTTCCTGTAATAAAAAAAGAAGGCTTAGCCATGCTAAAGTGAAAATTTGGCATCCCTTCAATTAAGCTTTGAAGTTTGACATAAACTAACATTAAAGCAAGGCACTGGGTTCTTTCACAATTTCACCCAAGCACAATTTTTTCTAATCTGCTAGAAGTATAGGTTTAAGAAAAAATGTTACCATTGAAGCCTATACTCTTCTTTCAATTGACTGCTTCTTGTAGAAACCTAGCCTACAAATTGAAATAGAACCAATTTTAACACTTAGCATTAATATATCAATAATAATAAAGGAAATCAAAATAAGAATAGAATGGCATACAAAGTTTTGAAATATAGTGTTTAAGACAATGCAAATGAAATTAAATATTAAATTAAAAAACACAAAAGATTCAGTTGTGGAGCTGAATCAAGACGAATTTATTCGACATGGCTTGAAGTTCGGCGAATTTCAAAGTTCAACCTTGAAATTTGCTGACTTTGGTGGCAGTTTAAGTCCATCTGCACTGTAGTATGTACTATGCACACAGCTAGCTAGTTCATGATGGAGACGATGCCTAGGAGGTTAAATCTCTTTCCCAGGTTTTGAACTCATAACACTTACCATCAAATCAATTTGTACCAAAGGCTCATAAACAATTCCACCAACAAATTGCTTTAAAAGTGTCTGATCGGGGGTATGTTAAGTTTATCTACATTGTAGTATGCACACACCCAGCTAGGTCATGGTGGATTTGGCGCAGAAGATATGAAATTTATTTCCTATGTTTTGAACTCATCATGATTACCATCATGTTTTGGTGAAGGTTCATAAACAACTCAAACAAATTACTTTAAAAATGACTCACTAGAAGCAGGGTAAGTCCACATTGTACTATGCACACATTTAGATTTCTTGTGGCAGAGTAGGTAGTTGGGAGGTTGAAGATATTGCCCAAGTTTTGAACTTGTCAAACTTACCAAAGTAGTGTGTAGCGACGGTTCATAAACATGATAGTAAATACATAAGAATATTGGGTAGCACCTAGCCCCCAAGGTGTAGACCAATTCGCAATAAGGTGCATTGATTTGATGAGAATGGAAGGTCCTCTAGGTTACAAGAACCTTGGGTGCAATTTAAGGTGGGAGATAACCTTGATGTCCCTATTTCTTGATTATACAAGGACACGGGCCCTGGAATATAGGAAACGGGCCCTATTTCTTGACATAAGTTAATATATCCATACAAAATACTCAAATAAAAATACAAGGTAATCTTCTAATCATCTTTTCTAAAAAGTTTACTAGAAACAAATCAAAATTATCTCTCACTAATAAGTTCATTCAAGCACCCTCTCTAATAGTTTCATTCACAAAAAACTTCAAAGCAAATAGCAAAAACTAATGCCATGGACATATCAATGGAATGGGTTCCCAGTAATAAACCAATGCCCAAGAGCAATCAATATTTTATAAAAAATCAATATGGGTATCTTGAAAACCTCACTCTATTATCAAATTTGGAGAACATCCAATTCCAAATGGCCCTTGTTCATATTTACCATCTTCCAAAACAATGTTGTAGGGATATGTGTTTGATTCTTAAAATACTCGAAAGAGTATGTTTTCTAAATACAAACACCATACCAATGACCACTAAATATCAGTGTATTTATTGAAAGATTGAAATATATGTACCTTATATCATGATGTTGATAAACTAAGGTGATATGAAATTGAACATGCATTTGCACCTCGACAATGGAATATGCTAAGACTATATTAGAAGTTAAAATGACTATGCGGTATGTTAAAGCGATTCCATTGATGAAAAAAGAAAGGCATAGTTAAATTCGGATAGTGTTTGTATGATCCTCTTTAAGAAAATTGCTAGAGCTTACTTATCATAGAAGAAAAGACATAATATACCTATATACTTAATTTTGCAAGCTATATAATAGGGAAAAATGAACACAAAATACTGGATAGTGTGAAGCGCTATAATGAAATGCAGGACATAAACATCAAATACTAAATAAACCAATTCCAACGTTGGTCTTGACAATGTCTTTATGGACCACATAAACAACTAGATTTTTATGAGTAGCCTTTTTTTTCTGTAAGTAAAATAATTAAATCCATCATTTTATTTCATTCTCAATGCCATATTTTTCCATATTCACAAAAAAGTTTCAATAAAATGAGATTTCTGCTATAATCATACGGTATAATGTGGAGTGAAAAATAATATGATTGAAAAGAATAGAAATCAAATACGAACTTCTGTCTATATCTCTAAAGAATGCTGGTTAACATAAGGAAACTAATACAACATTATGTTTTCCCTGTGTTAAACAACAAGTTTTCCATATTAAAAGAGACATACCTTGAATGGTAATCAAGAACCTGTGAAACCACTGTGGAAACAACTCCATATTTATAGAAACAAATTTATATTTTAATGCATAATAGTAATTGAGATATCCCTTTCATGGATGGAATTTGTACAAACAACATTACATAACAAAAAAAATGCCCCCCCACTATGAACTACCAATCCATGAATACATCAAAGAAAATTTAAAATGTGTTATTGCACATCAACTGTGCAGAATTGAAGGAAATTCAAATTGATCATGGTGAATAAAATTCACCATTCATCAATGTTATACCCATCTCTTTTTATAAAAACCACACCAAACTCTTCAGTTCAATTACTTTGATCAATGTTGTATATATCTTTTGAATATCATCCACACAAAACTAGTCCATTCATTAGGAAGTTTGAAAGAGTTATATGATAAGTGAAGGATTTCCTCAATATAGAGTTATATATAGAAATCACACTACATTATAACCCTATACTTGAAATAGTAACAGGAAGTGTGGTCCTATACTTCAAAAATACCTGCTTGAAGCACATATAAGAATTTGTGCTATTTTCTACAACATGCATGATTAAAACTAAAATAAACCGTGTATACAACATGGTATTACTTGTGCATTCAAGATTTACGTGCCCGTATAAAGACATAAATAGAACTAGAGCCAGAAACAAAACGAGAAATCTTTCACTTGTTAAATGGGTCCTTAACCAATGTGCCAAGGAATGATTTTAGAATATTTTTTGGCATTACAAATATTTGAGAGAAAATGCTCAACTGCTAAGTGTCTTCTCATAATACTAGTGGAATGGTCCTCATAAAAGTTCATACTTCAAACTTCTGCCTTCCACTTCAGAACTCAGAAATTGGACACAACATATTAACTTCAACTCTTCTTTTCCTCCTTCCTCTTTCCACTATGGGGATCATGGAAGTATTAACATTTTTAAGACTTCAATATTTCCCTCCACTTTCTGTTTTCCACTATGTGGATTGCAGAACATGGAAGTATTAACATCCTTAAGACTTTAACCTTTCTTTTTTCTTTCTGATGTGAGGAGCATGGATCATGGAAGTTTTAATATTATTTAAGACTTTATCCCTTCTTTCCACTCTGGGCGATCCATAAAAGTCGTAACATTCTTAGAAATTTAACTTTACTTTCCACTTTTGACCTTCCATTGTGCTAATCGTAGATTGTGAAATTATTAACACCCTTAAGAATTTATCTTAACCCTTCTTCTTTCTTCTTTTCACTGTGCATATCATGGATCGTGGAAGTATTACCATTCTTTAAGATTTAACATTTACGTTTCCACCCTTTTACTTCCGTATTCCTCCTTCCGCTGCATATTTTGGAAGTCAGGAAAGTACAACTTAACTTCAACTTAGCCCCATTTTGACTTCTAAACCAGACTTTTGGTATTCTAGAACTTGAGAAAATGGAGTGGGAAAAACCTAGCCATAGTTTCAAGGATACTATAACACTTAACCACAATAAAGCCTACTGGAAATATGCGACAAGATCTCAACACATTCAAGTTATTCATAAGTAAATAAGGGATTTCCATAATGTTGCAACTTGCAGGGACAAAATAGCAAGTGTAGAAATCTCATTCTTAACTATAAGTATTATCCATGAATGTCAATAAATCCTAAGCATTACTTTCATTAACAGACTTAAGACTATTCTTTATCATTTCATCAATAGGGAAGCAGATAATGGAATACCTATATTCATGCCCTGAACTTATCAATCAAGGAAATCATATAGCATACAGGTAGCTCTATCCAGAGCAGCAATCCCCCTTTTTAGTTACCAATATTTCCAAAATAAAAGAACAAGCAGTCACACAGAAGAAGAAGGCACTAGTTCATAAACATCATTCCAAAATCCAAATATATCAAGGCAACTTCCAGGCCCTATAGCAACAATAACTAGTTGAGACATTCCCCATACTTCAGACCTTTGACATAGGAGACAAGCAGCTATAAATTGCATTTTTCATACTTCAGGAATTTAACCTAACAGTACTGACTTATTCAAGGTAATATCATTCTTCAATTCCATCACACAGGAAACAGTAAGATATCAAGTACACATTCTGGATCCATGATAATAACATTCTAGCAACAATACATGTCGATTTCTTCAATCATAGGAAACCAACAAGTTCGAAATGCAAACAACAAATACATGTCCCTGATATTAAAACAAAGGAAACATTACATGTTCCAGATAGAACACAAGAAACAATAACATCAACCAAATCTGAGCACATAATCGGTATCTCAGGGACTTGTTAGCATGCGAGGATTAACGTTTTAACCAAACATAACAATCCATGTTACTGAATGCACGCAAACTAGTGTATCTAATGTTCATTAGAATACAAGCCTTAAACATTTTAATCCAACACCGCAATCATAGTAACAAAGTAATTTTCACAAACAATCAACACAGAGTATGAGCACACACAGGCTCGTAAGACACATTTTTATCAATACATTAAATATGGCATTTATCATCAAAACATAAGCATGGAAACAAACATTCACAAATCTGTGGATATACTTTGATCTTAGTACAATGTATAAACATCAAACCAGAAATCAGAACATGTTTGTAGAATGATTTACAATGAACAGGGAACAACCACATTCCACCCAACCATAGATGAGGAATAGAGGTTCCCTCTATCCTTCATCACCCCCGAGATAAGTATGCATGCCAAGAGTGGTGATAGTCAAACTGAGTCCAATTTATCTAGTGTGGAATATTTTGTCTTATAAAGATGGTGTTTTATTCAGTTTTCCTAACCCATAGTGCTCAGCCATCCAGCCCCTTCTGTAGTGAGCAGCTTCGTCTTATAGTTCTATTTTTAGGTTTTTGCAACTCTTGGGAATCTTGTTTCATTTCCTTTTTGTTTCTAAGGGTGGGTCTCATGCTATACTGGCCTTCCCACGCGTGGTGAAACTTTGTGAAAAGGACCTTTTTCCTTCCCCACTTTTTGCATGCATAGTTTCTCATTCAACATGGTTGTCCTCATCATTCAGATTTTTATTACAAGCATAATGTTTCATTTACATTTTTCCTCCAAGGACCGATTGACATATTCCAGGATTTCCAATCATATTCAAGGAATAAAAATAATAAAAATAATATTACATAAATTTTTTATGTATTTGGGTATATTACATAGTTGCAGCTGGAAACAAATCTAGAGAGTTTTGAGTTGTTCTTTAGGGAATATTTACAGAAAATTTGAGTGTTTGCATTGCAGGATCCACATTATTTTTGTCAGAGGTTGTGCAAGTAGAATGGAGAATACTCAATCATTTCTTACTCCATTCGTTTATTTTGAATGGAAGGCAGAGATGGTCATCCAGTTGAGGTCCAAGGGACTCTACAGGGTCACCCTGGGGACTTAAATCAAGCCAAATTAAGTTGTGGAGAAAGATAAGTATTTTAATAGACTTGATGAAGAATTTGGTATGCTCTTTCTCAACACTTTGAGGGATCTCCTGTTTCATGTAGAAAGTATTGGTACACC
Source organism: Pseudotsuga menziesii (assembly GCA_001517045.1). Taxonomy (NCBI): domain Eukaryota; kingdom Viridiplantae; phylum Streptophyta; class Pinopsida; order Pinales; family Pinaceae; genus Pseudotsuga; species Pseudotsuga menziesii. The sequence continues at coordinate 115,894 of LPNX011004135.1, read as the reverse complement.
CATTGAAGTTTGGCTCAAGATTGAGTCATTATTTGGGAAGACAGATGAGATGAGAGGCAATCAGCTTGAGAACGCGCTAATCTCCCTAAGCCCAGCTCACTATGATACCATTGAAGACTTATTTACCAGCTTTAAAGCACTATTATTTCAACTGAAACAATGTGGAATAAATTAGAAATAATATGAGCTTATGAGTCTATCGTTTCTAAGCTAGCATGTTCCTATTCTATGCATGTTTCAACATTCCACTCAAGAAAGCTTAAAACTATACATTGGATGATTCTTGCACTAGAATAATTGATGGAGTCTTGGACTCGGGAGTAGTACAATCTCATAAAAATGGGTACCATAAAATCCACCAAGGATAAATCCCTTGCCTCTGGTGTATCAAATCAATCCAAAGGAAATAATAAATATTTGAAGCAAAGCAAGAAAGAGAAGAAGCAGTCAAGTTCATAAAGATTTAGTTCTACTGATAGGAGTTAGAGATCCAGGAGAATAGATAAGAGAGAGATACCCACATGTGGGTATTTCATAGGTTAAAATATTGAAATATATTTCTTGATAAATAATGTGGACATCATGACCAAACCCCTTGAGGAAAACCATATTGATCTTCCCTATTTTGCAAAAGGATGGGAGCGCAAGCAAGGAAGTGGTAATCCTGAGCATGCATTGAGTGCATGGGTAAGAAAAATTTATGATATATCGATTACTGATGGCTCTATTTATGATTTACCTTCTGATATATCAGAATCTGAAGCCTCCATCCATTCCTTGGAATAAAACCTAGTCAATTCACCAAAGCTTCCTCCCAACACTAGTCATTTTTTGCTAGTTCCTGATGAGTCTTCTGAAATATCTTTCCCAATCCAATCATATCTTTCCCATTATGATTCTAAATATTAGATATAGGATGATATACAACCTATTATGGTTACAAACTCATTTCTCTATGCATTTCATGACCAAAAGACCCGACAACCCTTAAGTTCACTAGTTGGAAAATCTCAAAATTTCCTAGTTTCCAATACTATGCCACTTGTATATGTTGTTCTTATGTATTGTATGTATTTAATTGGTTGTAAATCCATATCATTGGCATTAATGGGACTGATTTTCCATATTTTGGGACTTTATTTTACCACCCATGGTTCAAATCTCAAGTCTCCAAACCCTATAGGTTCGCTCAATTGTAATTGTGATCTTGTTTTTTACTCTTCTTTATCTATGGGCCCATTCACTCATGGAGTCACCATACCTCTGACATTTTCTATTGTATATGAAATATATTTTGATATTTTGGATCCTCATGAGATTTTTTACAGAGTTATGAAGGTGCTTCATCAAATTGGTAAGAATATTCATGGTTTTATTCATGATATGGAAGCTACACATGAAGTAGTTTTTGTTGAAACTTTTGATGTTATTTGGGAAAGCATTTGAAGAAATATATTTTCCATGGTTGATTATGCTATTATATCAGATTATTCTTATAGAAAAATACATTCTTATTATTCCCCTCCATAATCAAATGATTACCATCAAAGGGCCTCTCCACATGATCTTTGTCTAGAACACTTTAATGCATTAGTGCATGATATTGGAATCCACAACATATTCACTAAGTCAATCACCAAGAAGCTGTTATTTCAGATCATTGAAGTGAAGAAGACAACCAGTTGAAGACCTTTTTTTTCATCTCTATCATATACATTTTTTAGTGGAGGTTTTCTCCCATGAGGTTTTCCTGCTTACCTCGGTTACATGGATCAATAAAAAAAATTGTTTTAAAAGGTGACTTGTTCCCTAGTTTTGAAGGCGTTAATAAATAATTTTTTGTAAGTTGTACTAAGTTAGAAATAGGGTGGGGGGGGGGGGGGGGGTGTTAGAGAAATAATATACCTTAGTACATGATGATCTACCTAGGAGACATAAGCATTTTCCTTGTGTTTATGTTCTATGGTCTAACTTAGGTTATACTGATCAATATTGGTCAAATAGGTTATTCAGGATGATTAATTGACAAGTCAGGCAATCTACTTTGATAATTCTATCATCCATGGGCTTACACTAATTGCAAATCACTTCCAACTTTGACTAGGGTGCTAATGTGCAAATGTGGTTGTTTTGTGGTCTTCTTGGGCATTTTTTTGTCTCGTAGAGACCCTCCCACTCACGCATGTGTTATCCCATTATTTCCTTCCCTCATTTATGACCTAGGAATTCCTATTATATGTTCACACAAGTTCAAACATGGATTCGTGACTGTTTGGTTGGGTTTGGTAGCCTATTGGTCAACCTAGGGGGGTTTAGGGGTCAAATCCTAGCCTGACACTTGTATGCATTCACATGGGATCCAAGGGCTCAGGAATTTTCCCCTATTTATTATAAATATGTACCATACATGTCTACAATATGTACTATAATAATATGATCAGTTATTATCAGCATTCACATGTGTTATTCCAACTATTTTAAGTCTCTTTTGTTGTTCTCTTGTATATTTTGTCAAATATTTCAAGTGTGAATATTTATCTAGATCCTAGATCTCAATGAGAATTAAGTATCATTGTAATTATAGATCCACTTGGATATAACTCTCTATATCTTACCTATGGTGATGCGTGTGATGTTGTAGGTGTGTCATACCCACATTCTAGATCTAGAGCTTCAATTGATTCTTCTAATTCTTCTTCTCATTCAGATATCAAATGATATTATTATTCTTTGTCACAATACCCTTCATCCAATTATGATGCAATATCGTAATCTTCTTCTTCTTTGGTCGTTCTCTAACTCTCTCTTTTGGTCATAACCTTTCTTCGCTTTCTGGACCGAAATATTCTTCGACTTCTTAAACAACCAGCCTCTATTTCAATTCCACTATTTCTAGGGAACATCTAAACTTATTTTTTCGTTATTTTTCATATATTTCTACTGCTACATACCCACCTTTTTTTGCATGACTTCCAACTTGTCACATTCATATGATATATTTTTCACATACCAATATTTTTATCCATGTCTTTAAGGACAACAAATATCTACCGTGGGGTCCTTGTTAAAAATTTCACTCTGCCTTGCTAGGTGAGGTTATTATGTTGACAGAAAACTTAGTAATGTATCCCTCAAAAACACTTTCTACCTAAAAATATACAGCCCTTGAAACAAGCTTGATCACACTTTTCAGTCGCTCAATCAACTGAGGATTCCACTCCGTCGGTTCTCCTCCTTGGAAGTTTCTTTGGTTGGTTTCAAACATAGAAAAACACTCATGCAACACAATGAAAAAATTGGAAAATAAAATATCATGGATATCCATATTGAGGTACCAAACCTACCACTATGTTGGGTTCCACTGAGATCCTTTGCTTTCTTCTCGTGTGAATTCTAATGCTTTGAAATCGATCCAAACTTAGATCTCAATCTTCGTTTGATCCCAGAAGATATCCCTCACCAAAATGATTCGTTCCTGACAATAGAACCATTTGTTGGATTTATGCTACTTCCCTTTGAACCAGGTTCATTCCCTTCTACTTAGCGCAACAAATCCGAAGATCTTGGCCCAACAGAGCAAGGTTCAGTCAGCAGCACCTATGGTGCAGATGTAATCTCACTCGAGATATTTCTCCTTTATTGGGTAACTGCAAAAAGCAGGTTTTCAAAGTTGGCTGGGGGATTTCCTATTCCTTGGTGACTTTCCAATGAACTCAACCAACCCTTATGGGTCGGGTTGTTTCAATATTTCCACGCAACCAGGATGAAACACGAGTCATCCTTGTACAAGTATTATATCAACAACCCAATGTAGAATAAGTACATTCAGGAATTCATAATAACAGTGAGGCAAACATAAACATAATATTTGTAAGAAAATACATAGACATTCACTCACATCAACATATACACATGAATCTTAAACACATTTATCATTCATACATTCGACATAGTAGTTAACGTGGAAACCCATCTAGGAAAAAACCACAAAGGTACTCTTCATATGGCATGAGAAATGAATACAAATTTTCTCTACATACTAAGATATAGACTCTATTCTATATGTTCTTCTTTATCTTTATAGCCTCTTTCATCCTCTCATGCTCTCTTATATTCTCTTCTATTCCTTCCCTACTTCATTCTACTAATGATCCACAGAAATCCTAGATCGACTCTACTTCTTCTACAATTCTGCATACTCATCTACAGATTCTTGACTCAATGCAATTAGAAAAAATAATAGACAACTGTAACCAATGAAGAAAATATAGAGTAGGAGCCAACCATTGAGGAGATAACCCATATGCCACTTGGGTTCCTCCTTTTATAGACTCTTTACATAATCTCTACCTGTTGCTTTCTCATCTGACTTTCTACATTTAGGCAAAAGGTTTTCTTTCCTATTCTAATGACACACGAAAATAGGAAATAATGATCTAAATTACAAAGATATCTTCCTACATGTGGCTTCTACTGACTCTAGCCGACCTCGTACCCACGATCTTCCCAACTATCACTTTTTGGTTGTTATTTCCTACTGTCTGTTTCCAATCGTTGTACTACATGCCTTCTAGTATTGTTATTCCATCACAACTTTCCTTGTTACATTTCTTCCTTTTGTCACGCATCTTCTTGTTGTCTCACATATTCCTACTGTTGTGGCTTTCATAGCTTTCTCTTGAAATTATTCTTTCCTTAACTCCTTCTACTTTATCTGCTTTTTCTGCACAACATTTTCCTTCTTTTCCTTCATCAGCTTTTCCTTTCTTTTGTTGCAACTCCTTCCTCCTTTTTTTTGTTCCACATTTTCATACTTAAGAAAAGTTCTAAGTGAATTCTTCTTTCATTTCCATAGGCCCAATAGATACCAACCTGAAGTTGTTATATGATGAATCATCCAAGTTAGTGGATGTGACTTAGTATAGACAAATTATTGGGTCGTTAATGTATATGAATAATACCATCCTAGATATATGCTTTGCTGTGAACACCTTGATTTAGCATCTAGTTAAACCTAGACGTGTTCACGTGATAGCTGGAAAGGACGTGATGAGGTACTTGAAAGGTACAATAGAATGTGGTCTATAGTATGTTGGAGATCATGACTACATATTGTATTGTTATACAAATGTAGATTGGGATGGAAGTTCCTGAGACAGGAAGAGCACCTCAGGTGGATATTATTGTCTACGATACGCCATGATCTCATGGTTTAGCAGGAAGCAGTCCAGTGTTGCTCTCAGCATAGTTGAAGAAGAGTATATAGTAATTTGTTCTTCTAGTTGTGAATCCATATGGCTTCAAAATTTTATTTCAGTTCTATTTGACATGGAGTTGGATACCACAGTGATTCTATGTGACAACCAGAGTTGTATAAAGATGATGGAGAACCTAGTGTTCCATGAAAAATCAAAGCACATATAAATCCAATAAATTTACATATATGATATGGTATAAAAGGGATTTATAAACCACTAGTATGTGAGTACCAATGATAAATTTTCTGATGTATTGACCAAGCCTTTGTCTTGGATAAATTTTGAATAATTCTGTGACAAGCTTGGTGTGGTTCAAAAGGACCTTCCTCGTAAGGATGAGAATTGATGATGATGTTATAGACCTTCCTCATAAGGAGGAACAATGATGATGATGTTATAGACCTTCCTCATAAGGAGGAACAATTATGATGATGTTGCATACCCTCCTCGAAAGTGGGGGAAAGGTTGATGATGTTGCAGTGGGATTGTATCATCCCTAGACATTAGTCCTAAATTGATATGCATACTTTTGTCTCTGTGTTGCAGTAGGATTGAGCATCCTTGGACTTATTCCCTAAAGTGATGGGGAGATCATTCTATAATTTCATATGTAGACTTTTGTTGCCATGAAGTTGTAGGATTTCATAATCCTTATACTTATGTCCTAAAGTGATAGGGATTGATCATCCCCTAATTGGTTCCTTATACTTTTGTCTCAATGAAGTGGTAGGATTGCATCATCATTGGAATTATATCCTAAAGTGATAGGGATTGATCATCCTGTAATTAGATTCATATAATTTTTTCTCCATGAAGTGAAAGGATTGCATCATCCTTGGAATTATTTCCTAAATTGATACAGATTTAATCTCGCAATCGGATCCACACTTGTTTTTATCCATGAGGTGGTATGATTGCATCATCCTTGGACTTATGTCCTAAACTGATCGGGGTTGATAATCCAGTAATTGGATCATGTGCATTGCATGTTATGTTTTTGTTGATGATGATGTTGTGGATTGAAATATCAAGTGTTTTTGCATTTAATTGAGTGATCGAGTGCTGCAGAAGATGAATATCAAAGATGAAGTCTTGGTGCTATAAAAGATGATGTTCCAGTATCGAAGATGTTGAATATGTTTCAGTAATTGTTCCAATTGCTGATGATTGTTGAAAAATTACAATGAAGTATAGATGCATCAAATTTATTTTTTTGAATATTCTCTCTCTCCTTGCTCCTATAATTTCCTTTTTTGAATTTTTATGAAATGACTAATTTTTTTCACTTTTTCCCCAATTTTGAGCTTAACTAGTTTTGATGTATAGACCTCCAAATTGGCCCAAATGCTCCCAAATTTTATATGAAGGTACATGAATGATATTATAACTTAAATATTATGTTAATAGATGTTTAATTACCCCCCAATTACTTCTAAAAGGTTATTTAATGTTCTTTTCAAAGTAGGATTCTTTACTAGCAAATTGGGGCTCCAATTCCCCCTGGGTAATTGTCGGAAATGGCTTCACAAATTTTCCAAAAGTTACTAAAATTTATGAAAATAGGATGGGTATGTATAAGGTAACTTTTGAAAGTCTCATATGCATCATGTTTCAGTTTATATATTCTGTTATGACTCTTTCCAAAACAACTCCCAAGTCACAATTTTGACCCTTGGGGAAAATGCACCAAATCTTCTCCCAATGCAAAAAAAATGAGTAAAATGGAGTCCAATCATTAATTAATGAACATGAGACATGAAATACACATTAATTACAGTCCATAAATCATACAATTATCATATATACATTCCTCCATTCGAAATAATAAGAATTACCATGGCATATATCAAAATAGAGTGGAAATGGTCATTGTTTGCTCATTAAAATTCATTTTGACATACAAATATTGGTAATTCAGTATTGAAACTTTATGATAATAAATAATAAATAATATTTAACTGATTACAATAAAAAATGGACAATTAAAGGCTCTCCCAATTTGAAATAATCAACGTTACAATGGTTCACAACAAGATAGTGGGGAAATGAAACTATTTCTTCATTGTTCAACATTTTTACATGAATTATTTTGGGTATTTCGACATGAGAGTATTCTGAACATGAAATACAGAGAATACAAATCATAACATAAGATACTAGGAATTATAATCTTGCCCAAAGAGATCAATATCTCACCCAAAGCACCATCCCTCCATTGTCATGAATACAGTGTGAAAAATCGAAATAGTTGAGAGAGAGTGTTTCAATAGAATAATACACATGAGTTTATGTATATTACACATGAAAATAAGAATCCATTAAATCTCCATGAAATACCTGGGTGGCCTCTCCAAACACTAACTTGGATGGGAATCTTTCACCCTTGAAATTGGCTAAGAAAAGAAAACTAGTCATTCACAAATGACAATTTTTCAAATGATCAAAATCCCATTCTTTTAGTTGGTTCCTGTATTTTATAAAATTCATTAGTATTATAAGGTTCCTAATCCATCCGCAAACTCAATCCAAGTCGATTTAGGGTGTGTTCTCATGAATTAACATGTGTCCCCTCTTTCCTAGCCTTCCACCTTCCTCAAATTTGAGTACGAGCCCATTGAGCTTCCCAAAATCAAATGAAAGCTCTATTGGATGGCATATTTCTAATTGACATGTAATATATGTCATATTCTAGAATTTATATATTACTTGTGTCATAACTATCATAGAATATCCATCATTGGTGTCATATATTTCATAAATGTAAGGGGAATCTAGCCAAGTGTCCATGAAACTCCTATTTGGTTCTTCCTCTCCCCATGAAAGTTAAAATTAATCCTAAATTCGACCTATGAAGTATGGAAAAGTATATTAACGTTATATCCATCCAAAAACATTAGGCTTCCCATAGATTCGATATTTGAAGAGGAGGATGCCATTTAACATAGGAATTCTAGCTTGAGTGGGCCCCATAGTCTCCATGTGTCTCCATTCTCCATAGCCATTTCATTTTTCACTTGCATTAATTTAATTAACTACATTAAATAAATTTGTATTCCTTCTAATGTCTAAACAACATTTATTAGCTGCCTTATTAACTTTCCAATGTTTCCACCCAACCAAGGGAACTAGTAGGATTGATGGAATTTTCTTGCTATGCAATTATTTAAAATGGGGACATTACAGTCCTCCCCACCCAATACTGTTTGTCCTCAATAAATTTCAGATTTACATGTTGAAAAATATTCTCCTCTTCCCATGTGGAACCTTCACTTGATAGATCGTTCCACCGCACCAAGTATTCTTTGATTTTTCTGCTCCTCAATGTTCTCTCCCTTGTCTTCAAAACATTTTCTGGAATAAGTGTGAGTTTTCCTTCATCATCCAAAGGAGGGAGTGTATCTGAAATGAAAAATTACCAACCAATAGATTTCTTTATACAAGAAACATGAAATACATTATGAATTTTACTCCCCTCTGGAAGTCCCAACTCATATGCTACTTCTCCAATTTTCCGGATTACCTTGTAGGGTCCATAGTATCTTGGCTTTAGAATTTATTCTCCATTAATTTTTATAGATGTTTGTTTGTATGGATGCAACCTCAAATACACTAAATCATCAACCTAAAAGGTTCTTTCCTCTCTATGTTTATATGCATATTGTTTTTTCTAATTTTGGGTAACCTGCATATTGTCTTTTAAAAGCTTTAAAATTTATTGGCTTTCTTCCACCCAATATTTATCTTTTGGAGCTCCACTATCAACAAATATCATACCAGCAAACATAAGTGCATCATAACCATATAATTCTCTGGTAGGAGACATCCCTATTGACATGTGAAAGGTGGTGTTGTAGAAAAACTCACCCAAGTGTAGCCATTTTGTCCAAGCTTTTTGTTGTTCTCCCACATAGTTTCGGAGGAACCCTTCCAACCATTTATTCACCCTCTCTATTTGTCCATCCATTTGGGGATGGTGTCTTGTACTTGGAATCAACTTAGCACCCACCAATCTGAAAATTTCTTGCCAAAAATCACTCATGAATCATTGGGAGATCACTCAATGAATTTGTTACATAGAACCACCATTCGTAGGATATTAAATAATATCCCAAATCTTAGAAAATGCCTTCTAAAATTGTATTGTTGAACCCGCCCAATATACATTTCCAATTGAGAAAATCCCTAGTTTCATCAAATATTATAAGTATCCATTTTTATCAACCCATTTTTAATTCCACCTTTATATCAGATTATCAAGTTGTAACATATAGGAGCCCTAACTCATCTTAGTACAAGAAAACATGATGCTAAATAAAATAATAGTATAAGGGTGAAAACGCGAAGTTGGGTAACACTTCCTTGAGAATCGGGTCCCTGAGAAACATAGCAGAATTTATTTAGTTGAATAACTATATTTATTCTGCTGAATATCATTTTTATTCGGCTGAATAACTATAGTTATTCGGCCGAATAATCGATCCTTTATTCTGACGAATAATGTTTAACGGTGAACTGTTAAAATTGACGGAGACATTGAAATTATTTTTGGGTTTGGTTTTTAGGCTGAACAACCTTTGTTGTAAATAATGGTTCCGTAATGGAAAATAATTATTCGGCCAAACAATTATTCGGCCGAATAATTGTTTGGCCGAATAATTATTCGGCCGAATAACCTTTGAGACCTGAAACCTGCACAGTTTTTAGGTTTCTCCATTTTCGGAAGGTAAAATGGATGTCTTACACTACAAATCAACTGCCAGACTTGATACCATTAGTTTTGTCATTGAATCTACTTTCCGCAGGTATAGATTTTGTTGTGTATAGGTGAGATCCAATATTTTTTATTTTTTTGTTTCTTAACATGTGTCGAGTTTCATTTCATCTCTTTCAAAATGCGGTGAAATGAAAAATATATAACTTCAAAAATACACCACCAAAAAAATTAAAACAAATATGGTGTCGTTAATTGGAGTGTCTACTTCAAAAGGGTATTCATATATTTTAATGTTTTATAGTCAATTGAGAGAAAAGTGGCGCAACTAAAAACATGTTGAAAATTGACAAGGTTTCCCCATTGATCGAATTCAAAAAAATATTATAATTAGTATATATATCCATTGATTACAAACTTAAAGTCATCCTCTAGTATATTGTGTTTATATTGTTGTAACATATTTTGTTTTTGCAAAACACAAGTTTAACAATGATTTTAGGAGTGCAACCAAACATGACTATTTTTTAGTTCTTTCATTTTATAACAACACACTGTCAAACATTTGCCAAAAAGACATATCAAAGCTCAATAAAAAAAAATAAAAAAATTATGAATAGAAAGCTAACATAATTCTATGAAAGTTTGTTTTTACTTAAAAGTGAAATTCTAAACAAAAATATCACTTTTGTTTTCCCAAAGTTGAAAAACATGAAAAAACAGATTTATTTTCTCATAAGACCCCCCAAAATAGACACCCATCTTCATGGATTCACCCATAATGCTAATAATCATGCCACCGAGATTGTAGGGTTAATTGATCAATTTGTAGCCTTTGATGATGGAATAACCAATGAATTAGTAATGGGGAAGGAAAAATGAATAAAAGAGAAAATAATCAAGGTATTAATGTAAAAAAATAATGTAAAATATTAATAGTCCAATAGTTATTGCAATGCTTCAAAAATATGAGAATTGTAGATGTTTCACAGCACAATATGCCAATCTACCAATGTTATATCATGTAAATACAAGTATATCCCTAGAGACCTCATGTTTTCTATGATATTAATAAATTAAACTCCATAAAAATGCAAAATTGAAACCCTTTTGTGAATGGATTTCCCTACCTTCCTATCAAAACAAAAATCATTGATTTTTGAACCCAAATGATCATAGAAAAAATCCGCTTATTCCAATAACACCATGTGATCATGTGCATAGCTTGGATTTGAGTCATTCACAAGCTGTAATGAATTACCTCCACTTCCTCTATATTTATTATTGCAATAAAGGGAACTGACAACATTTAGTTACCTTTTCTTGGGTTATATCTAGTTTTTTATCTTTACCTGAGAGGGGAAAATATCCATTCTTAATTTTCAAGCATGCAATAGTTATAAAGATACAGAGATAGTGAAACTTATATAATACCATTTCATGGTAACAATAACACAAAGGGAATATAAATTAGGATTTATATTTTCACCTATGTTCATGTCAATTCTGTCAGTTTTTCAACATCTAAGCTAGCATTATATGGATCTTTAGTTGAGAGAACAACAAGCACAACAATCAAACACAAGAGACAATGAACACAGTGTTTTTCCTCGGGGAAACCATAAATGGATAAAACCTTGCAACTTCCTCAGAGATAGAATCAACACAAAAGGTAAAACCCCGAAATAGTAAGATGCACTCCCAACAGCAGTAACCTTCTTCTTCTCTAGCCCCAGTGTCTTCTCCTTCCTCAACTATGTGCTACCTTTGAGTGTGTAAGTGATGTGTGTTAAATAGAGAGTCCAACTCTCTATTTATACTAATCCTGACATGACTAAAACCCTACTAGGGCCGACCTCTACTAGGAGAGTCTAATAACCCTAGTGCCCTGGAACAGCAGGGACTTTAACCCTTAGACAATGGGAGGGTTACCCACAATGACATTACATGACTTGTTTACATTCTTGATCCTCCTGATCGAAACATTGGGCAATGAAAACATTACTCAATTACATCATAGATACATCCCAGAAAAAACATCAGGTTACAATACATAAGATACATAGATGAATACATACCTAAGTTACAATTACATCAACACTCCCTCTTAACTAGGAAGGTATTCTCTCGACACAATTTTCATAACTGGAATTATTCTTTGGATCTTCTCGTCATTTGAATCTTCAAGTCATCTTTGTTTGGATCTGGATCATCATTCGATCTAGATCATACTCGATCTGGAACATCACTTGATCATCATCACTAGATCTGGATCATCACTTGAGCTGGATCATTACTGCTAGATCCGGATCATCACTCAATCTGGATCTGGATCATCACTCGATGGATCTGGATCATCACTCGATCTGGATCTCTTGGAGTCATCATAACTAGATCTGGATCATAGCTCTATATGGATCATCATCACATGTGCTATCTCATGATTCTTCTCGTCATAGGAAGTTCTACAGAGCCAGCCCTTTTCCATGCTGGTTGTAGGCCTAGCCTCCATGTAGGTCTTCTTCAGCACTTATATCTAACCTACTCGTCAGAAAGGCACAACACTCATATCCATCCAGGAGGGAACACATCCTGCTCATAATGATGGAAGAGTTCCACACTTCCATCCAGGCTGGAACACATCTTGTTCACAATGATGGAAGGGCTTTACACTTACATCCATCTAGGCGGGAACACATCCTGCTCACAATGATGGAAGGGATCTGCACTTACATCCATCTAGGTGGGAACACATACTGCTCACAATGATGGAAGGGCTCTCCACTTACATCCATCCAAGTGGGAACACATCCTGCTCACAATGATGGAAGGGATTTGCACTTACATCCGTACAGGAGGGACCACATCCTGCTCACAATGATGGAAGGGCTATGCACTTACATCCATCCAAGCGGGAACACATCTTGATCATAATGATGGAAGGGCTCTGCACTTACATCTGACCTGGTAGGAACCAAATCCTACACCCTTGTCAGAAAGGCATGCACTCACATTTGACCTGGTAGGAACCAAATCCTACACCGTCGCCAGAATTGCCCCCAGTCCCAGACTGAGCGACCTAGTAATGGACTAGGTGCCTCCACTCTCCCAGTGAGTGGCAGTTTCCCTTACATCTGTCCTACTGGAAAGAATGGCCAACACTCACATATGACATGGGAGGAACCTAATCGTTTAGCCATGATAGAATGGTTCAGCCCTTATATCTGACCTACTCGTCAGAATGGCTCTCTCAGTCCCAGACTCAGTGTTCCTGGTAACTGACCAGGTACCTCCATTCCCAGAATGGCAATCAGCACTCATATCTAACATGGAAGGAACTAAATCCTCTCACCATGACAGAATGCCTCAGCCCTTATATCTGACCTACTCGTCAGAATGGCTATGGGGCTCATCACTTTCCCTTGGAGGAAACCTCAATCTGGAGAACACCAAGCTTCTCCTTGAAGTACTTGAACTTCAATCTAGAAAATGGCTTCATCAACACATCAGCTATCTGTTCCTCCATTGCAACATACTAGAGCTTCACTACTCCCCTCTACACCATATCCCTGATATAGTGATACTTGATCTCGATATGCTTCAACTTGTCATGCAAAACTGGATTTTCTTACAACTTCATGAAACTCTGGTTGTCACAATGTATACAAGTAGCATCCATCTAGAGATCAAATAAATCATACAGTAGTTTTCATATCCATACTACCTCACAACTAGCTGAACAAGATGCAACATACTTTGCTTCAGTCGTACTCAGTGCCACACATGATTGCTTCCTACTAAACCAAGAGATCACCCCTAATCCCATACTGAAGCAACACTCTGAAGTGCTCTTCCTATTGATGGCACTTCTTGCCCAATTTGAATCAACATAACCCTCCAGGTTAATCTTCTGATTCGCATCGTACTTGAACCCATAGTCAACTGTACCCCTCAAGTACCTCAGAATATGCTTTGTAGTAATTAAGTGAACATTTCTTGGATCCATCAAGAACTGGCTCAAGGTGTTCACTGCAAATCAAATGTCTGGTCTTGTGTTTTCCAAGGACATAAATGACCCAATCATCTGATGATACATCGTAGCATCAACCGAATCTGATGAAGCATCGCTCAATAGCTTCAGGTTCAATGCCATAGGTGTGGCCATAGTCTTGTAGTCCATCATCCCAAACCTCTTCAAGATATCTACTGCATACTTCCCTTGTCTAAGGAAGATTCCATCCGCACTCTACCACACTTCTATACCTAGAAAATAATGCATCCTACCCAAGTCCTTCATTTCGAACTCAGTAGCAAGCTTTCTCTTCATATCAGCAATCAACCCATCCATACTTGTCACAAACAGATCATCTACATATAGTAGAAGTATCATTGGGTTTCCATCTTCAACCTTGTAGTAAAGGTTGGAATTTGCTTTACTCTTGGTAAAGCCCAAACTGGATAGAAAGCTATCGATTCTGCCGTACCATGTCTTGGTTTCCTGCTTCAAACCGTACAAGGCTTTCTTCAATCTGCATACATGAGACTCCATGTCATGTGTCTCAAAACCGAGTGGTTTTTCTACATACACTTCCTCTTCCACTACACCATTCAAGAAAGCAGTCTTGACATCCATCTGGTGTATCTTCCATTTCATCACTGTAGCGAGAGCAAGTACTGATCTGATGTAAGTGTATTTGGCTATAGGTGCAAAGGTTTCTTTATAATCTATTCCTTCTTTCTCAGAGAAACACCGAGACAAAAATCTTGCATTATATTTTTCAATGCTACCATCTGCAGCATGTTTGATCTTGTAGATCCATTTGGAAGTTACAACTAACTTTCTGTCTGGTCTTGGGACAACATCCCAAATATCATTCTTCATGATCGATTGGTATTCTTTGATCATAGCATCCTTCCATTCTTTCGCTTCTTCATAACTGGAAGGTTATTTATCAATGAAATCACATAGTAATGCTACATATCTGGAGCATGATCTAGTCCTCTTTCTTTCCCTATGATTCTCTTATGGAGCCCCATATCTTTCCACACCTTAGATAAGTTCTCGCACCCAAGCAAGTTTCCTCTTATGAGGATTATTCTCTAGAGGTGGATCTATAGGTATTTGTGGTTCTTCGAATTATCGATCTTCTTCTTGAGTTTCTTCATTCATGGTTGTATCATGAATCCTGGGTGCTTATGCTTCTTCAGGTTCTTCAGCAGGTGTCTTTCTGGATTTGTTGTAAGCCGTGTCTTCATCAAATGTTACATCCCTGCTGATGTCAATCTTCTTGTATCCTGGGAAATATATTCTATAAGCCTTCTATATTTCAGAGTATCCCACAAAGATACCCTTCTTTCCTGAAGGATCTAATTTTGTTCTCTTATCTTTTGGAATGTGTATGTACACTGGACAGCCGAATATTCCGAGATGGATGAATTCTGGTTTCTTTCTGGAGAAGACTTCTTTAGGCGTCTTGTTCTCGAGTACTCTATGTGGATTATGGTTTTGTACATACACCATTGTTCTGGAAGATTCTACCCAAAGATGCACAGGAAGGTCTTAATCATGAATCATTGCTCTTGCAGCTTCCATGATAGTTCTATTCTTCCTCTCTACAATCCCAATTTGTTGTGGATTATAAGGAGTGTACAACTCCCTCTTAATCCCTAATTCTTTGCATAGCTCTTTGAATTCATTTGAAGTGAATTCTCTGCCATTTTCTGATCGAAGGGTATTGATCTTCTTTTCAGTATGGTTCTTGATCAAGGCTTTGCATTCCTTGAATTTGCTGAATACTTCGTCTTTGTTCTTCATGAAGTAAACCCATGTCTTCCTAGAAAAGTCATCAATAAAAGAAACATAATATGCATATCCTCTTAGTGAGTTTGATGATATAGGACCACATACATCGGAGTGGATGATTTCCAAGATTCCTTTTGCTTTGCTTTCGCTGCTTGGAAATGTCTTCTTTGTATTCTTTCCTTTCGCACATCCTTTGCACACCCCATCATGTTTTTCTTGGATTTTTGGAAGACCTTCAACAGCTTTGCTTGCAATAGGTAGTGCTCTGTAATGCACATGTGCAAGCCTTCTATGCCAAAGTTCACTTGGCTCTACTATGTCATGGACCAAGGCTTGTTCTAGATGGCCCTTTAATTTTTACAATCCTCCTTCTTGTTCTCCAATCACTACCACATCATTGATAGTCTTTCCCTTTGGCCACATGATGACTTGACCATATATGAATGCAACCCGCATTCCTTTTTCATCTAATGCCAATATGGAGAGGAGGTTCTTCTTGAGTCCTGGTACAAACAATACTTCTTTCATTATTAGATACTTTCCAGAGTCTAGATTATAGGAAGATTCCCCACTACCTTTTATTGGATATTGGTAGTCATGTCCTAGCTTCACCTTGTGAGGTGATTCATGTTCTAAAAGTCTTACAAAGGATTCCTTGAATACAGTCATATGTTTTGAAGCCCCACTATCTATAATACAATCATCACTTCCATGAGTAATGTTACCTATGAGAGCGGAGATCAAAACATATTCATCCTCGCTTGAAGAATATTCACTTTCATATCTGGTTCTTTTCTTGGATGGTTCATCATCCTTTGCAGCATCAGCATGATGTCTTCTTTTGTTGCTCCTCTTTGTTAGCTTTTGTTTCTTAGGACAATTCCTTGGATAGTGTCCTGCTTCATCACATGTATAACATATGATCCTAGATAAATATTTTCTAGTGTTATCTTTGTGAGAGTGCTTACTTCTGAAGTGATGAGATCTTCTTTTGGTTGTCTTGGAGTGTTATTTGGAGTGTACTATGAGAGCTTGATATTCACTTCCCATCTATTCTTCTCAAGCTACTATCCGAGCTTCTTCTTGAGAGCACTCTTCCCATGGTCTACTGAATTTGACTAACTTCTTTCTAGCATAGATTCCTTGGATGAAAGAATCCCATGACCTAGGAAGGCCATTCAAGTTAGTCATTACAATCTCTGCATTTTCCACTTCTTCATCTACTGCTTCTAGTTATTCCTTGATCTGAGAAACTCTTGTGAAGTAATACTAGATTTTTTTTGCATTCTGAATCTTCACATTCTTCAGTTGGTTTCTCAGAGTCATCTTTCGGTTTATGTTCTTCCGTTCAAACAATTTGGTTAGGGCATCAAACATAGCTTTAGGTTTCTTGAGAGAGGACACCTGTAGGATAAGGTGATCCTTGATAGAATCAACAATGATCCTCTTTTCCATAACCAACTTCTTCTTATGCAAGGCCTTAGCCTCATCTCCCTTTGGAATTGGAACCTCCTCATGGATGTAGGAATCTAACTCATTTTCTTCCAGGACCAGAGAGATCCTACACTTCTAGGCTCAGAAGTTATCAGGTCCCTCAAGATTTTCATCAAGCTTGGTATGATGAGACATATTAACTGAGAACCTCAAATGGAAATACAAAAGATTTTAGATCTTACCAGGTCAAGATGTCAGATCTAAATTTTGAGCTAAAATCCTATAGAGCTGGTTCAGGAGCAAATTAGGGTTTTGCTTTTCAAAATTTCTGTCCACCCAAATGCCTTGAAATTTATCCCTAACTTCCAATTTGGGGAGGAGATCAATCCAGGCCTAGGCTCACTGAAAAATTCCTCTTCTATGAAAAGCCCTAATTTCTGGCTGCAATGACAAGTCCAAAACTGAAAAACCTCAAACTTGGATTCTGTTTTGACAGAAAGATGCGCCCCAAGGAGGAGAGTTACTCCACCTTACGTTTGCTCAAAATATGTGGAGAGAGATCCACATAGTAGGAATCCCTAGTTCCTGCAGCTGCACCGTGTCTTCTTCTTAGGTTAGCTCTGATACCATGTTAGTTTTTCAACATTTAAGCTAGCATTATATGAATCTTTAACTGAGAGAACAACAAGTACAACAATCAACACAAAAGGTAAAACCCCAAAATCGTAAGATGCACTCCCAATAGCAATAAACTTTTTCTTCTATAGCCCTAGTGTCTTCTCATTCCTCAACTATGCGCTACACTTGAGTGTGTATGTGATGTGTGTTAAATAGAGAGTCCAACTCTCTATTTATACTAATCCTGACATGACTAAAACCATACTAGGGCCAACCTCTACTAGGAGAGTCTAATAACCCTAGTTCCTCATAACTACGGGGACTTTAACCCTTAGACAATAGGAGGGTTACCCACAATGAATTGACATGACTTGTTTACATTATTGATCCTCTCGATCGAAACATCGGGGCATGACAACATGACTCGATTACATCATAGATACATCCCGGAATAAACATCGGGTTGCAATACATAAGATACATAGATGAATACATTCCAAAGTTACAATTACATCAACAAATTCCAATACAATATTAAGACGGATTCCTCACATATAAGAATTGAAATTCCAATTATGAATATTCCAAATATAACTCAATATAAGAATACAAAAGTTTGAAATAAATAGTTAGTTAAGAAAGATTGATTTAAAACTTTTTGGTTATAGCGAGAAAAAGAAGATTGATCTCAATTTTCTTGGTTTTCATGGAGTAAGGTTTGATTCAATTTCAATACCCACGTAAGCCCTAAGCTAAAAAAATATTCTAAAAAAAGACTTTATAAGTTCAATGATTTGGATATATAAATCTAGCCTACGATTTAGAGGATATTCCTTAGGAGTAGTTAATACTAATGTAAATCCATCCCATGATTTAGAGGTATGAATCTAGCCTACGATTTGGAGGTTATTCCTTAGCAAATCCTAGGACTAATATGAATCTAACTTGATATTTTAAGCTATGAATTGAGCCCATGATTTGGGGGTATGAATCCATCCCACAATTTGGAGGCTATTCCTCATCCCACCCAAAAAAAATAATCCCCAATATTTATATTACTATGTCAAGTTAAAAATCCCCCCTTGACCCATTAATACAAGATAATATATTTTGAGGTTTTTTAGGGTATTGAAACCCTCATTATGAATGGAAGTGATATGATATCACCTCACTAGTGAATCCCTCGTGTCATGAAGCTTCCATCTCTATCACTAACAAGCTCTTGGGGATCCCATGCAATCCGAAGCTTTCTTTGAAAAAAAGGTCAGCCACTTATGCAGCACTAAAATATGATGTAACAAAAAATAAATTAGCAAACGTATTCAATATATCCACTACCACATATATTCAATCCTTGCCCAAATATTTGGGCAAACCAATGATGAAATCCATCGATATATTGTCCCATTTTTGCTCTTGAATGGGCAATGGTTGTAATAAACCAGCAAGGTATGTGAATTTTGATTTTTTTTGCTGAAATACCTTACATTCATCCACATACCATCTGAACATCCTCCTTCAACCCCTTGCAATATAACCTATTCCTTAGTTTCCTATAGGTTTCGAATATCCTCAGATGGCCTGCTAGTGGGGAATCATGTGCTTCATGCAAAACTTTGTACTTACACTCTGAATATTGAACCAAATAAATTATTCCCTTATAGTATATCATCCCATTCAAAATTATGTAGTTATCATCTCCCATTATTCCATTTAATACATCACAAGAAAACTTATCTTTGCAATATTCAACTACTAGCATGTCTTTCCAATTTTTAGCAATGTCCATGAGAGAAAAAGAAGGTCTTGCAGATAATGCATTTGCTACAATGTTATTCTTTCCTTTCACATAT
Source organism: Pseudotsuga menziesii (assembly GCA_001517045.1). NCBI lineage: Eukaryota > Viridiplantae > Streptophyta > Pinopsida > Pinales > Pinaceae > Pseudotsuga > Pseudotsuga menziesii. The sequence goes on along the minus strand of LPNX011004135.1, from coordinate 96,217 downwards.
TCAATATCAAAATCATAAGCTTGGATCTTTCTTACCCACTTTTGTTTCCTTTCGTTCATATCCTTTTGGGTAAGGAAGTTTCTTAACTATTGTGTCAGTTTTCACCGCAAACTTGTTGCCTACCAAGTATTGTCAGAATTTGGCCAAGGCATGCATGATGGCCAACATATCTTTTTCATATATGGATTAAACCTCTTCATGAGGCTACAACTTTCTGATCTCAAAGGATATAGGCTGTTGTCCTTTCTTTAGGACATCCCCTACTCCTCCACCTGAGGCATCACATTCAACAACAAAAGGCTTAGAAAAATCAAGTAATGAAAGTATGGGACAATTACCCATTACCTATTTCATTTTTTGGAAGGCCTTTTCAGATTTTTCATTCCACTTGAAATTATCCTTCTTTGTCAAATCAGTGAGTGTAGAAATCAACTTGGAGAACCCTTTCACAAACTTCCTGTAGTATGTACATATTCCAATCAAGCCTCTTACTTTGGTGATTTTTTTTGGTGATGGCCATTCTAAGATAGCACTGATCTTTTCCATGTGCACTTTCACTCCATATTGCCCAATAATGTGCCCAAGATATAATAGTTCTTTCATCCCAAATTGACATTTAGACATCTCAACATACAAAGACTGTTCTTGCAAAGTTTTCAACAAAATCTCTAGGTGTTTGTTGTATTTCACTCCAACAATTAAGAGTGATCTCCAACCCATACCATTAGGAAAGAGAATTCCAAGATCCAATTTTCTTCTATTCATTCTTCCAAAAATCATGAGTATATAATATATATCATCAAAGTACATAACAACATAATAAAAAAGTACATCAAGGAGGTGCCTCATAAAATTTTTATGAAATTTCTTATACCTCCAAGTAAGTAGACCACCATTTTCCAAGTGCATGCAAGCTTCAAGTGACCAATCAAATCTACTCCAATGACATAGGTGAGGATCCCATGTCCTATAATTCTGCTCCAAAAGTATGCAATATGCATCAAAATATTCATCCATGTATTCTTTCATCCAAGAAGTGAATGAATAATCTGAACCAAATAATGAGCAAGAGAAACAAGGAGACTTCAAATGACTCAAAGAAGTCTCACCCATACATCCATGAATGAGAGGATCATAAATATATAACAAAGTATGTGGCTTGAAACAAAAATGTTCTCCAATCATAAATCTAATCACCCCAATGTTGGATGAAGTTCCTCCAACATCAAATGAACCAAGTGTTGAGCAAGAGAAACCATGAGTCTTCAAGTGACTCAAATGCATATATCTATTCACCCCAATGTTGGATGAATTTCCTCCAACATCAAATGAGCCAAGAGTTGAGAAAATGAAACCATGAGTCTTCAAGTGACTCAAATGCATATCATAGGTGCATCCATGTAGGTGTGTATCATCATAAAGTAACAAAGGATGCTGCTACAAATTTGAATAAGAATGGGCTCCAACCATGTCATCATAAAAAGTAAATCTAGAAGTTCAATACTCCTCATTTTGTTGGAGACATTTACCATCATACACACTCTTTTGGTCAAATTGGCCTAGTTAAACCACTATCCTAATTTTAATTGACATTAGTGGAGCATTAATTGCCATAATCCAGTCCTCCCACACCTACCTACAGTCAAGGAGGCTAACTTATCCTTCTCCTACAGTCAAGGAGGCTAACTGGAGCACTCCAGAGGTGATCTGTGTGATATTAATGCACCTAATTGCTAACTGGTGGTTACAATCAGTTCAACCAGTCAGTTAAAGTTAGTTAAGGTGCCTCCAGTCATTAAATATATTATTTAATGATTATTTATTATTATTTAATGAACTGGAGTCAAGAAGGCACCTCCACCAACTTCTGATGGTTAGTTCAGCTTCAGTTAACCTCATCGAGGTTCATTGGAGTCATGCAGCACTAGCACTTGATGGTTGGATTTCTATGACATGTGTTTCATCTCCCTCAGTTGAGATTCAGTCACTTATTGCACTTCGACTTCAGTTAGGGTTTGGTGAGTCAATTAGGGTTTTGGTCAAGTGGTTAACTGAGTGTGATTGGCTAAGAGTCAGTTAAGCTATACTCACTCACTGAATTCGAATTGTATCCTTAGGTATTCGAATTATTCATGCAGTTAAGCCATTGCTTAGCATGGGAATTGTAACCCTTTATTGTTTATAAAATATACAGAGAGGAGACCATTTCTGGTTCCAGTTATTTCCAATCCATGAGTATTTGTTAATAATTCTTTGATGATTTTGATTCCTAGTTCCTAGATCATGTGCAAGAATTAATATGGTATCAGAGCATATGGCGGGACAAAGAACAATCTCTCAAAAACAAGATTTTTGATAGATTTCTCCATGGAAAGTGAGCAATAGCTCAAAATTCTAGCACTGCACCAGAAGCCAAGGCTTACCACTCAATATCCCAAGTAAAGAACTTGTTGATCAAGATTGCTTCATTGAATATGCTGGGTGTGATGAAAGCCTAGAATGTGCATGCTATCTGACCTTACGGTGCCCCTTTTTTTTGATTTGTGGGTTTTAACAGGTACAAATTCGAATGGACTCATCAATCCCTCTTCTCACCCAATTCACAAGCTATTCGGAATGGAAGTTGAAGATGATTGCATCTCTGAAGAGACGAGGTCTTTATGAGGTGTCTATTGGACTTGGAAGAGAGTCTTATGAGAATGAGAATGACTGGCTAAATAAAAATCATAGAGCTGTTGGAACAATATTTTTGGCTCTTGATGATAGCTTGTACTACCTTAATCTTGGTTCTACTGAATACCCAAAGGATCTCTAGACAAAATTGGATAGAACCTTTGGCAAGCACAATGAGGATCATAATAGTACTTTGGAGATCACATCCAGAACCACAAGATTTCTTTACTCAAAAGTCTCAGCCTCTACTCTCTCTGATGAAGTTGTTCAAGATGAAGATGAAGCAGAATCTTCTACACATTCAATTCGAATTGAAGAAAGTCTCCATGAAGTGACTCCTTCTCGTGATGCTCCGGAAGTTCATGAGATATCTGATATCTCATCTTTTCATATTGCTAAAATGGAAGAAGAAATTTGAATCTCTGATATTGAAGAAAAACACTGCTGCACTTCCATGCAAACATTAACCAGTGATTTTCCTTTGAATTCTGTTCAAAATTTACCAGTAATTGCTTCCGAAAGTGAAGAGAAATTTGTTTTTTCTTCCTCTAATGTTTCTGCTGGTGTGAAAATATGTAAAAAATTGGATATTTTGGAAGAAATATCAGATTATAAGGGTGACACATTTTCTCCCCACGATCTAGATCTTCCATCAAATTCCTGCAGGATTGCATGCACCAAAATTCAGAATTTTGAAGAAGAAAACCGTGCATCTACCGTCTCGGTTGACCATAATTTTTGATCTGATATGAACCTTATTGGATATGATATGATCTTATTTGGATCTGATCTGATATTTATTGGTTCAAAATTTCAGGTTCATAAACCTTCAGTACTGCTTGTAGTTGTTCTCATCAACGGTGTGAAGAAACAAGTACCGCAAGTCTCCTACAAAACTGCTACTGGGGATTTGATTTCATTTCATAGTTTTGGATCTGTTGTGAAATTATTTAGATCTGAGTTACATTATTATATGATATTATTTTGTTCATATTTTAAAATCCAAGAGCTTTCACTCATGCTTGTAGCTACTCTCACCAATTCCGGTGTGAAAAATCAAGTACCGCAATTCTTCTTCAAATTTGCTGCTCGCGATTTGGTGTTAGTTTCCTCTTATGAGGTTGCTGATATTTTATTTTGTGAATAATTAGATATTTATAAAGCTATATTAGATTATGGAGATCAAGTATTCACTCTCCATAGTTCTAGGGATTCTCTACCTTTGGTCACAAGCTCATCTCCTCACAGAACTAGTAAAGAGGAAGACATTATGCATCCGCATGGGCACTTGCTCCTAAGATTTGGGGCTGATTTTACCACTCTTGGTTTTCTATTCAAGTCTGCAACATATCAGTTTCTTGAATGTTCCACACATGGTTTGAATCCTTAAGAACCTTTTCTCTCTCTTCAGATGACTTCAGTTGCTCTACATGGGTCGAGTTTTCACCGTGCGGCTGTTTATATTTCTGATTCAGTTGAGTGCATTGTTCTTATTCCAAAGTGGAAGATTCCTCCATACATATTCATTTAGTTTGGATTCAAAGGTTCACATGCACAGTCCCAGGATGCTGCTGCATAGAAGAACCAATTCCTTATTTACTGCTTAGTTTGAGGGGGGGTATTTTTCCCATGAGGTTTTCCCCATTTCCTTGGTTATATTAAGTAGTTACTTTATTGTATAGGGTGACCTATGGCCTTTGTTTCCAGGGCCCTATCATTTTTATGCATATATGTTTTCTAACCCTTCTTGAGTATAGCTTAAGGGGGCGTGTTGGAGACATTTACCATCATACACACTCTTTTGGTCAAATTGGCCTAGTTAAACCACTATCCTAAGTTTAATTGAAATCAGTGGATCATTAATTTCCATCATCCAGTCCTCCCACACCTACCTACAGTCAAGGAGGCTAACTAGAGCACTCTAGAGGTGATCTGTTTGATATTAATGCACCTAATTGCTAACTGGTGGTTACAATCAGTTCAACCAGTTAGTTACAGTCAGTTAAGGCACCTCTAGTCATTAAATATATTATTTAATGATGATTTATTATTATTTAATGAACTGGAGTCAACAAGGTGCCTCCACCAACTTCTGATGGTCAGTTCAGCTTCAGTTAACCTCATCGGGGTCCATTGGAGTCCTGCAGCACTAGCACTTGATGGTTGGATTGCTATGACATGTGTTTGATCTCCTTCAGTTGAGATTCAGTCACTTATTGCACTCCGACTTTAGTTAGGGTTTGGTGAGTCAATTAGGGTTTTGGTCATGTGGTTAACTGAGTGTGATTGAATGGATAAGAGTTAGTTAAGCTAGACTCACTCACTGAATTTGAATTGTCTCCTTGGGTATTCAAATTCTTCATGGATTTAAGCCATTTCTCAGCATGGGAATTTTAACCCTTTATTGTTTATAAAATATACAGAGAGGAAACCATTTCTGGTTCCAGTTATTTCCAAATCATGAGTATTTGTTAATAATTATTGATGATTTTGATTCGTAGTTCCTAGATCATGTGAAAGAATTAATACATTTGGCACCATAAAAAAGAACCCTTTCACCCATGCTTCATTCAAACTAACGCTACAAAACATGGAATTGTAGAATGTAGGAGAATGAACTAACTCACCCAAATGATAAAAAAGCGCAGAAGTATGATCATGGGAAGTATCCATATGCATAGTATCATGCAACTCCTTCAAAATTGTGAAACCTTTGTCATATATTGGTTCTAATGTAGAGGAATCATGTTCTTCTTTAAAAATTGCATAACCTTCATCAAGAGATAATTCAAGTTCCTCTTCCACCACATCAAGTGTTTGGATCTCTTCAAGTTAATATTCTATATTTTGAATATAAAATTATTCATACTCATATGATGTATCTTCATATTTTTTAGAGTCACTTGGGAGTGAATTTCGATCCTCTTCATGTACTACTTCTTCTACTTCACATATTTCAGAACTAGGTGGTTCATGGGTCTCCTCCTTTTGCTCCTTTAAGCAAGATGATACATTTAACCCCTTGGTTTTATTAAAATCAATATATTTTATCCAAAACTGGATAGCCGACAATTCGAATCCTTTTATAAAATTCTTGGTCATGTCTTCAAAGGTATATTCCATAATTTTTATAAGCTCCTTACCATCATATGAGGTTCCCCTTTCATCCCTAGTCATAGTTTCCTCTTTAACAAAAGAAATTTTGGGTTTCAATATATAATGGTGGTCCCTAAATTATTATTCTCACAAATATCATACCAAATCAGGTTCCAAGATCATGCTATGATACCACTGCGATTTCCCTTTTTGAAATTTTATTAAATGACCATTTTTTTTTCACTTTTTCCTCAATTTTGAGCTTAACTAGTTTTGATGTCTAGACCTCCAAATTGGCCCAAATTCTCCCAAATTTTCTCTAAAGGTACATGAATGATATTATAAATTAAATATTATGTTCATATATTTTTAATGATACCCCAATTACTTCTTCAAACTTTTTTAATGTTCTGTTCAAAGAAGGATTCTTTACTAGCAAATTAGGGCTCCAATTCCCCGTGGGTAATTGTCGGAAATCGCTTCACAAATGATACCAAAATCACCAAAATTTATGAAAAAAGGATGGGGATGTGTAAGGTACCTTTTAAAAGTATCATATGCATCATGTTTCAGTTTATACAGGCTTTTATGAATCTTTCCAATACAACTCCCAAGTCACAATTTCAACCCTTGGGGAAAATGCCCCAAATCTTCTTCCAATGCAACAAAAATGAGTAAAATGGATTACAATGCTTAAGTATTGAACATGAGACTTGAAATACACATTATATAAATTAAATACATCATTATTTTATCATATATACATTTCTACATTCGAAATAATAAGCATTACCATGGCATATATCAAAATAGAGTGGAAATCGTAAGTGTTCGCTCATTAAAAGTCATTTTGACATACAAATATTGGGAATTTAAACTTGAAAATTTTTGAGAATGAATAAAATAGTATATTGAACTGATTAAAATCACAAATGAACAATTAAATTCTCTTCCAATTCGAAATCATTAGCATTACAATGGTTCACAACAAGATAGTGGGGAAATGACACTATTTCTTCATTGTTCAACATTTTTACATGAATTCTTTTGGGTATTTTGACCTCAGAGTATTCTAAACATGAAATAAATAGAATATAAATTATAAAATAAGATAATGGGAATTATAATCTTCCCCAAATATATCAATATCTCACCTAAAGCGAATCCCTCCATTGGCATGAATACGGTGTCAAAACTAGAAATAGTTGAGAGAGAGTGCTGCAATAGAAGAATCCACATGATTTCCTATATCTTACACCTGAAAATAAGAATCAATTAAATATCCATGAAAGAGCTGAGTTTCCTCTCCAAACACCAACTTTGTGGGGAATCTTTCACCCTTGAAATTAGCTAAGAAAGGAAAACTAGTCATCCACTAGCTCTCACAATTCACAAACGACAATTTCTCAAATGATCAAAAGCCCGTTCTCTTGGTTTCTTCCTATATTTTATAAATTTCCTTATCCTTAAAAGGTTCCCAATCCATCCACAAAATCAATCCAAGTCGAATTAGGGTGTATACTCATGAATCGACATGTGTTCCCTCTCTCCTAGCGTTCCACCTTCCCCAAATTTGAGTAGGAGCTCATTGAGCTTCCCAAAATCACATGAAATATATGTTGGATAGTATATTTAGACCTGACATGTAATATATGTCATATTTCATCCTTCATATATAACTTGTGTCATAACTGTGATATAATCTCCATCATTGGTGTCATAGATGTCATAAATGTAAGGGGAATCTAGCCAAGTGTCCATGAAACTCCCATTTGGATCTTTCTCTCCTCATGTAAGTTACAATTCATCCCAAATTATACCTATTAAGTATATGGACAAGTATATTAATATTATAATCAATCCAAAAAAATTAGGCTTCCCATAGATTCAAGATTGCAAGAGGAGGATGTCATTTAACATAGCAATTCTATCTTGAGTGGGCCCCATAGTATCCATGTGTCTCCATTTTCCATAGCCATTTAATTTTTCACTTGCAGTCATTTAATTAAATCCATTAAATAAATATATATTCATTCTAATGTCTAAAAACCAATTATTATCTCCCTTATTAACTTTCCAATGTTTGCACCCAGCCTAGGGAACTAGTAGGATTGATGGAATTTTCCTGCTATGAAATTATTTAAAATGGGGACATTACAGATCCTACAATTGATGTTTTTAGAATACCCCTCTCATTAAGGGGGAGTGTTGAAATATTGTAACTTCGAATAATATTCTAAATTTATTTTATTGTTGTAATCTATCATAGATGTTTTATTCCTCCATCGGGATGTTACTATTGTATTTTGTCATCATAGAGTCATGAGGTAAAACATCCTTTGTAATTCAGGTCAATAGAACCCTCCCAAATATAATATTATATTGCTTTGTGTCTTCCTAGGTTAATTTGTCCAAGTAAGTTTATTGGGGTCGACCTGCTAGGGAAAAAGTCTAGTGGAAGATAGAGTATAAATAGAGGTGTGTTCCTCATTTGAAACACACACACACTTGTGCATAGCACATAAAAGAGAGAGCTAGAGATATATGCAAGGAGAAGGAGTACATGTTTGGGGTTTTATCTTTTTACTTTTGATACATCTATATAGAGTAACTTTTGTTGGGTTTTCTCCCCCTATAAGGTTTTCTAGGATAAATATGTGTGTATCTTATGATTGTATTTATTTCAGTGATCCTACATATGCTATTGTTGTCAAATTTAACTGAATACTAATGATATCTAGCTAGCATATGGAATATTAATAGGTTTATACCATGGATCAAAACCTAACAATATCCACGCCAAGTGTTGGTATGAGGACTATGGTGTTTAACACCATAGTCCCCCAACTCACTTTCTTTATAAAAAGAACTTAGGAATAGCGTAAGAGTTAGGGTGTGGAGACTAGGAAAGAGACCACCCTTAGGGATATGCAACCTTACTGAACATGTAGTAGGATAAATATAAAATTTATCATGTGCATCGCCTTCAGTTGATGATGAAAGAATGTCATTAACCATATGCAAACATTT
>LPNX011004135.1:29575-87207 GCA_001517045.1 Pseudotsuga menziesii | reverse complement strand
ATATATATTATATATATATTAAAAAAAAATATTGTGGATATAATAGGTGTGCGACAATATGCCATTAACTAAATTTTGTTATCTTTTTTTAATGTTAAAATAAGTGTAAATAGATTGAATAAAATTATCGTTTTGATTGTATAAGAAATCCATATAAAAGATTTAAAGGAAGATTGATGTTTTGGAAATATCTAATAGGCATGTTTCTAGTTATTGGTGACCTTATTCCTTTGAAGATGGGAAATGGTATTGATTCTTTAATTGGAAATAATAGTATTTCTTATTGCCCTCGCCCTTTAGACTATGAGAATAATTTCAAAAAATCAATACTTAGGCCTTACTGCTATACCAAACTCCAGATGGCTTCTTAGCCCTCACTACCCTTTAGGTATTGATTCCCACTCATTCTATGGCCTCCAGAATGCCCTTAGCCCTCACTAGCTATTATTGTATTGATACCCCTCTGTTTCTTGCCTCACTAGCTCTTCTCATATTGATAGATTACGATACTAATTGGTCAGTGGTACCCTCAGTAGTAACTAAGCTCTATTAGACGTTTCATTGGTCTCCTAGGATATAAAAGGCAAACAAATAAAACTATCCACAAAATTGATTAGGTACTTAGATGAAAATGGTATCTCTTTTGTGTGAGATGTGGCAATATTAGGTTGTAATTCCAATTTCATGCCTGTATAGAAAATGTCAGAGACTTTGGAGCTTCCTAAAAATTTGACAAAGTAATGGAATGGGTGGTTAGAATAAATGTGAAAGAGGATCATATCTCTTAATGATGAACCATATTCACTAATTTGGATGAGGAACAATGTGGGAGGGAATTTTACTCTAAGGTAAGGTTATAAACTATTCTGGACTAGCTTGTTAAATTTAAGAGACAAGAAATAAAGACAAACACCATTATAAACACTAATTTAATGTGTAAAACCCCATAAGGGGAAACATCCATGCAATAAAATTATTGAAGCTCATTAATCAATATCATGGAGATTACATGATGGGCCCTTCAACCTCTCATCCTACTATACCATTACGTATCCCAACCATCCACTATATACTTCATAAAATAAGTTACGCGAGTAAAAGTGCTATTGGTTATGCCCATTACAAAAAGCTTCTTGTAAACAAATCTAGTTTAGTCTTCATTATTGACAATATCCACCTTGAAAACACAATTTTCTAATAGTTTTCCCAAGACTATTCATCACCTTTCCAAACGAAGAGAAGCTACACACCATCATAGCTTCTCTAATAACACTAGTTTTGTAAACATATCTAGACAATTTTCTTGAGTATGAACATTTTTTAGATATACTCCACCTTCACCAATGGCGTGTATTATAAAATGTTACTTTACATCAATATGTTTAGTCTTACTATGATAAATAGGATTTGTATCCAAATGTTTAACACTTTGACTATCATATAAAATAGGCACACTATTCTGTAACCTTCCAATTTATCTAAGTAGACCTTTCATCCAAATTGCCTCTTTACAAGCATGTGAGGAAGCAATGTATACCGACCTTTGTAGTGGATAAAGAAACTACTTCTCAAAGCTTTGATATACAAATTATAGCACCACCTCCAAGAGTAAAGACATAACCCGAAGTACACTTTATCTTGTCCAAATCAACTGCAAAATATGAATCAACAGAAATGCATACAAAATTACTGTTATTATTAAAGGTGATACAATAATCATGTGTTCCTCTCAGGTACTAAAGCACCCATTTCACTACATTACAATTTTATTTTCACAAAGTTTTCATATATTTACCAACAACACCTACTGCATCTGAAATATCAGGTCTAGTACACACTATTGTGGACATTAAACATCCTACTACATTGACATATGCTACATGACACACATAATCCTTTTCTTCAACACTACTAGGACATAAAATAGAAGAAATCTTAAAATGGGTAGCCAAATAAATATTCATAGGTTTCTCCTTATTCATTTCGAATCTTACAAGTATTTTCTCAACATACTTCTCGTGTGAAAAAATAACCTTACCATTTATTTTGTCTCTATGTATTTCAATACCAAAGATTTGTTTCGTAGTTCCAAGATACTTCATATCAAAATTCGTAGCCATCTGAGCCTTGAACCTATTAATCTCATCCATTACTTTACTCACAATAAGCATATCATCAATATCCAACACTAAGATAATAAATATACTTCAATATTTCGATGTATAAACAATGATCATATTCACTTCTAGTATAACCTTGGCTCACCATGAAAGAATCAAACTTCTTGTACCATTCCCTGGGGGACATTTTCAGGCCATACAATGAATTCTTGAGCTTGCAAGATAATCTTCCTTTATGATGTTGCACAAAACCTTTTGGTTGTTCCTTATAAATATCCTCATCTAAATCTCCATGTAAGAAACTTGTTTGAACATCTCATTGCTCTAACTCCAAATCAATCAATGTAACTAGTACTACCACGATAGGAATAGATACAAGATTGACAACTGGTGAAAAAATCTCATGATAGTCAATACCTTCCATCTAAGAGTATCATTTTGCAACCAATCTGTATTTGTATCTTTTAACCTTACCATCAACGCCTTTCTTCAATTTTAAGACCCACTTACATACAACAATTTTTCTATCTTTGGGGAGTTCAACCAATTCCCATGTCTTTTTTTTCTCCATAGAATCTGTTTCTTCTTTCATTGCCATCTTCCATTTAGCATTGTCAACAAATTCAACATCTTCATGAAAACAAGAAGGTCCTCCATCATAAGTAAATAAAATAGATGAAACAAAATTGGTATACCTCTTAAGAGGATTTATCTCCCTTGTTGGTCTGCTTGGTGTAGGATGTGTGGTTTCCACATTTTCTATAATTTCTACATCTTCAATGACTTCTTTATCACCATAAAATTCTTCTTGCTTCTTTGAATCATTATAAGATTGGTTCTCCAATGAAATTAGTTGTTTTGACAATACATGTTCATGTTCCACATCAACTCTTACATTTTCTAATTTAATCAAAGAATATTTATAAACAATTACATCTCTACTAATCACAATCTTATGAGAAGTAGGATCCCACAATCTATATCCATTTGTTACATTATGATATCCAACAAAAATGCACTGCTTTGATATAGGGTCTATCTGAGAACACTGATTTTTAGGAGTAAGTGCATAATATTCACAACCAAAGATTTTCAAATTTGAATATTGACAGAGATGACAAGTACACACCTCTTCAATAATTTTCTAATTTATTGCCATTGATGGTGACTTATTTATTAGATAAACAACAATGGAAACTTCCTTTTCCCACAAATATTTCCCCAATTTATAATTACTGAGCATGCTCCTTACTCTCTCTAAAAGAGTCCTATTCAAGTGCTCTGCAATTCCATTTTGCTGAGGAGTGTATACATTTGTTTTATGTCTTACAATCCCTTCATCTTTTCAATACTTCTCAAATTCTAAAGAACTAAACTCACTTCCATTATCTATCCTTAAACACTTGATCGTCCTGCCAATTCCTTTTTCCACCATAACTCTAAATTGTTTAAACGTGTTAAACACATAATATTTCCTTCTTAAAACATAGACCCAAACTTTCCTTAAAAAATGAGATATAAAAGATACATAATATGCTTCTCCCCTATAGTAAACGGTAGGGGACCGACCACAGAAACCATAAAGAATGCAGTCAAGAACACCTTTACTAACATGACTACCTACTTTCAATTTTTTTTCTACACTACTTTTCCAATATAATGTCTACAAAACATCAAATCTAGATATTTTAAATTTGGAAGCAATTTACAATTCATTAATACTCGAAGTCCTTTCTCGCTCATATAACCAAGACGTTGATGCCATAATTGAGTGGATCCTAACACCTCTTCACATACTAATGTTGTATCATTAACTTGAGTTCTTCCAAAAAAATTGCAAATGTTTCATATTTTATGTGCCTTCATTACCACTAAAGCACCCTTAGATACTTTTAGTACTACACTTAAACCTATAAACCTATGATCACAAGAATCCAACACTCCCAAAGAAATTATTATTTTTATTTAATTTAGGTACATGTCTAACATATGTTAGTGTTCTTATAACTCCATCAAACATTTCAATTTTAACACTTCCAACCCCAACAGTATTACATGAACGATCATCTCCTCAAAGAGCGATACCATCATTAACAGTTTGATAGGAAGAAAACCAATATTTGTGAGGACAGATATGGTTTGAAGCACCATAATCTAATATCCATTCTTCATTATAATCAAAAACACTAGAAATGGACAAAACCTCATCAATCATACTTGAATCAGACTTAACTGAATTTGACTCATATTTAGAGTCATCTTTCATGGATTCTTGTCTTTTCCAACAATCCTTCTTGAGATGATCATTCTTGGTACAATACCAATGTAATGTCCCAAATTTTGGACCTACCAATCATAGGCATAAGCCTATTGATCATGATGATTATACTGATATTTTATTTTTGGGTCAAAGACCCCACTGCATATGAACATGATGATTTGTTTTGTATATTGGGAGAAATCCAATTGTTGATGATATATAGGTATATATATGTTTTTTGTTGGGCATGGATCCTGAAACACATGATTGATGAAATGTTTGTGTTGGGCATGGACCCTAAAGCACGTGATCGATGAGATTTTTTGTGTTCAACGAGAGGCTTTGGAATACATGAGTACTTACATTTGTGTTGAGCATAAAGCTCCGGAACACATGAAAATATAAATGGAAATGTTGGGCATAAGCTCTGGAGCGTTCCATGTTGGTAATGCGAATAAGCATTAGGTTTGATCTTAGTATTATGTTTTTATCTAGTTATCTGTAGTTAATACTCTACTCATATATTCCATTTGTCAGCAGAGGGTTGTTTTTAATTCAAGTTTAGTTCCAGAGTATAGGTTAATTATATCTATATATATATATAGAATTACATATATATAATAGTATTCAAATAGTTTTATAATTTATGTTCTATTTGATTTATTATAAACTATAAACAAACAAAATTCATATAATAAACAAGCTAACAAATTATTAAAGACCTTCTAGGGTCTGCTTTGCATAACCATGTAAAAAAAAATTTAAATATCATAACATTCCATTTTAATAAACATAATACAGGGTAACCAAATAGAGAATGCATCATGACCATCCATGTGGTCCATTATCAAACTCTATACTATTATATAAAATCCACAATCCAAATCATATCCATTAACATAACTTGAATATTCAATTTCAGAGTCCTATTCTTATAGTCATCAATCATAAACACATAAAGGATTTTTAAAAGTCCCATTTAAAATCTATACATAACCAACATATCTTTTAAACATTTAAAACCCATTTTTTCCCCCAAGAGGTCGCGACATCGAATCCTGTAGATGTCCAGATCCATTACTTTAACATTAATATATTCATAAACTTTTCAAATCCAAACAGTAAGCAAATCATATAATATTTCCATACATTCCATGTTACACCACTAGCATGTGCAGGCTATGATTTCAAGCTATGCCACAAAATCCAAATGGAAAACACACTAATAGTAAGGTCATAAGGGCCCAAGTTATGGCCTCGGCCAAGTTTAAACACTAATCAAACATTCATGCTTTCAAACCAAATCGAAATCGTGGGTATTCTTAACCCTGGGCTGTCACGACCTTATCTTTTTCTAGTTAAACAATCTACATTATAAAATATCAATTAAAAATCTATCATAGTCATTGGGAGAGGCACATGCCATTCATTGCATGGCCTGCACCCATGTTGATCCATTACATAAATAAAATTACAGTACTCCATTTAAAACCATAGACTCTATTCATAATGCTAGCGTAGAGCATGTGGTGGCAAGCCAATGGGCTACTGCACCATTGTTACAATGGTGCAGCCCATGGCATAATGCCTAAGCTCTAAGAGATCACTGCTTAGAGTACAAAGCCAAACAATAAATATGCAAACAGAGTGTGGTGCTTAGGGCCACAACCCAACATAATAATTTATACACAAAGTAATTTTTCCAAAGGCTGTGAGGCCACAATCGATTTCTTTAGAGTCCACATGAAATGCAGAGATTAAATAACCATACAAAACCCATGTGACATAGTATTTATACGCTATAGAAATTCATAAGTAATTCATACCAAAACATTACAGACTTCATATTAAAAACAAATGCGCCATGTATTTACACAAAGACGAACGAAACCCCTATGTCGAACAGTCAAGCAATTAAAATGTTAATGGTAGGCTTTGAGCTATGGCACCATTGCAAGTAATGGTGCAGCCACGGCCCAAGCAAATGCCAAATCTCTCTACAAGAGTCCATTTAAAACCAGATAAATTTACAACATAAACCTCGAAGGTAGAGTAAACAAGTTCCACAGGAAACCACAACCCAATAAATATTTCCAACTTAGGAATGCCCAAAACAAGAGGAGGAAGGTGATTCTTGCTGACAGGCTTACCATGGCCGTAAAGGATAAGTCCCCACTCAACAGCCTCACCCTGTGCAAACCTTGAAGCACCTTCATCTCTATTTGCAACAAACAAACAATGGTATGAGGAGCATGACCATGCCATGAAATAAAACAAAATGAAACAATTGCATTTTTACACAGAGACGGATGAGATTACCTGCAAATCGTTGGGGTCGACCCCATTCTCCAAACGTGCAGAGGTTTCATCACACCACAATTCCCATACCATAATTCTCATACAACGAGTGCCAAGACCTTTTCCAAGGGTTTTCACCAACCCCGATGTCATTAATTCTACCAGCTGGTGGCCATTAACGCCACCATAAACCCCAACCATAAAATCGTGGATCAACATTAAGTCAACCATGTCATATGATAAACCCTCTACACTATGGTTTTTCCACCCTTTAAAATTTAGTGCGGGACAAATACTAATGACATGGTTTATATACCATAGTCCCAACCTCATGGTATACGTAGCCCTTGATACTATCATACTAAGTCACAGGATTCGGCGAATTTGAACCTTGAGGTTCAAAATTCGTCGAATTTGAAAGGAAAAAAAAAATCGAATTAAATTCGCCGAATTTTAACATCGAATTTGAAAACGAATTTTATCGAATTCAAATTCAAATTTAAAGGCAAATTTAATAAAAAATCGAAAAAAAATTTAAAAAATTCAAAAAAATTCGAAAAAAAACCCAAGAATTTTAGTTTTATTGTTTATTTTTTAAACTATTTAAGCATGCTGCATAATATATTTCATTTTATAAGTTAAAATTTATTTCAATAGCATATTTTATTAACAATTTTATTATATATATATTTATATATTTATATACATATTCGAATTTCAAGACGAATCTCAAACGAATCGCATCCAAAAATTCGAATTCGAACCGAATCAGATGGTTCTCGAATTTGAATTTGAATTTGAACCATGTGACTTAGCTATCATATAGTATTTCGATACTATCATGTAGTATTACAATTGTTTACCCTTAGCATCAAAACTACCATATAGTATTACAAATGTCTTTCCCTTAGCTTTAAGCTTATAATGTTATCACTTTCCCTTTGTGCTAGCTCATATAGGTAGTGTATGCATTCAAGTTGTAGGTCTAGGTTTTAGTAGTTAGGCAGTATGGAAAACGTAGTATGCCATAATTCCCTCGCTAGGAAGACCAAGCATAAGTCTACTAGCTTGTCACCAATGTAAAAGTTGCAAAATAGAAACACGAGATGAGTAACTAGGTAAAGAAGAGATAGAAAACAATAATGAAAGGACAGTAATATAAATTCACAGGAATTTAGTAAATTAACAAATAAAACATAGATAATAAACACAGGGCATACCTGAGTCATAAAACAGATCAGTAACAAAGTGCAAGATGGAACGGGAAGTACAACTAAGGACGGAATTGTTTCAAGTAACCAATAGTCCCATTGTTGCGAGAGTAACCTGTGAATCAATGAATGAGGTGCCTTAGTTCGAATGAACTAAGTAAACCTGCATAAAGAAGAATAACCTTACCTCTCATATTGTTAAGGGAGAACAAGTGCCACCACTCCACCACTTTATCCCCATAAACAAAGTTAAGTTATCTTTTATTTAATAAATAAAGTACACATATTGGCAGGAGTAAAACAATGATCTAGATAACTCATTAATTCACCAACAGTAGCAACTAAGATAGATCGACAGTTTAAATAATAGAAGTAAAACATAAGAAGTAAAAAAACTAATAGTCACTGAGTGGATAAGAGATTAACAAGACAATGGGCAGAATCTGAAGCAGTTGAAAGTTTAAGGAGCCTCTATGTTTCCACATGAGTACTAATGATCCCTTTTGGGTAGTTTTCACTAGCGTATAAATTTTTTTTTTTCAAATTTTAGGGACATTACAACAAACATTTTAATTTTCTATTTCTTCGGTTTGATTTATACGTGGAATCACCTCTTGAATTTTCTCCTCTTTCTTTGGATCAACCTCTAGCAACCAAAGCTTCAGGTGTAGAAGTTTCAAAACTAGATTTCTTTCTCAATTCCACAGACAACAATAATCCAACCACAATGTCAAATTCCAAGGTATCAGTTGTACTAAGGATAATGTAAGAAACTAATTGACCCCAAGATTGAGGTAAGGTACATAAAATATTGATTGCTTTAAGTTCATCATCAATTTAAACTTCCACACTAGTCAAATGGGAAAAAAAAGTATTAAAAACATTCAAATGATCTCCTATCTCTGTACGTTCTTTTATTATCGTACCGTATGGATGTCTCTTCCAGTAAATTTTGTTTGTAAAATATTTTGTCATATACAGACTTTCTAACTTTCTCCATATGTTTAATGCTAAATTTTCTTCAATAATGTTAAACAACACATCATCTCCAAGACATAATCAAATTATTGTAAGTGCTCTAGCATCTAATTCCTCTCATTCATCATCTATCATAGTTAGGGGTCTCTTTATTTTAACATATATGTCTTTCTACAACCCTTGATGTACTAACACATCCTGCATCTTTAATTTCCATAACTCAAAGTTATTTTTACAACTAAACTTCTCAATTTCAAACTTTGTACTAGACATTGTTGTGCAACTTTTTTTTTAAAATATATATATTTCTCCCAAAAAAAACAACAGGATCAGGGCTCACGATTTACACTTCATTGTTGAATTGTTGTATATATATATAAGTCCAGAAAAGTGCAAGAAAATCCACCCACGACGGCTTCCTTCTCCACTATCTCATAGTGTTAAGAGTCTCCATGGAATGCAAGCAACCGAGATCACATCTCTAGCTACAAGATTCTTCATGCGGGTGTAAGCTTCTTCATCGTATGATTTGTAATATCTCGAGATCACTTCAATGGTTCCACTCCTCTCCAGCAATGACAACAATGACTTCTCCATGCTCTAATGACCGCTCTCTTCTCCATGCACAACTTCCTCTCTTTTCCCATGCCCAGGAAGCAATATCACTCATGAGCTTCCTCTCTTCTTCCATGTCTAGGAATTCTCCCTTCTCCATGACAGTGGTTGCAAGCTCGCAGATGGGCTTCAAGTGTTGTATGGCCTCTCTATGGTGGTTGAAGGTTGTAGGATCAACTTCTTCCTCTACATGTAGGAAACAACTCACTTCATGGTTCAACATGGTCCAACAATGGTGATCTAGCTCCTACAATGTCTATCAATTTCTCTTCTCCGAGTTTCTCACAAGGATTTGATACCACTTGCTAAATTTTAGAGACAAGAAACAAATAAAAAAACCATTGTAAACATGAGTTTAATGTTCTAAAACCCCATAAGAGGAAATGTCCATGCATGAAAATTATTGAATTTCATTAATCAATATCATGGATATTACATGACGGGCCATTGATATTCTTAGCCTACTACACCATTACATATCCCAATGATGCACTATATACTTCATAAAATAAGTTACTTGAGTAAAATTTTTGTTGGTTATCCTCGCTAGAAAAAACTTGCCATAAACAAATCTAGTTTAGTTGTCATTATTAACATAGCTTGTAACTCCAAGGGAAAAGTGGTGGTCAACTGTTTGGCAAGACATGGCTCCCTATAAATGAAAATTATTTACATGGTTGATTCTGAAGGAGAAAGTACTAACTTGGGATAGTTTACGAAAAATTAGTCTTAATGGTGCAAGTATTTCGAGTTTATGTAGTAGTGGTGAAGGTAAAATTGACAATTTATTCATCCATTTCTATTTCTCTAAACAAGATTTGAAAGGGATAAGTGACAACTTACATATTGATAATCACTGACATGATGGATATATTGAAGAATGTTCAAAATAATTGTACAAGAAATCAGAACCGAGTTGTATAAAGTGCATTCCTTTTCTTGATAGTGTGGGGTATATGGAGAGCCTACAATGATAGGATTTTTGAGGAAAAACATACTCATGATATTTTTTGTGACTTCTCATGCATTCGTTATGCACAAGTTATTTATAGAAGAATAATGCAAAGCAGTTGTATGCTTTATGAAATATATTAATCTTGAATAAAATGGTTGCAAAGGGTTCTTTGATGGGTCTTGTGAGGTAGAAGATAATTTTTGTGGACTATGAGGAAAAATATTCATATCAGATTCCCAATATATAGAGTTTAAGGAAAATTGTGGGATGAAAAACAATAGAGAAGAAAGATAACCCTTAAGAACTTTGATGAAATTATCACACGGGAAAGAGGTGGAGGACTTACAAGTTTATGGAGATTCAAAAGTTTAGGTGGATTTTAGGAATGGTAAAAGAAATTTAATGAATACGAAATCAAATCTAATTGAAACAATTGATAGTATCTTTCACTACTTTCTGCATTTTCCATATACGTAGAGAACAAAACGACTATGCGGATGCATTATCTAAGGAAGGGCTTCATCTTTCAAGTAGATTAATCATTTATCCATGAAAAAAGAATGGGGTGACTGAAGTGAAAAGTTCTAGTTTGGAATCCA
Organism: Pseudotsuga menziesii; assembly: GCA_001517045.1. Taxonomy (NCBI): domain Eukaryota; kingdom Viridiplantae; phylum Streptophyta; class Pinopsida; order Pinales; family Pinaceae; genus Pseudotsuga; species Pseudotsuga menziesii. Next base: position 76,171 of record LPNX011004135.1, on the reverse strand, counting down.
TCTAATCATTACAAAAAATGATCTTCTTGAGTCATAGGGTAGCAATGTAGAGAACCATGTTTTTGCATTGGATGACTAGAAAAAATTGATGTAGTATTCAATCGGTCATGTTTAAAATCAAGATTACAAGCGAATCTTTGCTCGGGGCTTGGAAGGGAGGCTTCTCAATTTTTTTTATCATAACGTTTGTTTCTACGTGACCTTTGTTGTGATGAGAAGGGTGTTAGTACTCTACAACGATTCTCTCAAAGTATGCATATTTTGAACAACATCTTCCTCTATCAAATGGAATTAGTTGAATACTTCAAAATTGGTACACAAATTTCTAGTCAATTTTTAATGGAGACCCTCACTATAGTAGAATGTTTTATTACGAGAAAGAAAATTTCAGAAAAATAAAATCTAGCTTTAAATGGCCAAATTGTTTTCAAACAATTCCCAAGACATGCAAGGAATGGATAAGGCTTCAGCTAACAAGAATTCCCAAAGCATATAAGGAACTAACTAAGGATTCATCTAACTCGAACTTGTTGAATACCATAATTTTGTAATTTTGTAAAAACTATATAAAAAATTGCTTATGATACACTATCAAGAAAGGAATAATGTCAAAAGTGAAGATACTTATTAAAGTATGAATTACACATGTCCTTATTTTTCAATATGACAAATAAAATGGATTTTTTTTTCGGTAATAAAAAATATTCAAGAAAATACTTAAATTATTTAATTAAAGGACAACTCAATTTAGTTAGTAAATCTTATCATATTGCCCAAAATATTCAACCCCTCTCTCTATATAAATAATGCACCTATCCTCACTTAATTATAGTTGATTTATTTTTTATTTAGTTTGCTTTTAAACATGTATATTAATATTTTCAAAATGTCAAATTGTTAAATTGGCTTATATCATTTATGTCTTTTTGTTATTAGTACATCGCAATGCACTTTGTGTTTGCTATGATAGTATCTTAATGCCTTTTAAAGTGTTGGTGTATCCACTTTATTTTATGGTTGGAGTAAAAGAATGATATATAACTTCTAATGTTTCAAGTGGAAATAGAAAAATATAGTAATTATTTTTTATTACATTGATATGATTAAAAAAAACATTACTTAAAGTTAAATTATTCTATTCCATCACCAATCATGCATATCTAGATACTTACTTGTATTATGGGAAATATTTGAACACTAAAATTTAAAAAGACCAATCATCACTAGTTCTTTATGAAATATTTACATCCATTCTAATTCATGTTTTGATAAGAAACTTAAAAAATAATTATATATTCAAGATACTTAACATATTTTCACATTAATTACAAAACACTTTATATTAACTATTGGATACCTTTTATATAAACCAACATTTTCTAAAGAATATTAAAATTACTTTATACATCTTAACATCATCCATCATGCTCAAGTTGTCTTCCTAAAAGTAAGAGTATGCATTCCTAAGAGTATGAGTATGCATTGGCCACAAGCTACAAGAACAAAGTATTCTCTATACCTCGAATCACACACCTCAACTTACATTTTAAGTCATCCCATTAACATGTCGGCACCAATTTTGTATATATCATTATGGTTTTTTAAACATAATTTAATTAGGACTATAATATATGTATGAAAAAAATATTGTTTATAGGAGTAGCCCCTTATCCTAGACAGACTAAAGGGATATTGTAATATATTTGGTTAAAACAAAATTCATACTTATTCTGTCATATATATTGATTCTATTTTTTAAATAATCAATTGCTTATAATATTGATATTACTAGTTTTAATTGATATTTCCAAATATTATATAATTGTTACATATATAAAATCATAAAAATAATTTTTATACACTGGATTACCATTCTCACTACACGGTTATTCTTATTCTTACTTTATGAAATTACTAACATAAAAAAACAAATGTTTAAAAAATCGTCATGTGTCTAAATAAAATGATATAGGTATAAAATGATAAAAATAGAATACTCTTATATATAAATTAACATGATCTTTACCAATATACAATTTTGAATATCAAAATTAAATTAAATTTGTTTAGAACCACAATACAAACATAGATATCATTGCAGTCTTACTAAAAGTAAATTATTATTAAAGTTATAAAAATAAATAAATAAATTATCATAAACATGCTGCTAACATGTCTTCATGGACAATACTTATCTACTTTATATGATACAAAAATTATTGATATCTAAAATATAGATAAGCCAATTAGGTCATTAATTTGTTATGGAGTTATACATTTCTACCTTTATATTATACAAGAATTATTGATCTTTAAAATATAGATAAGTTAATTTGTTAATTAGTTTTTTACGGATTAACTTGAGTTTAATGAACTAGAAACTACTTTAAGATACTTAAGTTGTTAATAAAGTTTAAAATGATTTTATAAGTCTTTAAATTGCATATATTGATTGAATCTTTATTCTCAAATTACATAAATTGTCACCATGTAAGTCTTCTGATTATTAGACAGAGTGGTTTCACAACAATCTTATAGGTTCAACACTATAGAACATCTAACAAAAAATATTATCTACTTCTTAGATAGGCTATAAAAAATAGTAGCATAATTAGGTTGTATTGGTCTTTTGTGTAATGAAATTTCCAATAAATTCTAATTCGTCTAAGAAAACTATAATTCAATTTAATAGGAATAAAAATATGCTAAAGAAAATAAATATGCAATTATTATATCAAAACTAGATTTATTGGTTACCAAAACCATGTGCCAAAAAAGACTTATATCCTTGTTCATTGGGGAGTCAAAGTTAACCCTATCACAATTTAAACATTAATTAATTATTATTTACTTTCTTCTTAAAATAATTAATTACTACTAATAACCAAGAGTTTCCTCTTTATGTTTTTTTAAGACTAATTTTGGTTATAAAAAATATATTTAAAAAAAATAAAGTTTAAATTTAATGGTTGATATTCAATATTTCATTAAAAATATTGTTAATGTTTAACACACTCTCTCTCTCTTTCTATATATATATAGTTGTATATTTAATTAAAAATATTATATATAAGAAGTCTACTTTCTTATTTTATTAGTATTGGATTTTTTTGTAACATAGTTTTTCCAATCTTATCGGTATTAGTATTCCAATTATGTTACTCTGCTATAAAGTGATCATAACAATAAAGTTTGTAATAAAAAAAAGTCCAAAAACTTGAAATACCATATATGTAGTGGTGTGAAAATTTTAACTCTCTCATGTTTGTACCCTATAGCAACTAACAAAATTACACAGTTTTTTTTTTCATATGGAAATATGCACCCTAAACCCAGCAATACTCACATTAGTGGATGGTAGAGGTGGTAAAACATCCTCCATCCTAGACCTAACCCCAAAGGACTCAAGGCTCAAACCCGTGACCTCTCCACGAACCAAAAGAGTGTGTGCAAGTCTTACCGATTAAGCTTACACATAGTTATATATTATAACTTACAATATGTTTGTAGCTTATAACAAGTAACAAAGTTACACATAGTTATATGTTATAACTTGCAATGTACACTTCAATTATTTAAAACATTGGATTATGATTTCAATTACAGTAAATAATGATACTTTTAAGACTAAAAGAGCGAGAGAAACTTACCCACCATCAACAGTTTCTCCGAAAATTCTACACATTCTCCAGTTTTAGCATTTGCGAAAAGTGGACCAAACGATTATAAGAAGAATGCGTTGAGTTGGTTCCGTAAACAATAAGAAGAAGAAGATGGCAGGTTCTTATTACTAGCGGCGAAACCCGAGAGAACAAGGATCTTCAGAAAGATAATGGAACACTGAAAAGCCGATGAGGATGATTGACTAAACTATTTAAATAATATTTGGCGTTGTTGGAATTTGAGAATAAACGCTTGTTATTAGATAATTTTATATTTATTCAAATGTAATCAAAATTTCATCATCCATGACAACTTCATTTCTAAACTTACTTTTTGAAACTTTTAAAATTTTCATTATGATTGTCTACTGATCGTTACACAACTTTGTTTTTTTTATTGTTTCCGGGAAGAACTGTGGTAACTTTTATTTGAACTTTCTTCAAGAAAGTACATTGTCATGTTTTTGAGGCAGCACAATGGTAGAAATCATAAGTTGAACCAATCCACAATGTACATTTTTAGATTAGATTGCCCGTCATGAAAGGCGAACAATATTCAACTCATAGAAATGCTGGAGAATGTTGAATTATCAAATAAATGGAGTCACTTTGAAGGGAAGTTCAACTTTGAAATGGTGTCACTCTGAAATGGACAACGTTTTGAAAATAAATTACAATTAGAATTAAATATATGGAAAGACTCCGACACCTAAACCCCACCATGATCAAATGTCAAATCCCCACCATGATCAAATGTCAAATGAAATATGGACACCCAAAGTCCAATATCTTATTTCAAATGAAGCCGGGAAAGGATTACCAATTCTTAAGAAATTCGGACTTAATGTCATCGAGTGAGTATTCTTATTTCAATCGCATTTAAATGTCGTTGAAATAGCATTGGACATCACGGAGAAAGAGTTTCAGTGATCATAATTGAACTCATCTACTTTTGCAAACGTTTGAATCTCATTTCAGAAATATAATTGAAGAAATGCCCATCGCAGAAAATTTCATATAGATTTGTCTCTTTCTATACTTAAAAATGTCTATCATTAAAAAAAATTAATGTGTTTTTAAACCAAAAACAGAAAAGAAAAATGTCAGTGAAATCTACTTCAACAACCCAATAACCCATTGAGGCCATTTCTGGAGTCTGCCACCCATACTCACAGGTCACGCGTACTATCGAGCATAGACAATCAAGTTAATCTGTAATTGTAGCTAGCAATTATCGACTTCTACTGAACTTTTTACAACAACTGTCTATGCAGAAAGCCTAAACTATTATCAGGCAAGTAAGGCATGCCAAATACATAATCTAACTTGAAATTATTATCTAGTCCCATGTCTCTCTCTGCTATGGGAGTGGCTAGCAGTGGGATATTAAGAAGGGTTTGGGTATTTAGTAGCTGAAAAGAAGTTGGATTCTTATTAGAGTACTACAGCCAGAAGTCAAGTGAAATAATGAGAAATCATGATAGAGGCATCTAAGAATCACTTAATTTTGTGGAGATGACTGGATGTTAAACAAAAAAATAAATATTAACTGATTAACATGTTGTTATAGTTATTTATTTATGTATTATTGGTATAACATAAACATTAAACTAATTAATATAAACATAAACAAAAATGCCATTTAATAGATAGAAACAAAACTGATATGAAAAAAACAATAATTGATATTGAAGTTTATTGAAATCTTCATTGCATAACAAGATACCACTACCATGAAATGAATCCTTGATGTACAATTGTTACACTCAGTTAATCTTGTTGATCTTTTCAAGAAAGTCCAAAATCTGGGATACTACCACAGCCACAAGTAAAGTGGTTGGTTAACTAAGATAAGCACATGTAGCCACTTAGTTTTGTGAAGATACAAAAAATGAAATATATAATTTTATATTGAAATAATATTAGTTTATTCTTTATCCATTATTCATAGTAGATCATTATACTTATCCATTTATGATATAACATAAACATTAAACTAATTAATATAAACATAAAATAAATATTATTTAATAAACAAAAGAAAAAAAATCATATTAAAAAACCAAAAAATAATATGAAACCAACCATACCTTAAGTGAAGCTTATTTAAATCTTAATAAAGATGTATATAAGACTAAGAGGATACGATGACCTGAAATGAATCCTGACTCTACACTTGGGCTAATCTTGTTGATCAACTCAAAGAAGCTCAAAATTTGAGATAATATCTAAGCGGCTATAGAGGTAACTAAGAGTAGCACAAACACAAGTAAAGTGGTCTATGAACTTTGGTAGGCACAATGAACCAGTTAGTTTTGAGGAGATGGTACAATGTTTAAGAAATACCAAACATTAAACTAATTACGAGATAGTTATATTTATCCATTTATGACATAATATAAACATTAAACTAACTCGAACATCCACAAGTAAAGTGGTTGTTGGCGTGCATCCAAGTGCTTAGTTTTGGCAATAGGAGTGGTTGTTAAACAAGGGATAAACATTAAACTAATTACGAGATCGTTATATTAGTTATACATTTATGGTATAACATAAACATTTAACTAATTAATAAATATAAAACAAATACTATTTAAAAATTAATTGAACCTTATTATGCCAATAGAAATTTATATCTCAGAATTTTGGGGTGGAATAGAATATATGATTTTCTTATATTATATGATATTGGGACAATTATAGAGTCCAAATTGATTCAATAGTCACCATTCAAAATTCTTAATAAACAATTATAAAAGTTTGAAAATAGATCATGTCATATCTACACTTAATGGCATGGTAATTTGTAGTTTGTGTAATAGTCGAACTCCATGTTAATGTGTAGTCCGTGTGAAGTTGAACTCCTAATCAATACCTTTGAACTCCTAGTAAAATCCTCTGAACTCATGTGATAACTGCACTAAGTGGCATGGTAATGTGTAGTTCATGTGATAGTCGAACTCCATTTGACAGTTGGGAGTTGAGGTAATTTGCATAAGGTTTAGTCGATGTCCATTTGGCAATTGGGATTCATGCTAATGTGTAGTTCATTGTAACATCCCCTTACTACCTCAACCTAAAAAAAAACTGTGTAGATACCGATTCTAACTTTATACAATTTTGCATGAAATCAAAATAGGGTTAGGAGGTTGAAAGCTTGACATGACTAAAGAACTATTGGGGACGAATCGTGTAGTGGAAACGTGAAGAGGTAATGAAGTATTGTGATCTCGTTGACAAAACTAGATGTCAACTTGGTACGTGTGAGTCATAAAGTCAAATTAATTACCTTTAAGTGATTGAGTTTACAGACACAGTGCTCAAAAGGGAAATCATAAGCATTACTCATTGTATTTGCTAAAAACAAATGTCTACTTACATATATATGTAACTAATAAGTGGAAAATAATACACACACATAACTTATGCTCCTAAAACACACAAATATCAGACAAATATATTATATATAGAGAGAGGGGGGCAATTTATTAGTAATAAGAATAATACTCTTAAAAATAAGGGAATACATCCTATAAACAAAGGATAGGAGATTTTGAACTACTTGTATATAAGTATATGCAAAAGGAAAGATAATAAAACGTTTAAGACACTACGCCACATGTTGCTTTGATTTTAGCTTTTAATATCTTTCCCTAGAAAGAAGGAAAAGTGTCACCTTGTTTGAAAATGTGGAAGCTAAACTCTGGACATTTGTCTCTATTTAAAAGAAAAATGATTTCTATTTAGTGTTAACGAATTCTCTTACAGGGACACTTTTTGGGGAAGAAGTAGAGTATGGATGGGTAGGAGTTTTTCCATTACCTCAGGAAATCAACTAGGAAATTTAGAGCGAGAGCTCCATACCTTCATGTCTGTGAATTAATATATGGATCATACGCTTCTATCTGAGGTCTATGTTTTAATTGCAAAATGGTATATGAACTGATTCCATGTCAATGATTTAATATATGGATCACGTGTTATTATACCAAAATCTCGTCATTATAAGCCATGTATCAACATTGTGCTTAAATCCCTAAAGTTCCATTAGCTAAAGTACACTGAGTATGAAGTTGTCCCTAGCATGTCTACCTCCTTTAAGTAGGTTGGTGAACCTAATTACCTTCTGTGATAGAGAACGAGAACCTAGGTGGCACAGTTTAACATTTTCAAGGTCCCTAGCATGTCTACCTCCTTTAAGTAGGTTGGTGAACCTAATTACCTTCTGTGATAGAGAACCAGAAACTAGGTGGCACAGTTTAACATTTTCCAGGTTTGCCACTAGCGCACTTAGCCATCTTCCAACATACGTCATCCCTCCTTTGCTATCCTCTTCCTTCATCGACATTGTGGAAGGGGTGATTAGAATGGATAATTGGAATTGGAATCTTCGGGGGATTTCTAGAAACTTGGTGACATGGGAGTTTACTAGGACAGTTCAAATTCGGTTCTATAACCTAATGGGAGGATCCCTTAGACATCTCTCCTTAACATTCAACCTACTCTATCCCTTTAGCCTTATAAATATGAAGCCTCTATCCATGTTGGGGGAAGGAAGGACTATAGTACTCTTATGTTCATGGAATTTTATAGGTGCTCCTTACTCATCCTTTGGGAGGAAAACCGTTATTCTTTGGAGGCTTGCCTTGTATTGTTGGATGGAAAGTTGCAACCTTGATTCTTAGGTTGTGTCGTTCTTTCTCTATGTATTTCCCATTATTATAGTAATACAAACTATTTCCATAAATATTGTTGTTTTGATAATGTTTAGAACTTTCTTCCTTAACTGTTAGCTTAACTGTTAGCTTAGATCAATCCATATTTAAATATGATTTTATTGTTTGCTTGTTTCCATTTTCTCTATAGGGTTTTGGAGCTCGATATATTAGAGATGTGGAGATTGGATCAACAAAGAGGAAAAGGATTTGCAAATCTTAGGTAAGTGATCTATTTGTTTAACTTGTATTTCTATTGATCTAGAAAAGTATATTGTATTCTATACATATTTGTTCTAGATCCACTTGGACTAGAAAGATATTGCTGGAGTCTTCTTGAGTATATTGTCCCCCAACAGGCACTTCCATCTCAGGTATACATTTTAATTTCAAAACGGTATCTGAACTGATTCTAGGTCTATGATTTAATTTATGGATGAGGCGCTTGCATCTTAGGTGTACGTTTTAATTGCAAAATTGTATCTAAATCGATTCCATTTATGCGATTTAATATATGGATCAAGCGCTTCGAACTCAAGTGTACGTTTTAATTCCAAAAAGGTATCTGAAATGATTACAGATATTATGTTTAATATATGGATCATGCGCTTCCATCTCAGGTCTACGTTTTAATTTCAAAACACTCTCTTAATCGAGTAAGAATTTCCATCTCATGTTTGTGTTTTATTTTAGTCTTTGCAATTTTGAATTGTTAACCGACTATGGTCATTGTTGTGGATCCAAACTCTAACTTGAGGATCGGCTTAAGTTCCAAGCCTGCAATTTGACATACCTTATATATTTATTATTATAGATCTGAAATCAATATTCAGTATTGACTCAAGTTCCAATCCCGCGATTTAACATCTGTTATATGTTTATATAATAATCTGAACTCAATCTTCAGTGTCGTCTTAAGCTCCAAGCGTGCGATTTAACATACCTTATATGTTTATTATTATATACTTGAACTGAATCTTCAGTATCAACGTAAGTTCCCAGCATGAGATTTAGCATACCTTCGATTTAACATATCTTATATGTTTATTACTATAGATCTGAACTTCAGTTGCAGGATTGACATAATTTTGAATCCTACAATTTAACATGCCTTATATGTTTATTGTTATAGATCGAAACTTAATCGCCAGTATTGGCTTAAACTACAAGCCTTCTATTTAAAATAATAACCTTGTATTCGTTTATGATCTGTGGATTTCTGAAAATGATAACCATGTATTCATTTACGATCTGTGGATTCGGAAAGACGATAACCATTTAGTTGTTAATATTTGTAGGATGAAATCATAACTGAAATAATAAAGACGTATTTGTTTACATCTATGGATGACAATGTGGGTAGAATCATATCAGAAAAACGATAACCATTTAATTGTTTAAGACTCTGAAAAAATGATAACTATCTATTTGTTAGATCTTAAATATATATATATACATTTTAAATTATGTACAGTTTGTACCTTTCAGAGTGACTACATAAGATTTGTGGCTTGAGTAGTTTTCAAGTGCTGTAAAAGTGTTTTCCCTTTATATTGCATTTTGGTCGAGCTTTTGATATGTTAAGCATTAGATTAGCAGAGTGCCAAGATTTGTATAAAAGTCTCACTTTTGCGTTTTGGTCTAGCTTATGAGATTCCAAATGTCAGATCTGAGAGATCCACGATTGATATGATCCTTGTCTTAAATAAAACAAAGTCGAGTTCTAAGTCTTGTATGACCTATATGTGAGAATCGATCAAAGAAAGGTTGGGTGATACCAAAGGGAGATCGACCTTTGTAAAACACTATCATCATTGTATAAATGGTATCTTTTCTTGTGCCCTATTAACCGGAAGTTAGTACTATGTTTTGTTTATTTATTTTATAATAGAGTGGTTGAACCTTAGATCATGTTTAGTGATCTTGGGAAAGGCCAAGATATAATTCTTCTCTTAGTTGATTCATTGCCGAGCTACTGCCGAGCTCGGGGTAGCTCTAGTTGGAAAAACCTATGGTAATTAGAGCCAATGATTGGGAAGAAATTCATAGGCATGCTTTGAGTCACATAAGTCCTTTCAGATTTGAGTAGCATCCATTAACTTTGTTTATGGAAATATTTTATTATGTTTCAAGTTTTTTATGTTACATGTAGCTTTCAACGTTAGAATTATAATTGATTTATAGTGCTACTATGTACATTGACTTAGCATGACTTTGTAATATCCCGAATTTTGGACCCAACACTTATAGGCACGTGCCTATTGATTATGATGACTATCTTGATGTTTTATTTTTATATTGGGTCGAAGACCCCACTGCATATGAACATCATGATTTGTTTTATATATTGGGCGTAAGCCAATTATTGATGATATATGTATATGCTTGTGTGCATTGGGTGTGGACCCTGAAGCACATGATTGATGAGATGTTTTGTGTTGAGCGAGGAGCTATAGAAGCACTTGAGTTATTGATGATTTGTGTTGATCGAGAAGCTCTAGAACACATGAAAAGATAATTGGATGTGTAGGGCATAATCTGTGGAGCCTTCCATGTTGATGTTGAGCATAAGATCTGGAGCATCAGATACTTGGCAATTGTATCCCTAGCTGTATCGTAAAAGTACATCCTCGCACTAGTGTTGAGTGTGGAGCTATGGAATTGCACTCAATTGTAACTCCCCATTAAAGCGTTGAGTATGGGATTTGGTGAGCGCTAGGGGTTCTTGAAAATTATTTAATAACTTCCGAGTGAAAACGACTTGAGAAAAATATTTATCTCATCATACTTATTTATAAGTGACTAAATGAACTTTTGAATTTCTGTATTCTCATCAAAGTACTGAAGATATACCACATTATATGAGGGAAATCCAATATGCAAGGATGTTTAGAGTTTCCTAGCCTAGTAGACCTAAACCATCTACCTACTTGATCTTAACGAAGAAGTGTCATTAAGTCTAGGGATCATGGTATATGATGCCCAAAGGCATTGTTAACAAAATGTTATATTATTATGTACTTTATACATAGTATGTATAAATAATTGAAAGAAGAAGAAGAAGCTCCATCAATGATTATTTATTATTAAAAGATAATAAATAGCCCAAAACCTAAAAGTCTAAATAGGAACTAGAATAAAGTTCTAAATCGAAGGTTTCTTGATTTAACTGTCCCTTTCACTGAAAAGTCTTTCTATAAAGACTCAAGCCAAGAAAAGGGTTGGGGTTCTGATCTATCATTAGAGGAGTCATGTTCTGCCTTTTTTCTCTCAAGTAATTTCTTGAAGAAACATTCTCCTAGAAGGAAAAAGGAAAACCGATATAGATCTGATACATAGGATAGGAAACCTTACCTTAGGAGCTCTAAGCTACTTGCATGCTAGAGTCAAGCTCGGATGGTTCTGGGTCATGGTTGGGTGGAACATGGTAGTTTCTAAGTGATTTTGTCATAAAAAATAGAGGTGAGATCTATCTTGAATTGTTAATGCTAGTTATTTGAGTATGCAGGTTCAACCATTAACAGAGCTTCAATTTAAAGGTATGAAGCCCTAGAATATTTATTCTCTTTTCCTAGATTAATGTTAGCTATGTTAGGTAAATGATTACTATGCATTTCCTAACTTAAAGTATATGTTTCTATGTTTACAATTGCTAGGGCATGTAATTTAAATATACTAACCCTAGGTTGTAAAGGATTTCTTTATCAGATTATCCAGGGTTTAAGTATTGGTTTATTTCTGTAAGTTCAATTCATTTGTTAATGTTCATTAAGGGTTCTACACTCTAGTTTAAATTCTGCAGTAGTATTACTGATAAAACTGGGTTAGGTATAAACAAGGTCATTTCACACATTCTAATATTGTTCAGTTAGTTTTATAAACTCTACTCACGTATTCCATTTGTCAGTAGAGACATGTTATAGGTTAGATTAGATTAATCTAGAAACAAATTTTAAATAAATAAATATACAAACTAGATAACCTAAGGTGTTATTTATAAACTGAACTATTACATATATATAAAGACAAATGAAGTCATCGTACATAAATAAATATGAAAGTTATCTATACATATAAATCCAAGATAAATAAACTATTAATACCTTTCAAGGTGTGTATCATTAACTATAAACTAAATAGAAGGACCATTCCATTAAATAACATGATCATAATTAAATGAAAAAGAATTTCATGACCATCCTTTGGTCTAAAGATTCACATCTCTGCTCACATATAAAACCCACAATCCCATCTAAACCATTTCGTTTATGCATAAACTTTAAACAACATTACACAACATACAATATCATTCCATATAATAAAGTAAACAATACATCATATAAAGGAAATCGTATCATGTATTAAACGATATCAAAAATCATATGACAATCCCAAGTATTACAAATAGGGACACGAATTGAATCCTGTGGGCATACTAGCCCAACCCTCATCCAAATAAATTAAAACGTATTACAAATATCTATGCACACGATCAAGACCCTATGGATATCAATTTACCAAGGTGACGCTATACAACAAAGTATGCAGGCTACATTCTTATAAACAATACTATTACCATAAATCAATCCATTACACTACAGTGAGGTCGTAAGACCCTGGGTTCTTCCGAAAGTTGTAAGAATGGCCTCGCTCAAAACATATATTACACAGAGTCCCTGTTTACCACAACGACGAAGGCCAACTTGGGCATGCACAATGGAATATTATAATCCACATTATATATATTAAAACCATGAAATCATTAAACAATAAACAACCATATAAGGCTATGCACAACATTCACCGAAGCCATGGCATGCCAAATGAAAATACATGGTATGGTTAATCAACGAACTAACTTTGTTAAAAAATCACCCCTTAAGCCATTCAATGAGATGCAAACAGTAAATAAAACACATAGAAGACTATCACAACCACTAAGGAAAATACTTAAGTCACTTACAGTGTGGTACTTAACCCACGCTAGCAAAGTTTTCAACCAAATATAAATACTCAAACACACAGACCTCAATGAAGGCATATGCATGTTCATAAACTATCATAAGAAAACATTAAGGCAGCGTGTTTTCAATCCACACACAGTAAGCATAAAACCCATGGCCATTTAATTATACACAGGGTATTTACATTATGAATAGTAATGCCAATCACAGTATTTCTACACAGTCACCTTTCAAGCCAAAATGAAGTCCATAGAGGCATGCTAATGGTCTATGGCACCATTTCCCACAATGGTGCAACCCATGGCTGAAAATCCCAAATGTATTTACAATTTACATAACCCAAAACTTAAATACACAGAGCCTATGAGAAACACGAGTTTTCTCCACAGCCAAAACCCACCCCATTAATTTAAAAACAATTGTGTGCAATACAAATCCAGAAGGAGAATTCAAGCCCCATAGGGAAACCCAACATCAAATGGAAAAACACAATGTAGAGAGTGTAAGAGACAACAAGCGTAAGCTTGTTGGAAAGGCTTACTTTGTATTTCCCTCACAGTCAAAACCCTGACAAAGCTCGAGCCATTCTTATCTTCTTCACCATCCCTTGGCACTTGCAACCAAACAACAAAACCTTGCATTAAAAGTATGGAAATGATCAAGCTTCAAAGCAACATGATTTTGCCGACACAAAAACTCCAAAACAAATCTCACCTTCTAGGTCTGAAGGTCGCCTCCATAACCTTTGCACAGAGACAAGTGAAACCCCCAATGGGAAATGGAATTACCAAACCATTGGGAGCCAATCTTAATGGAGGGATGCCACGGAATCCAAGGTGCATTAATGGAACCAGATGGTTTCCACCACCAAAGGAAAAATCAACTATGCTATAGTTTGGTAACGTCGAATTACTATAGTCTCCACCCACCATGCAATTGATAAAACCCATTATATATGGTCCAAACCATATGTTATATCACCACCTGAAATCATATCACCATGTTAACATTACAACGTTTATGTTATAGCAAGGTTTAGTACAATGCAATGTTAACATTTAGTGCATAGTCCAAACTTGGTGTGCGCCAACCATAAGTCAAGCCACAAGACATATATTAAACATAACACTTAAATAATAGGATTAAAGCGTTAAACATAATAATGTTGTCCTAAGATTAATGCTTAGTGAACATGGCATATGGAATATGCCATGTTAAACATTTAACCCTCAAACAATCAAAGGTAGGTCTGGTTTTTAAAGCCACCAACATAACCTCTAGTAAGAATTATATAGGAGATGTTAATAAGATTTCATAAAATAAACATAGAATGAAATGATACTAAGATGTCAAACGACGAATTACAAAACCATAGTGAAGCATAAGTAATATACATGAAATTTAAAAGTAATAGCTAAATTAACAGAAATAGTATTTTACCTGGTTATAATTTTGAGATGACAAGGAACCAAAGTGAACCACTAGTATGTTCTTTAGGATCATGACCTTTAGTACACTTTAAAAGAAGACCCCGTCGCAAAGTATGAACTGAAAGAGAAGTAAAATAGGTGGCTTAGTTCAGAGAACTAAGGAATCCTGTGAACAAGTAAACACCTTTACCTCTCAAACCGTCATGGGAGAATGAGTCTCCCCACTCCTCCCACTTTGTTTCCACAATACAAATTTAAGTTAGAACTTTATAATTAACAAGTTCGACTATACAGAAAGGATGAAGTACTTAAATCGAGTAACGACACATAAGCAACAAAAGTATAAACATAAGACTTAGCAGTAAACAATAGTACAACATTATAAGTAAAATACATTAAGAATAATGACTGGAAGTAAAAGACAGAACGTAAGAAAAGCTTACGAGTAAACAGTGGTACATGAAGTGTACGATATAGTTCCACAAGTGAATAATGTTTCGTCTAGGTAGTTTTTACTAGCCTATAATTTTTATTTTTATTTTTCAATTTTTTGGGACATTACAAGTGATATGAGAGCCCAGTTTCAATACTAAGAGACCTATGGGCGCACAAGGCAATCACCATAGAGAAAATAAAGTATAAAATTAAATTCTGGTTTCTAACAGAAATTTTTCCTGTTATTACATTTTTTTTGTAGTTATAGGAGTTTTTACAAGGACAGTTCAGATTATGAACACTCAGAAAGATAACATCTGGAAAGGAAGAATTAATACCCCCATTCTAGAAGGAAAACTGGTGCTGGAGCTGAATTATGATATTTTGAAGACTATACACAGCCTTCAAGCATAATTGTGAAGTATCAAAGAAGACATTCTGAATGAAAGAAAAGAACATCAAGCTATAAATGAAGCATTACTAAAAAATATGATGGGAGGCAGCCCACAAGGTAAACCTACCGAGTCCACAAATAGTTCCAAAAGAGAACCATACCATAAACGGGCGAGCAGCCCTAGTGAAGGAGAAAAAGAGAAACAAATCCTTGAAGCGCCAAAAGGAGATCATCACATTCCTTTTAGTGATGACTCTCTTTTTCCCCGAAGAAAGAAGCAAAGAAGCAATGATAGTCTTCTAGGGGAGTTTTGAAAAATAAGAGCCCCGACCTATGAAGGTGAAGTAAACATTGGGGAAAAGGCTGAAGAGTGGCTGCTGGGCATGAGTAAGTATTTCCAGGTTCAAAACTATTCAAGTGAGATGAAGGCTCATATTTCCATCTATAACTTAAATGGTAAGGTAGAAAGATGGTAGATGGATTTAAAATACACCAAGAAAGATGAGCTACGGGAAATAGGTTGGGATACTTTCCGGATGTTTTTCCAAGAAAATTATATGTCAGAAAGGTTCTTTGACCGAAAAAGTGAAAGAGTTTCATGAAATATGAATGGGATCCATGACTATGGACGTGTTTATTAACAAATTTCTAGATCTATTGTATTATGTACCATACATCAAGGAAGAAAATGTGAAGATCCATCATTTCCTAGGATTTCTTCCTCTCAGTTTTTGGGATAGGATTGAATTCTACATGCCTAAGACTTTGGATACCACACTGCACAAAGCTAGGATCTGTTATGAGAATGGACAGCTAAGGTAGGAGAACATGAACCGAAACCAAAACAAGTCTAAGAACTTCTTTGATAACCACAAACCTCAGTCCAACTCACAACCATACAGAAAGAAGAATAACATATTTCAAGCGAACAAGAACTTTAATAAATATGGTACGAATCCTTATGTACAAGATGCTAATGTTATCAAGCCAGTAGCAAGTGGAGCTAATGCTACCTCGCTATAGATCGAATGTTGGAAATGCAACAGGCCTCATTATGCCGGAGATTGTAAGAACAAGAGTGGTGGGGTCTTGCATAACTTACAATAAGAACGAACTATCAAGGACATAGCTATAACACCCCGGATATATGTAGCATTGGATGGCCAATAGGCAGATCATCAAGCTACAATGGTTGAGAAAGAAGGTAAGATATTGAACGCTTCTATTTCAATACTTATTAATCCTGGTGCTTTCCTGAGCTATGTTTTGCCTAAAATTGTTAATGAATGCAAAATAGGCAAATTAAAACACGAGAAACCTTGGTTGGTTTACTTAGCCACAGGTACAAACCAGAAGGTTTCAAAAATTGTTAGATAATGTGAGGTAAACCTAAATGGTTTTCTAATGAAAGTAAACCTGAACATCCTACCTTTAGGATTTTACAATGTACTTATCGACATGGACTGGTTGCAACAACACCATGGCATGCTCGATTATTTGCACAAGTATATCTTGCGTATTGATAACATAGGGAACTAACTGAAGGTTTAGGGCATCCCAAAGCCTAATTTTTTGTAAGACAAATATCTCATTTACAAGCAGAAAGATGAGTTAGGAAAGGTTGTAAGTTGTTTGCAGTAAACATCCAAGACATAGAGTTTGATAGAAAACAACACATAGAATAATTCCCCATTCTTGAAGAATTCAAGGATGTGTTTCCCAAGGAAATCCTGGGATTACCTCTGAAACAAGACCTACACTTTTCCATCGAACTGACCCAAGGATTAGTTCTAGCCTCCAAAGTCCCTTACCGCATGACTAAACCTGAGTCGGTGGACCTCAAACTGGAGCTGCAGGAATTGATAGAGAAAGGGTATATCCGACCTAGTGTGTCTCCTTGGGGAGGACCGATATTGTCTGTAAAGAAGAAGGACGGTATGATGCGGATGTGTATCGATTACTGTCAGTTGAACAAAATGACTATCAAGAACCATTATCCACTCCTTAGGATTGATGACTTGTTCGATCAGGTGGGAGGAGCCATGATCTTTTCAAAGATTGACCTGCGATCCATGTAATATCTAGTACAGATTTGCGACGACGATATTCAGAAAAGCTCCTTTCATAAAAGGTACAGGAACTAAGGGTTTGTAGTGATGTCGTTCAGGTTGGCCAATGCACCCATGAATTTTATGTGTATGATGAACAACATATTCAGTAAGTATCTGGATAAGTTCATCTTGGTATTTATAAAAAAACATACTGGTTTATTCAGAGAATAAAGAAGAACATGAAGAACACCTTCACGTAGTACTACAAGTGTTGAGCGAACACCAGATTTACTCTAAGTTTAGTAAATGTGATTTTTACAAACCATAGATATAGTATCTAGGCCACAATATCTCCGAGATAGGGATAGTTCTAGACCTAGAAAAGATTAAAGCCATAAAGGATTGGCCTACCCCTACTAGCGTCACTGACAATAGGTCCTTTTTGGGATTAGCCGAATATTATTGAAAGTTCATTGAGAACTTCTCAAGAATCACATGCCTCATTACCGCTTTGCATAAGAAAGCAAGTAAGTTCTTTTGGACTTCTAAGTGTGAATAAAGTTTTCAAAAGCTTAAGCAGTTTTGGTAACCACAGTGGTATTACGAATTGCAGATCCTCATGGCGATTTCGTTGTTTGCACATATGCAAGAAATGAAGGACTTGGAGGAGTCCTCTTGTATAATGATCACGCAATCTATTATGAATCATGGAAGTTAAAAGAGCATGAGCAAAATTACCCTATCCATGATCTTGAGCTAGTTTCCATCAACCATGCTTTGAGGATGTGGAGGCACTACCTCATGGGAAGGATGTTCCTTCCGAAGATAAACATTACGAGTATAAAGTATTTATTTGATCAACCGGACCTAAATGTGAGGCAAGCCTTTCCTCAGTGAGTACCATTCTGAGCTAAAGAACATTAAGGGAAAAGAGAATAAGGTTGACGTTCCTTTGACCGACGGAATCATATGATTTATGAGGTGAACTTTAGTCAAATTGATGCATATTTACATGAGAGGATTAGAGCGGCCAACAAAGTTGACGCCTTCTATGTGGAAATCCTTAAGAAATTCCAGGAGGACAGGTTCTTTCAACAACAAAAATAATACAAGGTAGACGAATCCGAACTGCTATGGTCCAAGGATTATTTGTATGTTTTAGAAGGAGGGGACCTTCGGACCAGCATCTTGACGGAATTTCATCGGGAACCCTACTCAAGGAACCCAGGATATCAAAACATGATATCTGCTATCAAGAGACACTTTTTCTGGCCTAACTTAAAGGCTGACATTGCAATGTTTATTGCGAAATGTCATGAATTCCAACTAGTCAAAGCTGAGCATCAACATCCTATGGGATTCCTGCAGCCATTTCCCATTCCAGAATGGAAGTGGGAGGTCATTAGTATGGAATTTATCATCGGTTTACCGAAAAGTAAGACATTAGAGGAAATTTCAACTCAAAATGGGCCTCCTAAAATGAATTAATAAAATAATATTTATTAATTTTGGAGGAAGAAAAGAAAAAAAATATTTTTTTGTTTGTATTTTTGACATATCTCCCTGTGTTTTTACTCAAATTTCGATCGGGAGATCTCGTTGGATGTGGAATTAAATTTTGCATCCAACGAGCACCCACTTGAAATACTTTTAATGGACCCCACTACCCCCAAAACAAGAAATACCTAAAAAAATGAAATGATGACATCATCATTCCATTTTTTCAGGTATTTCTTGTTTTTGGGGTAGCGGGGTTCATCAAAAGTATGCCAAGTAGGTACTCGTTGGATGTGAAATTTAATTCCGCATCCAACGAGCTCTCCCGATCGAAATTTGAGTAAAAACACAGGGAAATATGTAAAAAATACAAACAAAAAAAGGATTTTTTTTTATGATACTTATCCCCAAATTTATATTAAAAAAGTGTTTAAGACCTATACAGTATTTCAAATTTAAAGCAATTTCATTGGCTCACACATGATGACATGGAATTTGAATAAAAGTTAAAAGGCCCATTTTGAGTTGAAATTTCCTCTAATGAGAAAAATGATTCTATTTTTGTGGTCATTGACAAGTTGTCGAAGGAAGCACACTTCATTCCTATGAAGTCAACCTAGAAGGCCATGAACATTGCTGATATATTCTTGAAAGAGATATTTAGATTGCATCGGATACCCAAGGCAATTATCTATGATCAAGATGTTGAGTTTACAGGAAACGTTTGGAGATATTTATTCTTCGGATTGGATACGCAGTTGAACTTTAGCATTGCATATCACCAGTAAAAAAACGGGAAAACAGAGAGACTAAACCAAATTGTTGAGGACATGCTCTAAATGTATTTCATGAATAATCCCAAGAAGTGGGAGGATTACCTGCACCTCGCAGAGTTTGCGTATAACAATGCTTATCAGACTTCCGCCAAGATGAGTCCCTTTGAGGTACTCTATGGACAGAAGTGTAGAACCCAGGTTACTTGGGATATCCTAGTGGATCAGCCCATGTTAGGGCCTGATTTGTTGATGGACTTAGAAAATTTGGTTACCAAGGTCCACATGAAGCTTAAAGAAGCACAAGACTGCGAGAAAAGTTACGCGGATCAGAAAAGAAAAAATAAGGACTTTCAAATAGGAGATCATGTTTACTTGAAAGTAAAATCCAAACGAAGCTCGTTGAGCATGGGTAGGTGTGGTAAGTTAGCACCTATATTATTGCAGACCTTTTGAAATACTAGCCAAGAAAGGGCCAGTGGATTATGAACTAGCGTTCCCCCCACATGTAAGAGTCCACAATGTTTTCCATGCATATTTGTTAAAGAAATATGTTTATAATACTAAACATGTTGTTGATTGGTCCCTATTACAGGTGCAACCTGAAGGGGAGTTTTCCCCTGAGCCTACTCATATTCTGGACAAGAGAGAAGTGTAGCTTCAGAACCGCACCATGGTCCAATTGAAATTGCAATGGAAGCGCTTTGATGATGATGAGGCTAATTGGGAGAACGAGGCCACCATGAGAAAGGCTTACCCCACCTTGTTTCATGATATTGTTTCGAGCAGCTAGAACACCAGGGACAGTGTTGTGCTAAGCGGGGAGGGATGTAATATCCTGAATTTTGGACCTAGCACTTATAGACATGTTCCTATTGATTATGATGACTATCTTGATGATTTGTTTTATATATTGGGTGTAAGCCAATTATTGATGATATCTGTATATGCTTGTTTGTGTTGGGCATGGACCCTAAAGCACATGATTGATGATATTTTTTGTGTTGAGCAAGGAACTCTGGAAGCACTTAAGTGATTGACGATTTTGGTTGAGAAGGAGGCTCTGGAACACATAAAAAGATAATTGGATGTGTTGGGTAGAAGCCGTGGAGCCTTCCATGTTGATGTTGAGCATAAGATATGGAGTATCGGATCCTTTGCCATTGTATCCCTAGGTCTATCGTACAAGTAAATCCTAGCACTAGTGTTGAGTGAGGAGCTCTAGAATTGCACTTAACTGTCACTCCTTGTTAAAGCATTGCATATGGGCTCTGGTGAGTGCTAGGGGTTACTGAAAAGAATTTAATAACTTCTGAGTGAAAATGACCCGAGAAAAATATCGATCTCATCATACTTATTTATAAGTGATTAAAAGAAATTTTGAATTTATGTATTCCCATCAAAGTAATGAAGAGCTACCATGTTATACAAGGAAAATCCAACATGCAAGTATGTTTAGAGTTTCCTAGCCTAGTAGACCTAAACCATCTACCTACTTGATATTAATGAAGAAGTGTCATTAAGTCTAGGGATCATGGTATATGATGCCCAAAGACATTGTTAACAAACTGTTATATTATTATGCACTTTATACATGGTATGTATAAATAATTAAATGTATTAATAATATAAATAAATGAAAGAAGAAGAATAAGCTCCATCAATTATTATTTATTATTAAAAGATAATAAATAGTCCAAAACCTAAAAGTCTAACTATGAACTAGAAGAAACTTCCTATGTTAAAATATTAATAAATTACCCAAAGTAATTGAAAAGGGTTAAATCAAGAAACAAAGGTTTCTTGATTTAACTGTCCATTTGACTGAAAAGACTGTCTATAAAGACTCAATACAAGGAAAGGATTGGGGTTTTGATCTATCATAAGAGGAGTCATTTTCTGCCTATTTTCTCTTGAAGAAACATTTTCCTGGAAGGAAAAAGGAGAACTAATCCAGATCTGATACACTAGATAGGAAGCCTTACCTGAGGAGCTCTAAGCTACTTTCATGCTGGAGTTCAGCTTGGGGGGATTCGGATTAAACCACGAATGGTTCCAGGTCATCATTCGATGGAACGTTGTAGTTCCCAAGTGATTTGGCCATAGAAAACACAGGTCAAATTTGTCTTGAATTGTGAATGCTCATTATTTGAGTGTGTAGGTTCGACCATTAATAGAGCTTCAATTTATAGGTATGAAGCCCTATATTGTTTATTATGTTTTCCTAGATTAATGTTAGCTATGTTAGGTAGATGATTACTATGCATTTCCTAACTTAAATTATATGTTTCTATGTTTACAATTTCTAGGGTATGTAATTTAAATATACTAACCCTAGGTTCTAAAGGATTTCTTTATTAGATTATCCATGGTTTAAGTATTGGTTTATTTCTGTAAGTTCAATTCATTTATTAATGTTCATTAAGGGTTCTAGAACCTAGTTTAAATTACTTAGTAGTATTACTGATAAAACTAGGTTAGGTATAAACTAGTTCATTTTAGACCTACTAATATTGTTCACTTAGTTTTATAAACTCTACTGACATTTTCCATTTGTTAGTACATACATGTTATAGGTTAAATTAGATTAATCTAGAAACAAGTTTTAAATAAATAAATATACAAACTAGATAAACGAAGGTACTATTTATAAACTGAACTATTACATATATATAAAGACACATGAAGTCGTCGTACATAAATAAATCTGAAAGCTATCTATACATATAAATCCAAAATAAATAAACCATTAAGACCTTTCAAGGTCTACATCATTAACTATAAACTAAATAGAAAAACCATTCCATTAAATAACAACATCATAATTAAATGAACAAGAATGTCGTGACCATCCATTGGTCCAAAGATTCCCATCTTTGTTAACATATAAAACCCATAGTCCTATCTAAACAATTTCAATTATGCATAAACTTTAAACAACATTAGATAACATACAATCTCATTCCATATAACAAAGTAAAAAATACATCATACACACGAAATCGTATCATGTATTAAACGATATCAAAAATAATATTATAATCCCAAGTATTACAAATAGGGACAGGAATCGAATCATGTGGACACAGTAGCCTAGCCCTCATCCAAATAAATTACAATGTATTACAAATATCCATGCACAGGATTCAAACCCTATGGCTATCAATTTACCAAGGCCACGCTATGCAACAAAGTATGTGGGATACATTCTTATAAACAACACTATTACAATAAATCAAACCATTACACTACACTGAGGTTGTAAGACCCTGGGTTCTGCCCAAAGTTGTAACCATGGCCTTGGCCAAAACATATATTACACATAGTCCTTTTTTAAAATCCTAAACATAGCAACGAAGGGAAACTTGGCCATGCACCTTGGCATATTATAATCCACATTATATATATTAAAACCAGAAAAACATTAAACAATAAAAAACCATCGAAGGAAATGCGCGGCATTCACCCAAGCCATAGCATGCCAAATGATAATAAACAGTATGGTTAATCAATGAACTAACTTTGTTAATGAATCACCCCTTAAGCTATTCAATGAGATGTAAATAGTAAATAAAATACATCGCTACTCCGGGATACCTTGACAAACGAAGAGATTAGAATGGTTCATACCTTGACAAATGAAGGTTGATCCAAGTAGCCCTTCAATCCTATCCTTGCTCCTCTTGCTCCTCTTGCTCAAAGAGACCTGCAAAATGAATTATACCTTCCTCCAACCAATACGAACACATATAAAGCAATGATAATCAAATAAACATGAAATAATAATCTTATTAACATCATAATATGATCATAAACAGAGATTCAATCACACATTGAACAATTATTTGGGAAGAAGAAGGACATCACATCCTCATTAATCTTGAAAACAAGTACAAGTATACCTTCTCTTCAAGTTCGGCACATCACAAAACCTTGATCTAGTTCCGTTGCTTCTCTTCTCCAAGGAACTCAGGCTCCAAGCTCTGAAACACAAGGAGAAAGCTTCTAGGGCAAATGTGTAGGCAAAGAGAGCTCTAATTCCTCCAGCATAACAATGCAAAGATTCAAGTCCCCTCTCATGGACCTCCCAACCTGTATTTATTTGCTTTATGAATAGTTAGGGTCGAAGAAAAAGTAGTTACAACTGAAGGAGTCAGTTGCATAACTACCCAAACTACCAAACTTTCAAAATTCGTATTTTTTTGACATTTTCAGGAGGTGTACATGCATTGCAGAAACAACAGTCACGTACACGAGGAGGTATACGTGGGATGCAATGCAGAAAGTTGCGTATTTAGGGCATACACAACTATTATATATAGCAACTCTCATACGTACGCCGGTTTCCTTAAGGAAATCCATGTACACATCAAAAACTCATTTTTAAGGTATTTCTGGGCATTTTGAGAATTTGGTGTCTTCTGGAAAGTTTTAGCTATCTAAAGTACCTTTCCAACACTACAGAGATGAGGTCACGCAGAGTTACAAAACTCAAGATATGGGTCCTTCAATTCAAGTGTTTTTTTAGTGACTTTCATGAAGTGTCGACATGTGAGAGAATCATGGGAAAGTGGTCACAGGAAGAGATGTGTCAATTTGAGCTATAACAGATGCCCCCTAATGTATGAGGTTAGAGAGAAATATGATAGCTGAAATACATTATAAAGGAAACAACTGAGTATGGAGAGAGAAGAGAATCCATGATCAAAAGGCTCGAACAAAGGTACCTGAAAGAGAGATAAATGTCAGACAAAACTGATCTCTGGGACATACAAGTCCATATACAAAACATTGCCATAAAGATATAGGTGGATACAACATATGTATAATGGATGAAACTATCATGATCGCTCAATATGAAAAAAGGCACCATATAAAATCTAAAGGAATCATGGCCACAAATGAATAAGGTGGATCCATGCTCAACAATCAATCATAGCCTCAATAATACAAGGTGGATCTATGTTTGATAAAAAATGTCATATAAAATGTAACAAGGTCTTGCACAACTTGTGAAATAGAAAAATGATGATGCTATTGTTGGCCCAAGGTCTTCAATCTAAACCAGCCATTAAAGGTATGAATCCTAACCATGCGAATAAAGGAGGTGAAGTCGAACATGGAGGAAATCATTTGATTACCAGTCAATAATGAGAACCATTAACAAACGCGAGGAAAACCACCGTTATTGAAAATGGTCCCCAAGGTACCTAGTAGATTCTAACAAGTGTGAATACAAGGACTTGAAGTCAAACACATGAAGAATCCATCGAGTAAGAGACATTAAGGTATTCCCACTACCCAATAGCGAGGTAAATTGGCACTGATGACTACAATCCCCAAGGTACTGTCATAAAACTCTAAATCTCATTCCAAGAGAAAGATGTGTTGTAGTCAATAGGAAGAGATCCATTGGAAGGAAGGCATTAAGGAATCCTTCATCATCCAAAATGAGGTAAGTCCAAGACTAATTGGATCTGGAAATTGTACTAAATTTCATGACAAGAAGTGTTGAAGACATGATGTAATGAACTGATACCAGGGAATGGACGGCACAAAAGGTCAAGGAAAATGTAGAATGGCCGACAAAGGTTTAATCCTTGAATAGTGAGCACGACACAAAAGTGACTTAGGTAGCTTTTGACACAAAAGGACCAACGACACAAATATGCAATGTAGGAGACATTGACAGAGTCCCCATATAATTGGAAAAGAGACCAACTAGAGGAGTAAGAAACTCTGAATCAGGATAAGGTCAAAATACTAGAACCCAACTATTGATAGAATAAAAAATGGTGCTTTGCTCAAGGAAACAAGACTTGCTGCCATGATGTAAAAAACATGTGAATGAACTTCCCTTCCCCCGTTTCTTGTAAAGGTTTAATGAGTCCAAAAAAGCAAACTCAGGACCATCTTCATTTTTGGTAATCTAAAAGAAAAGACATGAGAATGATTGATAAAGAAATTACTTGTGGATTTTATGAGCCAGAACTAGTACATGCTTGATGGTGTTTTCATATTTTAAAGAGTCTGAAAAATCCAAAGAAGACTTCAGCGGGGTGCTTTTTTGTACAATTTAGTCTCCTAAGGCCGAAAAAGTATAAAACAAACCACAGAAGAAATCTCTTATCTTCCAAAGAAGTAAGGCGCACGTTTTTCGTATTTAGTCAGGAAGGTCCGAAAAAGGTTAATACTACCACCTACCCAATGCTCCTTCAAAAGCAGCATATAGCCTGAGTTTTACGAGTGTGAAGGAAGGCAAGATCACTCAGAAAGATCCATTTGATTACGATAAATGAGGCTTACAACAATAAACTCGATGCTTTGTTCTTTAGGGTTTAATGAGCATGAGAAAGACATAAAGTACACTCAAAATCCTTTTCATGTTTTGGTCCAAAGCACAAAAAAGAGAGAACTAAGCTCATACCTAGGGTTCCTTTTCCATAAGTTTAGTTCCTTAGGTCTGGAAAAGTGATAAACCTATGCCTAGGAATACTCTTCTCAATTCTAAAGAAAAGAGAGTGTTCCTTTCTCTTATTATTCCACATGGTCCGAGAAAGTGATAACCAACCACCAATGCGGATGCCCCTTCACATATTCTTAACGAGCCTGAATGGATAAGTTTACTCGACAGTCAAGTCTATTTTGAGGAGTCAGACCTGGTCCTAAAGAAACTCAATATCTTTCCCGTGAAGTTTTAACGAGTCCGAAAAAGTCAACTCATGGCCTCCTTACTATTTTTAACAATCTCGAAGGAGAGTAGAATGAATGCTCTAAATGTGATGAGATGAATGTCATAGACAGGAGAAACTAGTTCCAAGCACAAGGAACAAACCTATGCATAATGCAAGGAAAGCGAGAAATATAAGGACACTCGGGGAACGTCTCCTCAAGGTAAAAGGTGTCAAGTTGAAAAGGAAAAATGATACAAGGATGAGCAATGATGAGAGAAAATATTAGGGATTATACAACGAGCTAAAAGCATGGAAGCTGGCATCAGGATCATAAGCACGAGTAGGGCACATGCAAATGCATTTAGAGCTTGAACAACAAGACAAGGGTAGTAAACAGTTGTGAATCCAACTAAGAATCATGTCTCGAGGAAACAACAACATCAAGATCATATTTAGAAGAAAATATTTGATGCGCGTCACTTTGGAAAAAACACACGTGACTTTGCTCTCTTCTATAAAAGGTAAGGTCAAGGAAGACTCGATTGAAGAAGATTCTATAGAACCAAGGCTCGAGGATTTATAATCATTCAAACCAACCACAGAAGGAAAGCAAAAATCAACAAGGGAGATAGAGTCTGTAGGAACAAACTCAGTATCACAAGAGTTGAAAAATTCACCAGAAAAATCAAACTCATCAGGATCACTGACTTGCTGTTCAAAAGAAGAGTCAAGAGACTCAACCAGACCAACATAAGAACAAAGGTCATGCTTACTAGGAAAATCAGGGTTATACTTAGTCACAACTGAACCAACATCTAAAAGAAGGTCATATTGTATCAAAGACTCTCATAAGACTTCATTCGAAGGAAGGACATCATCCAAGATAGGACACATGTCTAAAATTTCAAATGGATTGACAGAGTGGAGAGAAAGCTCCACAATATGTATAAGATGACCCACTTGGTCAACTGATGGGACCAAGTCCTGAGAAGGTAAGCATGAAAACAAATGGTGCTTCTCAGTAGCAATTTAACACAAAGGACATGAGGCTACGTAGCTCACCTGTGGTGGGGTAGTGTCTATAGAAACACTAGGAATCAATAAAGGAAAAACCTGGTCTCTAGTTGGGTCACGAGACGGATCAAGAAAATCCAACTGATCGATAGTGACAATTTCTTCACCATGATTAAAGTACATCACATGAAAGAATGTTGACACCACACCTTACATGGCATCGACATAGTCACGTCCAAGGAGCATATTAAAGTCCAAGGGTTCTTCTATCACCATGAAGTCAACTAAAACGATCTTCCCACTCAAAGTAATAGGTGTTTGAGAAATAATTCCCAAGGCTATACAAGTGCTTCTATCAAATGTCAATAACTGACTAGAAGTCGACACAAGGCTAGGAGATCCCATGCCTCGCCAAGAACAAGCAGACAAGATACCAACTGAGGCTCCTTCATCAAAAATACAATGAGCAATCGTGTATGATTCAACTTTGACCTTTATCTGGAAAGGTGCATCAGAAGGAAGGTGCAACTCAACTAGGCTATCCCAATCAAAGGAAGCAATCAGAGAGCTTGGTGGGGGTTCATTCGAAGCGAATTCAATGCCCCCTTGTGCAGTAAGTTCTAAACTGCTAGTGAAGAAAATGTGACTAGAAAATACTCCACTCTCCAAAGGAAGAGTGAGATTGATTGACAATGGAATCGATTCAACCGCTTCATGAAAGTCACTCTCCAAAGGGAGAGTGGGATTGACCAAATATGAAATTAGTTCAATCACATCAGGATCACTCTCTGAAAGAAGAGAGGGATCGACCAAAGATGAGATTGGTTCGACCACTTGATCAACCAAAGGTTGAGTTGGTTGTTGAGAAACTATAGGTTGTTCAAGAGAAGGAAATTCTTGAGTCTCGGACCACAATATTCGCACCTTTGTGATAGCAGGGCATTGGTGAGTAAGATGATCTCCCTCACATAGATTACAAGGGAACTTAAGTCTGCACTTCAAGCAACCATTTTTATCAACGGTGTCAACATGACTAGCAGGGGTTGACTGTTTTCTCTCAGCATGACCTACAGAGGCTGAGAGTTTTCCCTAGCATGAACTACAGAGACTGGGTGACTGGCTCCAACCTGACTAAGAGAGGTTGGTTGTTGAAAAACTTCAGGATGTTCAAAAACGGGATCACCATGAAACCAAACTCTTCGCACCTACGCTATACAAGGGAATTTATAAGTAAGGTGGTCTCCCTCACAAAGCTTACAAGGAAACATGGGCGTTTGTTTTGAATAGGTAGTCTTTTCAATAGTGTCAACATGACTCACAATGGCTAACAGATTATCTCCAGCATGAACCAAAGAGGCTAAAAGAATGCCTCCAGAATGACCTGCAAAGGCTGAGAGACTGGGTCCAACATGACCCGTAGAGGTTGGATGGGCACCACCAGCATGAAAAACAGAGGCTGAATGGTTAGGATCAACATGATTTGCAGCAGTTGAGTGTGTGCCCCCAGCATGAACCACAGAGGCTGGGTGGATGGATCCAACATGACTTGCAGAGGTTGGATGGGGAGGTTCAACTTAAACAGAGGTTGAACGGGTGCCCTCAACATGAACTGCAGAGGCTGAGTGAATGGATCCAATGTGACCTACAAAGGTTGGAAGGATCCCACTAGCATGATCAACAGAGGCTGGATGGTGAAGATGAACTTGACTTGCAGAGGTTGAGTGCTTAGATCCAACATGACTTACAGAAGTTGGATAGGTGCCCCCAGCATGAACTATAGAGGCTAGATGGTGAGGTTCAACTTGAATTGTAGAGGTTGAATGAGTGCCCCCTTACTTATATTCCTTCTTCCTATTCCTCCTTCTTTTTCTCCTTTTAAACTGCTAGTTACTAGTATCAGTACTTTCACCGCATGAGGTAAAAGGAGGAGGAGAATAAACTACAGGTGAAGGGGAAGCAGTGTTTTGATTCCCATGATATAAGGAGCTTACTTGAGAAGCACCAAGAGCATTCAAGATAGTTGGAGTGGAAAACAACCACACTAGTAGCACTAAGGTGAATCCAGGTAGATTCGGGGTGGGCATCAAGGGAACACCAACATTCCTCGTGAGAGGAATAGTACAAGGAGTTCCCAACATGGGGATCTCTTGGTTGGTGTTCAAAGGGCTGTTAGACATAGTTTCAAACAAGGAAATAAATTCTGACGTCAACAAGAAACCAAAATTACCAAGCACACACCTGAAGGTAGACTAAGTACAGACAAACCACACAATACTCACTAAAAAATCTTAAATCCAAATAGACAAACAGGTATAAGATACACTTTCCAAAAGAAAGTTGATAGACAGTTACTTGGCGTCCCTGTAGATGTTCTTAGGCACAAGCGGAGGAATCACCCACTGCTCTCCCACATCTTTTACCAGGGTTACCTTCCAAGCCCATCCAAGGTAAACCAGAAATAGCCTTTCAGTGTACTTGTGTATGAACCCTAGCTGTCAAAGAGACAAAAGGCTACCTTAACTATATTGACAGTCTTGGGGGATAGTCACAAGCCTGGTCTATAAGCATGGGTAGGGTGGGAAAGCCCAAAACCCTTTCTAAGACAGAATCCCTAGATGTGGAAAAACCTTGGTCTACGCTTTAACAAGGAATCCTATGGTTTTCTCATCAATCCAAGTCTCCGCACGGCCTCATGCTTAACTCCCGTTTGAGAGGAGCTTCCCAGATACAATCCACATAGAAAATGGTTTACCTAGTGATTAGCCAACCACATTTGAAATTTTATAATTGTGGGGAGTTTAAACTCCCTATCCCACAAGTCTAGCCTGAGCTAGTTGGTGTATGACCCTATAAAATAAAACTTACCAATAATTTTTAAATTATATTGTTTATTTTAAGGGATGCTTTTAGTCAGAGGGTAAATGGTGTGAAACTTATGTGGTATTTTGACTCAAAGTTGAAAAAAAATGACTAAGAAAAGAGATATGAAATGCAAAAAGCAAAAACTATTCTCTTTTTCTTTTTTCAAATAGAAACTTGAAAGCCACAAAAGAACAATTTTTTTTCTTTTTCAAAAACAATGATATGTAGTGTATTAAAGACAAAACCTTAATCTACATGCATATAAAGAAAACATGTGTTTTTTAATTTTTCTTTTATAAATTAAAAAGAAAAAAAAACTATCAACTAATGCAAGCAAGTAATGTAAGCAAAGCAAATAGACAACTACTCTACACCCCACAAACAAACCCTGAGTTTCCGTAAAGTTGGATATCAACCTCTCTTGAAAGGAAGGCTCAAAAAGGTAAAAAAGACAAAAACTTTGGAATGAAGAGAATGAGCAATAAGACTGACATAAACAAATGTTAAGAAGTCCCAAGTATCAATCTAAACCTACAAACAGAGGTTGCTCAGTACCTTGTCCAACAAGGTCAATCCAAAGAAGGAGGTGGGGGGGCAAGGCAACAAAAAAAGTTCAAAGATTTGAAAGAGACTTACAATATAGACAAAGAGAACCTAACAGAGATAAAACAAACTCTCAAGAGTCATGCACATGTAGAGTACCCTTGAATACCCTACAAACAGCCCTCAAATCACCCAAAAACCCAAAAAATGACGAAAGAACACAAATTAAGATGCATACAAGGGTTACCTTAAGGTAGGTTGCGTATGAAACGTAGGTTGTAGGTAGTTCAATTTACGTATACAACACAAACACATTATTGTTTAGCCTAAAAGTCGTGTATGGATGACAAAAGGCACAAAAGGGGGCAAAAACTGACCTAGGAAGGCAGGAAAGGTGTTCCAACAAACTCAAAAGGTGTTCCTAACTTGTAAGAAGGACCTCAAACTTTACAAAAGGCTAAAATAAAGACAAAGAAACCCCAAACAGATAAGGCTCTTCCCAACAAAGTCACCAGTTCTATTATAAAGGAAATTTTCCTATGGCTAGGGTTTAAGAGGCCATCAGTGTACTAGGGTTGAAAGGTGGATGCAAATGGTTTTGGAAGTATATATAAGCAAGTTTCAGAGATTAGAATGGTTCATACCTTGACAAATGAAGGTTGATCCAAGCAACCCTTCAATCCTCTTCTTGCTCCTCTTGCTCCAAGAGACCTGCAAAACGAATTATACCTTCCTCAAACCAATACAACCACATATAAATCAATGATAATCAAATAAACATGAAATAATAATCTGATTAACATCATAATATGATCATAAACAGAGATTTAATCACACATTGAACAATTATTTGGGAAGAAGAAGGACATCACATCTTTATTAATCTTGAAAACAAGTACAAGTATACCTTCTCTTCAAGTTCGGTACCTCACGAAACCTTGATCTAGTTCTGCTGCTTCTCTTCTCCAAGGAACTCAGCCTCCAAGCTCTGCAACACAAGGAGAAAGCTTCTAGGGAAAATGTGTGGGAAAATAGAGCTTCAATTCCTCCAGCATAACAATGCAAAGATTCAAGTCCCCTCTCATCGACCTCCCTACCTATATTTATTTTCTTAATGAAGAGTTAGGGTTGAAGACAAAGTAGTTACAACTGAAGGAGTCAGTTGCATAACTACCCAAACTACCCAAATTTCAAAATTCGTATTTTTTTGACATTTTTAGGAGGCATACACGGGTTACAGAAATAACAGTCATGTACATGAGGACGTATACATGGGTTGCAATGAAGAAAGCCACGTATTTAAGACGTACACGACTATTATATATAGCAACTCATGTACGTATGCGGGTTTCCTTAAGGAAAGTTGCGTACACATCAAAAAATTATTTTTAGGGTATTTCTTGGGCGTTTTTAGACTTTGGTGTCTTATAGAAAGTTTTATCTAACTAAAATACCTTTCCAACAATGTAGAGATAAGGTCAAACAAAGTTACAAAACTCAAGATATGGTTCCTTCAACTCAGGTGTTTTTTCAGTGACTTTCATGAAGTGTCGTCATGGAAGTGTCGACATGTGATAGAATCATGGGAAAGTGGTCAGAGGCAGAGATGTGTCATTTTGAGCTATAAAAATAAGGGATCATTCTTTCGATCAATTTTGGAAACTAGATCTTTGCTCAGTAAGTGAATGGCCAATTTTTGTACATAAGGTTCAACTTTGGAAATTCCTCGACCGTGAACATGTGGCTACCATTCACATATGTAACCTTCTTAAACACATTTGCATGACCCACTGAAAGCCCATTTTGATGCATTGTTTCCATTCTATGCCCCAGGAAGTGATTCAAGAGCTGTCCTTGAAAGCTTATAGGAGGTGGGATTCAATGTGCAATAGAATGATGGCTGTTGCTCGAATCGACGAACCGTTGGCTCCTTCAGATCTATGAAATCACAATAGTGATATGGGAGGCCCTCTAATCTAGTTCCTTGGAAAATGGATCATTTTTTTGGTCAATTTTGGAATGTAATATTTTTGCACACGGGGGTCAACTTACCATATTGCTCGACCGTGAACGTTTGGATAGTGTTTCCACATGGTAAATACCTAAACACGCTTGCATGAGCTACCAGAACCTCGTTTTGATGCATGGTTTCCATTCTATGCCCAAAGTAGGGATTCAATAGGTGTACCTAAAATCCTGTAGGAGGTGGGATTCAATGCGTGATAAAATGATGGACGTTTCTCGAATCCATGGACAAGGGATCATTTTTTTGGTCAATTTTTCTAGTGGTGTCCCTCTACTCTGGGTCCATGGACAAGGGATCATTTTTTCGGTCAATTTTGGAGACTAGGGTTTTGCTTAGTAAGTGAATGTCCAATTTTTGCACATAGGGGTCATCTTTGAAAATTCCTTTACCATGAACGTGTGGCTAGCATTCCCACAAGGAATTGGACCAAACATGCTTCAATGACCCACTGGAAGCCCGTTTTCATGCACGGTTTCCATTTTATGCTGTGGGTAGGGATTCGAAAGGTGTCCTTGAAATCTTGTAGGAGGTGGGATTCAACATGCGATAGAATGATGGTCATTGCTTGGATCGACGAACTGTCGGCTCCATTGGATTTAGGAAATTGAGATGGTGCTAGGGTGGCCCTCTACTCTGGGTCCATGGACAAGGGATCATTTTTTTTGTCAATTTTGGAAACTAGTGTTTTTCTCAGTTAGTGAATGTGAAATTTTTGCACATAGAGGTCAGCTTGAAGGTGATTGTAGATCTTCCCCTATTGAAAAATTACTTGCTGCAAACTATTATTGCATGTGTAGATGTTGAGAATTATATTACCTATTGTGAGGTGTTGAACTTGACATATTTGCCATCATTGTCAAGCAAGAAATATTCTTTGTTTTTGTTTTAATCAAGGTGAAAATAGTTGTCAATCTCTATGTGGAGGTGAATTGATCTTAGGATCTTGAATATTATTTGTGGGACTCGAAATTTGAAAGAAGGTTTTTTCCCGTATTAATTTAGCTTGGTCATCCAAGAGATGTGAGAATTTGTACTATGAAATGCAAGAGGAGACAGTGACATTATGTCAGTAACCATGTACTGGAACATGTTTATGTTTAGAAACAAGTGGCCAATGTATTAAGTCATTATTAAAAAATATATATATCTTCACACTACTAATGTTTCGAATAATAATCCATAAAGATAAATTTATAAAACAAGATTCAAAATAGTACTTCTCTAATCAATTTAAACTGCAATAAAATCACACATAATTTTTGTCTCTTCTAGAGTTGTTCCTAGAGGCCATTCATCAAATGCCATGTACATTAAAAAAATGATAAAATAATGTGCAATATATACATAATCTGCCGGATGTAGTCATAACCATTATTTTGAATCAACATTATAATACTTAGAAACTTTTAGGATTGATGTGAATCCCATGTATTCGTTAGATGAAAGAAATGATGCCAAACAGTAATTTTATTTATGTAGAGCACACAGGTGCATCACTTAGGTGTGTCAACTTCATGCATCCTTAAAAGGTTGTTAGGTTGTTATGTGGGTAAGGGTATCTTGTATTCCACTTAGTTGGACTAGTTTCTTAGTTGTGCTGGGTGCTTATGTGTATTACGTATGTTCCATCTATATGAATACAATTTAACATTGTATATGCAATTGGATCATGGTAAAAAAAAATTGAAATGTACATTTTTGTCATTACGTAATATTGTAATTGTGCATTGTTCTCAAATGTATAACTGACTCTCTCCATGCAATCATAAAATCTATAAAAAATTGGGAACATTACACATAGAAACATTCTCGGCCACATGTGTATAGTAAAACTTAAAATAATGAACCATCAAGATCTCAAGAGCCTTGATATGAAATATTTTTTATATCATGAAAGTTATAATACAAAAATAGAAGGCACATCTATGTAATGTCAATGTACATGTATCAAAAACATATTTGATGTACATGTGCAAAAAAAAGTACATCTATCCTTGACCGTGCCTCTATACTCTAACTTTGGGTTGTACATAAAAATACATATTTGTCATGGACTAACACATCAAAACTATAAATTTCTCTTGTTTTTCCCAGACCCTAATGCTTGTTTCCTCTTTCGACGAACACTTTGCATCTCTGGAGACTGCAAATCAATGACAATATTTCTTAATCATGTAACTGAACTAGCATTGTTCAATAATAACAAAGATTGAAAATTTAAAATATGACTCAATTGTACATAAAACAAAGACTCACTACATCTGTCGGGGATGTAGGTTCCTCTGGTGTCCTTCTCCTTCCAGAGAGTCTCTCTGTAATGATTCTCTGTGAATAAAAAAAAATATGTCAATTATCTCAAGAATTATCAACATCTACATGAATGAGAAAGTACTAATCAATTATGTAAAAAATATACATCTCACAGAAAAAACCATTTCTAGGGGAAGAGGCTAGGAATATTCAGTAGTAAGAAGAGTCGTAGGTTGAATATCAACCTCAGTTGCATGCACTAATGGACTAGCGTGTGCCTTCATTCACCAAATGAAAAAATAGTTAGACATCGTGCATGTCCATAAACAATATAAATGATCTGTACAATTACAAATATTCAAGTAGATGTACCTAAGCGTGACTTATCCCTATTATAGATGCAGCATTGACCACAGCATCAACAACCCCACTAAGGTCTAGCACGGATGACTCTACATCCTGATGCTATAAACATGTGAAAATAACATTAAGAAAAACTAGTTGTGAAACAAATTCAAAACTAACCAACAACTACCATTGGAAGTGTGTACATTACAGTGGGATGAGTATGTTGATCCTCATGCACACCCTCTATTTTCAAGGATTAGGGTTATCTGATGTAAATAAACCCCTTATCTACATTTAGACTATGGGGAGATACAAACCAAAGATGTCGTGCATGGATTTGCAAAGATGTTTGCAGTCATAAATTGTTACCATAGTTAGACATGGAGTTGAATGAATGAAATAATATGTACTAAAAAACTAACATGTTCTAATATACTTACCCTTGCCTGGGACATATATCCCCCATGGTAGTGGCTGCTTCCATTAATTTCTTGCCATTTTTCAGATGTTGATAGCATCTGCAAGTTTAAAAATTATAAATATTAGAAATGTATAAAGGAGTGTACAGTAATAAATTTAAATAATTCGAACAATATTCAGTCATTAACCATGTACTTACATTCTTCAAGTAATCGTAAATTCCACCTTGGAGTATTTCTTTGAGATCAATGTCTCTAGCATCACATTCTAAGTGGGGTTCATGGAACTTCAAAAATTGTAAATATTAGACAATTTAACAAATTAATCAAGACTAACACATGCATTAACAAAATGAAAAATGTTTAAATATTACCTCAATCCTGGTTGTTTGGGCCTCGGGCACAACCACATCGGGTGAAGTACCACCCCCTGAGAGGCATCAATCTCCTGCAAGAGTAAATATTGCATATATTACAAAAATTTTAATATGTTACATATAGTATGGAAATATTAAAAATTGAACAATAAGAGAGTTTTAACAATGTCCTTACCTAACCACCAGTCATTGTAGAGGTACCATGTCTTGGTCCAAGACCAAAATAGGGTTGACCACATGATGTGTAGACATGTGGCTCGCTCTAAGGCACATGGTATGTCGGTCTATCCCCATCTGTAGATGTTCCTATACCACCAGAAGCTGGTGGTTGTACCTCACTAGAGGAAGAGGGCATTGTCTGGTCAATAATGGTCTTGTGTCAAGAGACCATCTGAGCTAGAGTAAAAAATGCCTCCTGTCTCTGGGAAACCATGTTATGTGCAGGAGGGATGTCTACCCTTGGTAGCTAGGAATGAGGTGTAGGTATCTGTGGATTGGAGTCTCTATGTTTAGCATTCAGTAGGTGTTGGGGAATCCCCCTACCAACTCCCTGGAATCCCAACATGTCCAAATAGTTGACATGTTTCCCCATCACAAACTCTGCATACAACTTTTGAAGGAAGTACAATGGTACTTCCCTATTGTTGTGCAGGGGAATTCCAAATACCATGTACCACCTATCCATCCAATGGTCTCTAATGGGTGGAAAGGTGCACCACTCAATAGAAATATGTGGCTTGATGGTCTCTGCAATTTCATCCATCACAGGTAGTCTAAATAATGAATAGATGTGTTCTTTTGTTATTTTCATCTTCTTTACCGTGTTGTAGCTCAACCCATTATCATATTCTTGTCGTTTCCTCTCCCTGTACGATGTGATGCTATACAAAGCATCATTCGATCTTGCAATCGTATCAACAATAGTCAACAATGAGTCTGACAAGCTCTGGCGGAGCTCATCTTCACCCCTCTAAGTAGAACCAATCTATCTCAGATGGCCAACAACCCTCAGTGTCTCAGCATTGTTATCCATAGTAACCACTGCAATCATAAATACAAATAAAACATCATTAGAAATATAAACACATGATATAATGACATCTCTAAGCACTGGAAACTATATAACTAATGTATGACAAATAAAAACATAAACTAAATCTATTATGTAAATTTAAAAATTGATCTTGAATTTTACAGTAAAGAATGAACATTTAACATTTTTTCATTTTAAATTTATGTCATAAATTCAAGTATTAATTCCAATTTCCATATGCATGTGTACATAAAATGTCTTATGCGCATATGTTCATTGCGAAGATCCTCTAGCTTATTTTAAGGCTTGGATTATGAAGTTTCATCGAAATTGTGAGGTGCTGACTAATGCCCTTGTAGGACTAGCTCCCAGATTGAGGGTAGAGGCAATGACTAGACCCTAGAATAGGTAGCATAATGTGCCATTGATGAATAAAATCCTAGTATAGGCAATGATTTTGTTAGATATGTAATTATTTGTTGTAGCCTGATGTTTTTGGACTCCACAGTCTATTTAGCAGATCTTTGTTTATATGTAATTTGGGCCATGTATGGATTCCACTTGAAGTTATTTTAGTTCTATGCCATCTTTCTATATACCCATGAGAGACTTTAAATGCACAATTGTGTATAGTGGATTTTATGGTTTCAATTTTTCCACTGGATTAAATCATGTATGATAGTATGTGATTGGCATGTTTAATCAAACACATCAACCTACATATGTATCTTCCTATTCGTAGAGCATATTGTTGAACTTCATTGTCTTGACCTTAACCAAAAAGTACCCTTCAGTCAAGCGGAAATTTTGTTAAAAGCATGGGAAGATTCTATACCTTATTTTAACACTTGGATTAGGAAGTTTCATCAAAACTATAAGGTGTTTATTGATGTTCTTGGACAACGAATATCAATATTTCGAATAGAGGCAAGGGATTTACCATGTTTGTTTATGTATTTTAGGGAATATATGAATTCTAGTTGATTTTTTTTAGTTGTATGCAAGCTTGCAATATAATTGACAAACTTCTCATATTTGTTAATTTTGGTTTGGATTCACAATGATGCTTGTGAATATACATATATGCAAATAGTGAAGTTGGTTTGTTTTTTATGAGTTAATTGGGGTTTTGGTTTCCATTGGCCAAAAATTAATTTATTTTGGTTTAATTTTTCAAATTAGGGAAAACAAATTAATGAAGTTAGGAAAAAAATAATGAGAAGAAATGAGGAAAATACCTCACAAAGAGGAGGTTGATCTAAAGGTAGAGGTGGATGGCACTAGCACACCCAAATCACCTTTTCCCACTCGCGTTCTGCTCCATCCAACTCCAACAATGCTACGATGTGGCAAAAAATGACAGGCTCAACGCGTTTTAAACAAAAAACAAGTTTTACAAAACAGGGGCACAATTTTGTTCACAAAAATGGAGGCGCAATTTGATTCAATAAAATAGAGGCATGATTTTCTCTACTATCCTACTTGTCATACCTATTGGAAGCCTCTAGGATTGGAAGGTTCAGGGTTTCCTGGGATGTTTTCTTTTTTATGGATCAAGAGTGATTGACTTCACTCCAACTTTGCATCTAAAATGCCCCTCAACTTTTTGCACTCACCCTTGAAATTAAGATCAATATGTATGAATAAGATTAATCATAAAATAAATTGACGCTCCACATGTAATTCTTTGGGTGAACTAGTGCGGTTGAAGAAAATTGTGAAGGGTGCGATACTTTATGGAATACACTTCAGATTTTTTGAATTGCACCATTGATTTTGTGGGGACGCTAATCAAACATTCAGCAAGCCATTTTTCTAATCAACTAGCAAGTTGATTAACAATAGAGAGAAGGCACGAAATATTTATTCAAAGGCTTTTGTTACAGGGTTGAGTCCTCTTGAGTGAGATGGAAGACAATTCGACTACTTTGTTTAAGCATCAAGTTAATCTTCCATTAGGTTCATCTTACAGTAAATCAAACTAGAAAATCTTGAATCCGCAAGGTTAGAAATTTTTCCATGAAAAATAGTAGATCAATGGTTGACGTTGTATCTGCATCGAAGATCAACAGTTGATAATGGTCGCAGAGGTTTCATTGTGGAATTTGTAAATAAATCAGATGAATGGTCTAGATTAAAACCATGAAAGAGATCAATAGTTTATAGAAGTTAAAGAAGGAAGGAAACCAGAAAAAAGACAAGGAAAAATGTTAACATTCCAAAGTTTGATTTTCGCATCAAAGAAATATTAACAATCAAGGTTTTTTTTCGCAAATATCAATAGTGCAGAAAGTCGATACAGAATGTTGAACGCGGAAAGTCAAGGATTTAGATTACAGAACTTGGAGTTTTCGGGATCCGATTTCAGAATCAATGAAATATCAATGGTAAGGGTTGTTCTCGAAAGGATCAATGGTGCAGCAGGAGGGAAGGAAGGCAAAATTCGGAAGGAGAAAGGTAGAAATGCAAAGTGTTCATTCTGTGGGTTTTTTGATTTTCAAGGTTCATAGCAGAAGGAGAAAAAGAGGAAGTTAGGAGGTGGAAAGTCAAAAGACCAAGTGATCATTTAATGGAGCTTCCGATTCTCGATTTCTAGAGTCAAAATTTGGAATAACTCTCTAAACTCTCTATTTTGTTTGTAATAACTCTTAACAATTAGTTATTTTATGAATATGTCTCAAGATATATGGTTATAGATTTTTTTATGTTTGAATTTTGAGGTATGTTACATTTCGGGTCATGGTCGGGAGGAACACAGTAGTTCCAAAGTTATTTGGATAATAGATCTAAGGTCAGACGTAACTCATTTTTATTAATTCTTTATGTTTAAGTGTGTAGGGTTTGTGCCATTAAACAAATTGAATAGTTGTAGGTATGAGGATTCTGCCTTTTTTTAAAGTTCTATAAATCATGTTTACAATTTTTATTTATAATTGTTATTCTCTGGATTGAAGAACTACAAATGAAATGCATGCTTCAAATTTATTTCATTTGTTTAAATATGAAACTCAGTCTGTAATATCTTAGATAATGTCTAGGGTTAATTTTTATGTTGCATCTTGCGCCATTTGTTTAAACTTAGAAATTAGCCTTTAAATTCTTAGGTAGGTTTTCAAGTTGAAAATTTTACTAGTACTATATTTAAACAGCTTTAGAATATTGATGTCAATAGTGTAAATTAAATTTAAACCCTAGTCTCTAGATAAAATAATCACAGATCTATGTCAATACTTTCACTAAAACCCTACATATTTTATCCGTAAAAAGATATCATGAGTCTATGGCCTTATTATAATTTAAAAGAGAGCTTAAACAAAATTAAAACTAATTAAATCCTAGGATAAACAAAACACATTTTAAAACTATGTTCCAATGTTAAAATTAATTATAAAATAGATTGATTATAAACATACCTTCCACATATCAAATCCCATTGTAAATCCACGTTCAAGACTAAACTAAATGAAGTGCTGGCACATTTCATTTTCCAACCAAAAAATAGACTTAAATACCAGAATCTCCTATATACTTAACAAATGTTTAAACCATTAAAAATAACCAAACAAAACTTTATAAATGCATTGTAAACAATCCATAAATCAAGCATCAATGATATATATATAAATTGCATATAAATGATAGTAAACAATTAAAATCCAAATCCAAACAAAATTCCATCCCCATACGCATAGCGTTGAAGTAATTAATGATTAACACGTTATTCACCACTTAAAAACTTGATAATGAAATGAAAGTCATAAACCATTACCATGGTCAAAGTATCCATACAATCCAAGGCCAAGTCCTTTAAACCCCAACTTCATAAAAAACATATGAAATATAACTAAAATACAAAACATTTATCACCATTAAACCTATCCAAGCATTCGACCGAGTTTCAAATCACTTAGCTCACCTGGGAGACCTTTTGATAAAAAAAACCATACGAACCATAGGATTGAAGCCTGTAGAGATGAAAATTAAATTACTCAACATAATATACATGATGTGAATTATTCATGCAGGGTTTCGTCCTACAGGAGTCCCATAAATTATTAAAAACACAACATATAAACCACAGTACCGAGCTATATCCTTTTCCCTACAAACTCATCGACAGAAAAATTTTGTTCCATAAACTTTAAAATACATCTACACAAACTGCACTACAGATGCAAGACCTAGGGAAAAGTGTTTACAGCTTCATGTGGAAGATGATCCAATCGTTAATCAAATGGAGCTTTATTCTTATCAACCAGTGCATCCATTAAAACCACATTTCCTCCATTCATATCCATTATCAAGTCATGGCATCGCAAGTTTCATTGTAGAGCAATGTCACTGTTAACAATTACACAACACATTTCAAATTACAAAGCTACATTAAAACCCAACTAAAACTGAAGAATATTCATTTAAAACCAAACTCCATTTTATAGTTAAATGGTAAACCAAACACACAGAGACGAGTCTCTATTAACGAGTTGAAACATCACACTTACAAATTACAAAGCCATGCAAAAGTTTTACATAGTCGCATTCAAATAGTTCCAAAGATTTGAATGATGTCCAACACCCAACAAAACAATGAATCGCTTAATATTACAACAAACATCTCCTAGACCTAGTTTTGAAACCCTTTGATAAACAAAGCGAGTTCAACATTTGGGTATAGGTCCATTACTTTTAGTGGGGATTACCAGGGATGGCTGTGCAGGAAACCTAACAACTCTACCTTCCTAAAACGCCGAATACTCACACTATCTTCACCTACAACAACTATAACGAATCTTGAATCAAAAGTATGCAAAACCTATAAGCCAAACAAAAATCAAAGGTACATTCATATCACTAGTGGCATACCTGCCAACATGCTCAAGGAATCTTGGTTGGTCTGTATGGATCTACAGCTCCCACCTGGAGCGTGATACCTCCCTCCAAACCAAAATCATGACCAAATAAATGACTTCGAAAACCTGATGAAGTCATTAGAGGAAATTTAAGGTCTAAAATGGGCCTCCTCAGGAAAATAATAAAATAATAGTTAAAATAATAAAATAATAAAATAATAGTTATTAATTTTGGAGGAAGAACGAAAAAAACTACTTTTTGTGTTTGTATTTTCAACATATATCCCTATGTTTTTACTCAAATTATGAGCGGGAGAGCTCGTTGTATGTGGAATTTGATTCTACATCCAACGAGTACCCACACTGCATACTTTTGATGAACCCCACTACCCCAAAAACAAGAAATACCTGAAAAAACATGATGATGATGCCATCATCACATTTTTTTAGGTATTTCCTATTTTTGTTGTAGCGAGGTCCATCAAAAGTATGTAGTGTGGGTACTCATTGGATGCAAAATTAAATTCTGCATCCAATGAGCTCTCTTGCTATAAATTTGAGTAAAAACACAGGGCGATATGTAAAAAATATGAACAAAAAAAGTAGTTTTATTTTATGACAAATATGTCAATTCAACCATTATGGTTGACTCATTTTATTGAAATTCTATTGGTTCTTGAATTCCAACTCACAAAATTTATTGTTGGCACGTTTTCTTATAAGGCCCATTTTAGACCCCAAATTTCCTCTAATGGCATAAGGCCGACAGTCTGTGAAAACCAAGGTGCATTTATTGTGCCAACCTTGCTTCCACCTCCATACTGATCAAAACCCACAAGTTTATAGTGTGGCTTCACATTTCATACCATCATATTAAACCTCGTTACCATAGCTTTTAAAAAATCATTTCATACTACTATTTGCATAGGTGTTTACCATAGTTTCAATGGGATACATTATGGCATAGTATAAACCATCCCCGTTATTGTTTAAAGCATAAAGTTTTATAAACAAGGTTTTAAACCTTCATTATTATAAATTGTTACAAACATGCATGCATATAGTATAACCACTTTACCATAATTATAAGGTATAAGCTAGGCATAGGACTCTTTTTCCTCTTTTAGCTTTGAGCATATGAGTAGTGTTGTTTAGATTCAAATAGTTGTAGATGCTAGGACTTTGTTACATTACGTCTGGAAGCCTCAGTTTATAGGCAAAGTCACATGTAGAAGAATATAAACACATGCATTAGTTCATGATGAACTAAGTAAACAATGTAGCATAGGAGCCTTAACTTTTCAAGTGGACCTTTAAGCGATAGAACCCTACCACTCCACCCCTTGATATACCGAGGTAAGTCAACCTCTTCATAAAGAACATTAAATAATTAAATATAGGTAAAATGAAAGTAAGATGGATAACAAAGTAAGTATCGAGAGTGTCATCTAAATAAGATAGACATGAAAAGTAATTTACAAGTGCATCAAAGTGTAGAATAGTAATATGTAGACATCATCCTCATAAAGGAAAAACACACATGGAAAGTGACAGATAGAACATAGGTTCAGTTCTTGAAACAAGTTTTTATTTTGCAATAAAAATGAAGATGTCCTTAAGATCTAGAGAATTTTATTAGCCTACAAATTTATTTATTTATTTATGGATTGTACGGACATTACAATTTGGAAGTTGGGCATCCAACTCATGTGTAGTTCATATGACATGCCAAAGTAAAATCCCAATATAGCAGTGTGGGCACAAAGAGTGGAGGTAATTTGATCCCTATC
Organism: Pseudotsuga menziesii; assembly: GCA_001517045.1. Classification (NCBI taxonomy): domain Eukaryota; kingdom Viridiplantae; phylum Streptophyta; class Pinopsida; order Pinales; family Pinaceae; genus Pseudotsuga; species Pseudotsuga menziesii. The sequence continues at coordinate 32,064 of LPNX011004135.1, read as the reverse complement.
GACATATTAAAACATATTAATATTATAAACATGTTGTTACACATATAGGCATTTTTATTTGAGATTTGGGGTGGACTATGGCCTATGCTTTTTTATCTATGATCGAGGAATCTAAGACAAGTGTACTGTCGAGATTGATTATAAAGCATTCGTTGAAAATTCAAAATAAACAATTATATAAAAAATAATTGGTAGTGATGCATGGGTGACTCATACATGATGGATAGATAGCCAACCATTCATGGAAGATAACTAGAAGAATGTGCGATAAACAAAACAATATAAAATATATTTGATAGTCGATAAATGAATAACATGAAGAATGTCGATGATAACATATAGCCAAGCATGCATAACTAAAAGTTGAACTCGTTTAACAAGTAGAATATAAGGAATTAAAAGAAAATCCATAGTGTCTTCCATTCCAAAATCGTCTATCAACTATTTGATCCCTATCGACGTTATCCAGGGACAAACTATGTCGGTATGCTAGTAAGTATTTTAATTCTTAATCAAGATGCATTTAAGCATAACAAGATAACATGACCACGAAACGAATCATGGATGCACACTTGTTACATTTGGGATAATCTTGTTGATTCACTCAAGAATTCTAAAATCAGATAATATTTAAACACCTATCAACGTAATTAATATAAACATAAAGCAAATACTATTTAATAAAAACAAACTACTATTGTTTCCCCTTTCTTTAACCATTACTTAACTTATATTTATTTAATTCTTAATCAAAACACATTTAAGCATAGCAAGATACGATGACCATGAGATGAATCCTTGTGTTATACGATAGCAAGTTAACTTTCCCTATGTAAAGTCTTACTGCAGATAAAACTAAGGTTGAGGTGAGAGATGTCATCTCAAAAATATCACACCCAATACTCAATGTTTTAATGGAAAAAACAATTACTTTGTAACTTGGTGGTTATTAGAAAAATTGGCATAGCACCAAAAAAAAAATGTTTTCGTACCATGATTTTAAAAAACTTAAACTTACTCTATGGAGATATTGTATAAGTCTATGGAGATATAGTATAAGTAGCATGTTTGTCGAGCAAAAGGCATTAATCTCTTAACAATTACATATTTTTATATGAATAGCAATTATAACTAATTTTTATATTTAAGATTTAATAAAAAAGTTAACTATATATAAATAAAGTAATAATTATAGGAGGTCTACAGCCTCAAGAGTCCTAGATTTACTAATTTTAGAACCTAACTTAAAAAGACCAAACAAATTGAATTCATAAGAATTGAACCTCCCGCCTTAAACTGTTTTTTAAAACCTCAAACTATTTTACATTAGAACTCCTACCCTAATCTAACAAACAGAGCTAACATGAATAAAAATATTATATCTTCGAGATTTGTACTAAATATTATATTATATCAACGACCTGAGTATGCCGAGCCTCTCGTCTTTGTATGAACACCGAAGTAGTAAGATGTTTTCCTTGCAAGACAAGTAAACGGCGTGAATTCGAAGCGAGCTGTCAAAACAACAAAATAAAGAAAAAGAAACCCAGATTATTCTTTGTCCATCAAACCAAAACAGATTGACGACCGTTGGAATTCGCGAAGAGTTGGTCAAAACTATACTATTTCGTATCTTAATTCCACATTAAGATTTGAACCAATGTTGGGATAACAATGTTTATTGGGATTGGAAGCAAAAATTGCGCCCATATCAATTTTTAATAGTATTGAAAACAAAAATTGCGTAGTATAAATCTTTTCGGACAGGATTGTTGTATTTGGTTTGTTTTGATTGCAATTTCGAAAAATTCAAAACAAGATACAAAAGAGCAACAGTAGGGCACGGATTGTCAAATCATAAGTATATTAAGTCCATGAAGCCAAAGATGCCTACATGACTAATTGGGAGTGAGCTAGCTGTGGAGCAAAACTCCCTCCATCTGATGGAGGAGGAGCAAAGTCAATGCTAACTTTGCTCCTCCTCCGTCCAATGAGGGAGGATTGCTCCACAGCTAGCTTACTCCGACTAATTGAATTGGAAAACTGTTAATGTCTCAAAACCTGCTTAGAACACTACAATAGAAACTGCTCGTAGTAACAATAATGTACTATAGCCCAGTGTCGAGGTATTTTATCAAAATAACATATCAAAATCTTATTTCATGAAGGTAGTCATATTTAAATGGGTTGTAACAAAATCATGCCACTTTTGAAAATTGAACTTCCAATGTGGTAAAAACCGTTCTTCCCAACTAGAAAGTACACGATAGATGAAAAAAGTTTGTAAACATTACCAATAACATTTTTACATAACCCTATTATAAGGGATATTAACTCGAAATAAAGCTTTAAATCTTTTAAAACTGGGAATTATTTCTAAACATTATATCAAAAACTTTTATAAAGTCCACAAAACACCAAGAAAGATTAGATTTCCAAAATTGGCCGATAAAAAAGTAAAATTATCTATAATGAAATAATACTTTCCA
>LPNX011004135.1:9556-25055 GCA_001517045.1 Pseudotsuga menziesii | reverse complement strand
GTCTCCTCTACATAATCATATAAAAACAAATTAAAAATCATAACATTCCATTTTAATAAATATAATCAAAATTTACCAAACAGAGAAGGCATCATGACCATCCATATGATCCATTATCAAAAATCTATATTATTATATAAAATCTACGATCCAAATCGTATCCATTTTCCGTAGATCAAATGTTTATTTCACAGTCCTATTATTACACTAATCCATTATAAAACATAAAGGGTATTAAAGGTCCCATTTAAATATACACATAACCAACATATCATATTAACCATTGAAAACAACTAAAACCCATTTTGTCATCAAGAGGTCGTGACATCAAATCTTGTAGATGTCAAAACAAATTACAATAACATTAATATATTCATAAACATTTCAAATCAAAACAGTAAGTAATCATTTAACCATTCTATATAGTCCATGCTATATATCTAGTATGTTGAGGATATGCTTTCAAGCTATGCCACAACCCTTTAACCAAACAACACATACACTAACAGTGAGGTCGTAAAGACCCTAGTTATGGCATTGACCAAGTTTCAACTAATCACCCAGTCACGCTTTAAACCAAATCGATATTGTGGGTTGTCATAAACCTGGGATGTCACAGCCTTATTTATTCCAAGTAAACCTTTATGTTAAAATACCAACCAAAAAAATATCGCAATTGTTTGGAGAGGCACATGCCATTCGTTGCATGTCCTACACCCACATTGAGCCAACACACAACTAAGAATACATTAATCTGTTTAAAAACACAGACTCTAATTATAAGCTAACACAGAGCATGTGGTGGCAAGCCAGTGGGCTATGACACCATTGTTACAATGGTGCAGCCCATGGAGTAACGCCTAAGCTCTAGAAGCTTCCTACTCAAAATACAAACCAGAAAAACATAGTCTTGTGCACACGGCCTTAGCCCAAAACAATATTAAACACACAGAGTAATTCTTTAGAAGTTGTAATGCCATGATCGATTCCATTAGAGGCCACATAAAACAAAGAACTAAATAACCATACAAAACCCAAGATACACAGTATTTAAATGGTGGATGAATTCATAGGTATTTCATACCAAATCATTACAGTCTTCATATTAAAAACCAATGCGCCGTGTATTTACACAGAGAGGCACGAAACCCATTTTGATGGACAGTCAAGTAATTAAAACGTTAATGGAAAGCTGTGAGCTATGGAACCATTACAAGTAATGGTGCAGCCATGGCCCAAAAAAATGCCAAATCTCTCTTTAAGAGTCCATTTAAAAACCATAGTAAGCTACATCATACATCCCGAAGGAAGAGTAAACAAGTGCCACACGAAACCCCAACCCAGTAAAGTTTTCCAACTCAGGAATGCCCAAAGAGAGAGGAGGCAAGTGATTCTTGTTGGCAGGCTTACCATGGACATGGAGAAGAAATCCAAAATTGACAGTGTATCCTGTGAAGACCCCGAAGCGCCTTCGCATTCACCTGCACACAAACCACAATGGCATGATGAGCATGACCAGGGATAATTTTAGGGGCGAATTTTAGCCCAGTGGGCTATTTTTCGATGTTTTTCTCCCAAAAAAGATTCGTCATTTTGCATTTTTTGAAGCCCCGTTTCACCCAATTTTGATGGGGTAAAATTTTTTCACCCTAAAAATCGCCAAATTATTATATAAACGNATATCGCCAATCATTTTATAGTTGGCATTTTAAGAATTGGTAATATTCGCCAACATTTATACACTTTTAAATAAGTATGGTTCCTTAAAATCATCCCTGAGCATTACCATGCCATGGAGAAAACCAAACGAAGCATTGAATTTTACATTGAGCTGAGTTAAGCTCACCAACGAGTCGATGGGGTCGTCTCCATTCTCCAAACATGAAGAGGCCACACTACACCACAATGCCAATACCATAATGCACATACAATGAATTCGATGTCCTTTTCCAAGGGTTTTCACCAAGCTCAATGGAATTAATGGTAGCAGCTAGTGGCCATTAACGCCACCATAAACCCCATCCATAAAATCGTGGATCAACGTTAAATCAACCATGTCATATGATAAACCCTCTATACTATGGTTTCGCCACCGTTTAAAAGTCAAAGCATGATCATTACTAATGACATGGTTTGTATACCATAGTCCCAACCTTATGATATGTGCATCCCTTAATACTATCATATAGTATTACAATGTCTTCCCTTAGCATTAATACCATATAATGTTACAATGCTTGTCCTTTAGAAAAATATTATAGTGTTATCATATGCCCTTTAGGATATTTTATATAGGTAGCATATGTATTTAAGTCGTAGTCTAGGTTTGTAGCATTTAGGCATAATGGCAAATGTAGTATGCCATGATGCCCTCACTAGGAAGAACACGCCTAAGTCTACAAGCTTGTCACCAAGGTAAACCTACAAAATAGAAACAAAGGACAAGTAAGTAACTAAACAAGAGATAGGAAATAATAATGATAAGGACAGAAAGATAATTCATAAGCATTTAGTAAATTAACAAATAAAATTAATTAGCAAACATAGGGTGTACCTGAGTCGTAAAATGGAACAGTAACAAAAGTACAAGGCGAAACGGGAAGTTCAACTAATAACTAACTTGTGTTAAGTAACCAATAATCCCGATGTCGCAAGAGTAACATGTGAATCAATGAATAAGGTACCTTAGTTCAAATGAACTAAGTAATATTGCATAATGAAGAATAATCTTACCTCTCAGATCATCATGGGAGAACAAGTCCTGCCACTCCATCACCTTGATCCCATCATAAAAGATAAGTTATTTTTCATTAAATAAACAAAGTATACATGTGCAGGAGAAAATAATGATATATATAAGTCATTTATTCACCGACAGTAATAACTAAGATATATCGACAGCTTAAATAATAGAATTAAGACATAAGAAGTAAACGAACTAATAGTCATGGAATGGATAAGGGGTTAACAAGACAGTGGGAAGAATCCAAAGAGATTGCAAGTTTAAGGAGCATCTATGTTTCTACATGAGTACTAGGATCCCTTTTGGGTAGTTTTCACTAGCCTATAAATTTTTTCTTTTTTTCAATTTTTGTGGACATTACAATAGGATTTATATCCTCCTGAAAATCAAAATTTAGAGGCCAAGGTCAAAGTTTTTGGTTGGGTAGAAATCCGGGAAAGTAAAACCCTAATTTGACCCTAGACCAGAAAATCAACACTGCAAAATATGAGCTCCAGATCCAGTTCCGGCATCTCAAATTGGTAAGATCTAAATATTTTGTATTTTCCATTTGAGGTTCTCATTAAAGATGTCTCATCACACCAATCTTGATGAAAATATTGAAGGATATGATAACTTCCGAGCATGGAAGTATACATAAGTGGAGAGGTTCCAATTCTAGAGGGAGATTAGGATAAAGCACTATGCAAGAAGAAATTGGTCAAGGCCAAGAGTATTATTATTGAATCTATCAAGGATCACCTTATACCACATGTATCTTCCATAAATACACCTAAAGAGATGTTTGATTCCTTGTCCAATCTATTTGAAAGGAAGAATATAAATAGGAAGATGAATTTGAGAAATCAATTGAAGAATGTGAAGATCCAAAATGGAGAGACCATACAGTCATACTTTACAAGGGTCTTTCAAATCAAAGAACAACTTGAAGATATGGAAGAAGTAGAGAATGGAGAAATTATGATGACTACCTTGAATGGTCTCCCTGGGCCATGGGACTCCTTTATTCAAGGGAGTTGTGATAGAAGAAATTTAATCACTTTCAGTCGGCTATGAGAGGAATGCTCACAAGAAGAAGCTCGAATAGTAGCACGAGAAGAAAATATGGAAAATGAATATTAATCTCTCACGACACATACCAAGAAACTCAAAAGGGACCTCCATCATCTCAAGGTAAGATTTCTCACAAGAATAAAAAAAATAACCCTAGAAGTTATAGCAGAGATCTATCTAAATTCAGATGCTATACATGTGATGAGAAAGGACACTTTTCTAGATATTTTCCTAGAAATAAAGGTGGCTCTCAAAAGAATAAGGAAAACAAAAGAAGACATCATGCTAACACTACATAAGATGATGAACCTCGGAGGAAGAGATTCAAAGAAGAAAGTGAATATTCTTCAAGCGATGAAGAGTATGTTTTGTTTCTGCCCTCATGGGAATTGTTACAAATGGAATAAATGATTAGCTTATAGATAGTGGGGCTTCCAAGCATATGATAGGATTCAAAGAATCCTTTATGAAACTGTCTAGACATGAGTCACCCCACAAAGTCAAACTTGGGGATGTGTACCAGTATCCCATAAAAGTTATTGGTGAAGCCTCCTGTAAGCTAGACTCTGGAAAATCTCTGAAGATGAAGGACGTCTTGTTTGTACTAGGACTAAAGAAGAATATCCTCTCCATATCTGTATTGGATGCAAAAGGTATGAGTGTTTCATTTGTATATGGCCAAGTTCTTATGTGGCCAAAGGGAAAGACTATAGATGATGTTGCAGTGATTGGAGAGCAAGAGGGAGGCTTATAAGAATTAAAGGGCTAACCAAAACAAGATTTGGTCCATGACTCAGTAGAGCGAAGTGAACTTTGGAATAGAAGGGTTGCACATGTGCACTATAGGGCACTACCACTTGCAAGCAAAGCCGTTGAAGGTCTTCCAAAAATCTATCCAACGCATGAAGGAGTTTGCAAAGGAAGTGTCAAAGGAAAGAACACAAAGAAGACATTTCCAAGTACCGACAGAAAGGAAAAAGGAATATTGGAAATTATTCACTCCGATGTATGTGGTCCAATGTCATCCAGTTAATTAAGTGGGTATGTATATTATGTTTCTTTCATTGATAATTTTTCTAGGAATACATGGATATACTTCTTGAAAAGAAAGGATTAAGTATTGAGTAAGTTCAAGGAATTAAAAGCCTTGATCGAGAACCACACAGAGAAGAAAATAAAGACCTTTCGATCAGACAATGGCAGAGAGTTAACATAAGTTGAATTCAAGGAATTATGCAAAGAGTCAAGGATTAAGAGGGAGTTTACCACTCCATATAACCCACAAAAGAATGGGGTTGGATAAAGGAAGAATATAATGATTATGGAAGAAGTAAGGGAAATGATTCATGATCGAGATCTTCCTATGCATCTATGGGAAGAAGCTTCTAGGACACATGTGTATGTACAGAATCCTACTCCACATAGAGTAGTTGAGAGAAAGACACCATAAGAAGTAGTCTCTATCAAGAAACTAGAAGTCATCCATCTCTGAATATTTGGTTGACCTCTATACATATACATTATGAAAGAAAAGAGGGCGAAGTTAGATCCTTTAGGAAAGAACGATATATTTGTGGGATATAGTGAAAGCTCGAAGGCTTACAAAATATATTTCCCATGACTCAAGAAGATCAACATTAGCAAGGACGTGACATTTGACGAAGACTCCAGAGACCTGTTGAATACCTTGAAGAAACATAAATACTCAGGATCCAATATACAACTATGAATGAAGAAACTCTAGAAGGAGATCGAGAAATGGAAGAACCTCAGGAACCTATAGATCCACCCCGTGAGAATAATTATTACAAGAGGAAATCAACATGTGTACTTAAGGCTATCCAAGGTGTAGAGAGATATGGTGCTCTAGAATAAATGAATAGAGAAAGGAAAAGAACTAGGTCCTACTCTAGTTATGTAGTCATACTGTGTGACATCATTGATAAAGAACCTTCCAACTATGAAGAAGCGGCATAAAATAAATAATGGAAGGATGCTATGATTGAGGATTACTAGTAAATCATGAAGAATGATGTTTGGGGTGTGTTCTCGAGACGAGAAGGGAAGTTTGTTGTGACTTCCAAGTGGATCTATAAGATCAAGCATGATGCAGATTGCAGCATAGAGAAATATAAAGCGATATTTGTGGCACGTGACTTCTCCCAGAAGGAAGGGATATATTACAAAGAAACATTTGCACCTGTAGCTAGATAAACTTCCATTAGATTGGTACTTTCTCTAGCTCTAGTGATGAAATGGAAGATACACTAGATCGATGTCAAGACTATGTTCCTGAATGGTGTAGTGGAAGAGGAACTGTATGTGGAGCAGGAAATCAGATTTGAGAAACATGATAGGGAGACTCGTGTTTGCAAATTGAATAAGGCCCTATACGGTTTGAAACAATCACCCAAGACATCGTATGGAAGGATTCACAGCTTCCTGACTAGCTTGGGATTTAGCAAGAGTAAAGAGATTCCAACATTTACTACAAGGTTGAGGAAGGGAACCAAGTGGTATTACTCCTATTGTATGTAGATGAATTTTTTGTGACAGGTGAGGATGGGTTGATTGCAGACAAAAAGGGGAAGCTCGCTGCCGAGTTTGAGATGAAGGACTTGGGTATGATGCAATACTTTCTAGGAATGGAGGTCTGGAATAATGTAGATGGAATCTCCCTTGGACAATGGAAATATGCAGTGGAGATCATAAAGAGGTTAGGGATGATGGATTGTAAGGCCATGGCCACACCTATGACATCGAAACTGAATCTATTTAGTGATTCTTTGTCATATTCGGTTGATTCCATGATGTATCGTCAGATGATTAGGTCCTTGATGTACCTGACGAATACGAGACCAGATATTTTCTTTATTGTGAACACATTGAGCCAGTTCCTCATGCATATGATACATATTCACCTGATTTATATAAAGCATATTTTGAGGTACCTAAAGGGCACAATTGACTATGGGCTCAAGTATGAGAAGAATTATAAGATTAACCTAGAAGGTTATGTGGATTTGTATTTTGCAGGAAAATCCAATGATAGGAAGAGCACTTCAGGGTGTTGCTTCAGTATGGGATCACGTGTTATCTCTTGGTTTAACAGGAAGCAGCGTTGTTGTGCACTGAGCATAACCAATGAAGAGTATGTCGCAGCTTGTTCGACTAGTTGTGAGGCATTGTTGCTGAGGAAGATACTATCTAACGTGTTTGATCTCTAGTTGGATTCTACTTTTATATATTGGGACAACCAGATTTTTGTGAAGTTGTCAAAGAACCCGGTGTTCATCAGATCGAGGCTCCTTCCAAAGGGAAGTGATAAGTCTGGAAGATGCAGATCCTTTCTGACATGGTTGTACGATAATCCTCCTGTGGTCAAATGTAAGTTCTGAGCCTTTCTGACATGGTGGCATGCTAGGCCTCCCATGGTCGGATGTAAGTGCTGAGCCTTTTTGACATGGTGGGAGGATGGGCCTCCCATGGTGAGATATAAGTGCTGATCCTTTTTGACATGGTGGCAGGCTGGGCATCCCATGGTCAGACGTAAGTTTTGAGCCTTTCTAACATGGTGGAAGGCTTCACCTCCCATGGTCAAATGTAAGTGTTGATCCTTTTTGACATGGTGGCATGCTGGGCTTCCCATGGTTAGATGTAAGTGTTGATCCTTTCTGACATGGTGGAAGGCCGGGACTCCCATGGTCAGATATAAGTGCTGGGACATACATCTAGCATGAAAAATGGTTGGAATTGTAGATAAATACCTACATGGAGGCTAGGACTACATTCGGCATGAAAAAGGACTTGCTCTGTAGAAGTTCCTGTGAAGAGTAGATTTGAGAGATAGCACCATTTGTTCGAGATAGAGATAGTAGTGATGATGATGATCCAAATTTGATGATGATCCATCTTTGTTGATGATCTAGTGATCAAGACTTGTGTTGATGAACTCTGTCAAGAGTATACCTTCCTAGTTAAAAGGGAGTGTTGATGTATTTGTAACTTCATAATGTATTCATTTGTATATTTCTTATTGTTTTTCATTGTACCCCAATGGAGATGTTTGTTCCTCCGATAGGGAAAGTCATTAATATAATAAAGTCATGTAAATTCATTGAGGTTAACCCTCCATTGTAAGTTGGGGAAATAGTCCCCATAGTTGATTCATATTAGGGTTATTATACTCTCCTAGTGAAGTCGGCCCTGTAGGGAAATTGTCAAGTGGAAAACAAGTATAAATAGAGAGTGATACTCTGTATTTGAGACATACACTCACTCAAAAGTAGCACATGAGTAAGAGAGGAGTAGCTCGCACAAGTGAGAGAGGGAACAGTTGTCAGAGATCATGTTTGTATCTTTGGGTTTTACTGTTTCTATTGGTTCTCATTCTATCTCTGAGGAAGTTGCAAGTTTTTCTCCTTTATGCTTTCCATGAGGAAAAATATTTGTGTCTCTTGTCTCTTGTGCTTATTGTTGTGCACATTATTATCTCAAATAAGATCCTATATCATATTGATTAAATGATAAAAATTCAACATTTCAAAACCAAAATAGAAATGTAACCCACTCTTATAGAAAATAAAAGAAATACCCATAGATAAAGGCCATAGTCTGTCATTTAAAAAACTACCCATCGATATCTTCACACAGAGGCAAAAAACTCCCTTAAGATTTATAAAAAAGATATTGAATCCATAAGGGTAACGCAAGAGTAACGACATTGTAAAACCAAATTATTATTACAACAATACAATTGCGTTACGACCTTTAGGTGAAAAGAAAACAATAAAATAGTTAAGGAGGAATCAACGAGTTACTTACGATCTCACATCTATTTTCCTACTATTTTGTTCTGGCTTAACGTCATACAAATTACAGTACATAAAAAAAAACTACATTTTCCACAGTCGAATCATAGGAATGGGATGCCCTTAACTTTAAAAAAATTATTTAGATGAGCAGTGTAATACATCAACAAAATCCCTCATGGGTTTCTTCTTTGGAAAAGCAATATTTTAGAATTTGGAGAGACAGTCATAGGATTGCTCGAATACTCCTTAAAATATCCAGAACTTTGTCATAAATATAAACACATTACATTATGAAATGCCTGAAGGGAAGAACCAAGAAAAATTACCATTTTCGATTAACGATAAGGATGCACAGGAAAACAAATCCATGCCATGAAAACATAGGTCAAGCCATGAATCCACAAACCACAAAGCCACGAATCCATAGGAGAACAGAGTGATAGGTCTTACCAGAGATGAAACTTCATTTCAATGCAATGGCCTTTCATATCACAGGATCCACAACCCATTTGAGGCTCCAGCACATGATTTTATTCTACATATGTCAAACATATGAATAAAGAAATGTTTGAACATAAATCATTAAAGAGTTTAACCAAAACTGGAAGGATCTTACCTCACACTTTTGCATAGAGGCAGTAATGAATACGGTGATAATACCTTCAACAACACCATGAATTCCATGAGAACGTAGGATTGAATGGTGTTGAGGGCCGAGATCCTCGAATCATCCACCACCCCTACACAGATTTTGAAAAATAAACCTCGCTGCAGAGACAAAATGTTTTTCATCATAGACACAATGATTTCAGGGCAGCGGACCAATAAACCCCTAGGGATTTGAAATGAATTTTGTTGATTCCATCTAGAGGTCTTAAAACTCATCACGTGAATAGTCTATGGAACATTTGAAATTCAAATCTTTCATCCAACACTATAGTTCCGAAATTGTCAAGATCACACCTCAAGGACAAATTTTTAGGTTATGCATTGGTGCCATATTCTAGAATAAGTGTGGTTCCCCCTTAGGATTAGTTAAGCTCTTAGAGTTTTAGCTACGCCCTTGGTGAATTATCACCTCTAGACAAGTCTCTTTCATTCCACAATGGTACAAGGTTACAAAGGTCTGCATTATCTATGAATGCTAAGTAAGGCATGTAACCCATTTTGCTTCCCTAGCAATCAAGTAGGGTTAGATGACATACACAGAAGAACTTAAACAAAAAGAATATTAGTTGCAGTTTGACAGAAAATAAATATGATATTCTCTCATAAATTGACAAAAAAAAGGTAGTATCGACGTAAAAATATGACACATAATAATGTTGTTGTAATAAGTTAGTTATTTTCTCAACTAGATTAAAGGTTGTAACTTTAACTGACATAGAACAATGTGACATTTATTTCCTTGAAGACAAGAGAGGCAAACATAACAATAAGATGCATCAAAAAATTTGTCGCAAAAAAGGAAAATTTCATTATGTTGAATGGATAAAGACAAAACACAATTTTAAAAGTTGTATGAGTTTATATTACCTTACATAGGTCACAACTAGACCTAAAGTCGCATTCTATTGTTTTATCATAACTATGTCCTTATGCGCATCTTATGTATTTATTTATCCAATGTAAATTCAAGTAGTTCATTTATTAATTCTTTTTAATTTTACAAAAATTGGAGATGTTACATGTGTTACTAGAGAGAGTTCCAAACACTAGGCGTGATTGGCTCACTCACATGCAAACAATAAACAAAATATGTTGATCATGTTTTAAACTATTTTTGTACAAAAATATAAAATTTTATTTTGCAGGAAATGGAAGGAGTTGAAGCATCTCCTGAAAATGGATCCCACCACAATAATCCAGAAAACATTTATGTGGAATTAAATAATCAACCCTCAGATTTACTTCAAACAATGAAAGAGTGAAAGGATGAAATACAAACTGTGATAGTAGACAATGAAATAATTTTAGAGCTAAATCAAATTTTACTAGACAAAATACACAATAGAGGAAAAGATAAATGAAATGCGTATGAAATTGATTCTAGAATAGTATCATACAAACAAAAGGGTAGGAAATGAAAATTTTCTGATAGCGAATATTCTTCATGAGTTAAAGTTAGGTCGCATAGAGGAATGTATAAATACACAAGTGAAAGAAGTGAAAGCGGTCGTAGTCCTAGAAAGAGGAAATATAAAGGCTTATGAAGAGATCTCAGGAGAATTTAAAAAGATTAAACCTACCATGTTTAACGAGGAAGGGGAAAAGGGTGAACAAGCCAAGGCTTGGTTATCGGGGATGAAAAAGTACTTTCAGATTTATAACTACTCTAATAGACCAAAATCCCAGATGGATATCTACAACCGAACCAGAAAAGTTGACATCTAGTGGCAGGACATAAAAACAGTCAAAACCCATAAACAAAAGTATTTAATCTGGAGAGTCTTTAAAAATTATTTTAACGGGAAATTCCTATCTAGGCAGTATTATGAAGAAATAGATAAAGAGTTTTATGAACTAAGATAGGTTCAATGTCAATGAAAGAGTTAAGTAGTATATTTTTAAGTTTACTAAGATGTGTACCATATATATGATGAGCTTTTTAATTCACTTTTAATTAAAATGCAATAGAAAGCTATGCATAAATTATCAACCCAGGGCCACGAAGGCTTATGAGCTACCAGTCAAGGTATATGTCAGACACTGTAATTTGACGTATTTTAACATAGAGGAAATCGGTAGATCACTAGACTGAAATTAGATGTAACTGTGGATGAATTTTTCTCTAAGACAATCACAACATATAGAGAAATCTTGTAACCAACCCAAAAGCATTGTCTATCGAATTCTACTGAATATTCTTCTATGCTACGGAAAGAAAATGTTCTGCTATTCTGTGAAAAGAAATTAAAGACTAAATCCTTGAATTAAAAATTTGAAATCCAGAAAAAAATAAATATAATAAACAACAGCTACAGTAAATGAATTGTAAGAAGACAATTTAATTAACATCCTGCTTCTACAGGATCAACTAACAACATAATTCCAACCACAATTTCAATGGTACCATTCATCACAGAAGTATTCTTAATTCAACATTCATAATCCACCCATTCCTTGAAGTTCATTAGTATGAATAAAAAAATTTACACTATCCAATCGTATCGCTACTTAAACATTCACACTTAACTATGCTCACCACACCAAATCTGAATACGAAACAATTAAATCAATCAACACTGCATAAAACATTAAATGCATCAACATCAATGACATGCATAAAAGAAATAAATCCTAACTATAACAGCACCTGTCACAGAAGGGTTCCCTTCCTTCGACAACAGGAGCTGAACAAGCCACTCACTCACACAAAATAATTAACACCACCAACATCAAGAATATATAGATTTATGGATATATGAAGTCTAATCACACACAGTGTTCAATTTATCTATGCAAAACAATCACTAAACTACCATAGAAGAGGTTCAAAATTGTTATAGATCAGCGCTCCTGAGAGAAGAGCGTGGCGTTACAACATATTCCCAAGTAAAATTCATTTGTGGATTTCCATAGGATCTCGTGAGCCAATTCCATAGCTAGGACTGTATAGAGTGGAGGCAATCCCAGAAATAGATCAGAGTAGTCAGTAACTCGTTGGAGAACCCAACAACTACGAGTCATTGGGAGCCCGAAATGATGAGTTTGACACACAGACACCGATCCCAAGCTTGGTTGCATAACTATCTATGCCCTATGTAGTTGATCAACAATGATGTGCAATGATGAACATGAGCATATAACTTGAGATATATCTGTTATAACTTGAGACTGGTATGCCAATTGTCCAGCCTCCATAATCTCTTCATTTTACAACCTGGAAGTGAGATAATATCAAACCTGAACCACCAATTTTTAGTAGGAAATAATGTCATCATAACTGTATCCAAATCATAACCAATTGACAAATAATAAGGGAAACAAGATCAATCCTTACCAAGCCAGGATATTGCCAAATGTTTTCAAGAGAGCAACTGGTAATATAGGATAAAGTCAAAAAGTACATTAACAAGGAAAAATAAGAGGACAAAAAGGGTCATATACACAGCCTTCCATCTCCCCCCAACCAAAAGGTTCGCATTTCCTCATGCAAACTAAGACTGTGATCCACTAACAGGGGCACTTAGAGAGTTGTTTAGGCACTCATCACTCCACTTATAGGAAGAATGGATGCCTTTTGTCATACCATAAAAAACCCTTTTTTGACTAACAACTTTGAAAAATTCACTGTCCTCTCCATCCGCCACAGAGCACCGAAGTATAGGAAAATGGAACCGTAGCCCAATCTAGTTAGCTTTATGCAAGCTCAATCGATCAAGGTAGATCGGTATCCGGTCTAGGGATCGCTTAAACATTAAAATAGAGAAAGGATATTTGATTTTCAAATCAAATATTATAGCATTAACCCTTCTTTGTAGATAGAGAAAATCCTCCCACCGATGAAAGGGAATCCAATTCCTGCACTCTTGAAAAACTTTGAACTGAGCGGTCTCCAGAAGGGTAACAAATGCTTGATCCAGAATAACCTGGGTCCTAGATGTGAACAATTTTTCAACTGAGGGGGAATATCTCACCCAAAGGGAATCTTCCCATTCAATATTTTCTACATTGGTAGCAGCATTGTTGCATCTCAAGTGATTTCTCATGAAGGACATGGATGCCCTCAGTTGTAATTCCCCTACATGAGGGTTTGGGTCCCAATCCCCATAGTCCATCATAACCAAATTATGAATATATAATTCACATAAAAAATGATTTTATTCGTCATTACATATGGAAAAAGAAACATTGAGCTGATCTTCTGTCTCAATGTGATCATTATGCCCTATGGTTACCATTGACAATCTAAAAGATATGAGTTGTTCCTTCATTCCTTCATATACAGAGTAAATATTCAAAGGGGGTCTTATATTCCTTGTAGAATGAGCCAAATAATTAATGTATTCTTTTTCAAATTTCAGTTTCTGCACTTCTTGACTAAGCCTCCTCATGGATAGGGCATAATCATGTCTTTGTAACGGCTCTATAATTGTTTCCTTCTCCTCCTCTTTTCTCTGGTCACCATCAAACTTTAACCGTTATTCTAGCTCTCCTTTTGTTGCTTGCATCTTGGCCACCATTCCTTCCAAGTACCTTATTCGGGTTTCATCCCAAGGGGTGTATTGATACATCTCTTGATTCTCTGCTACTTCAGCTTCAAAACCCTCCTCAGGATCTATACCTTTAATTTTCATGCTAACCTTTGGACCTTCATTACTAGATATCTCCCTGAAGTCCTTTTGATGTTCACCTTCCCATGCCATGGCTTCGAATAGGGTATCCACTTTATACTCCCGAAATCTCCATAATTTCTCTTACAGGACTACCACCTCCTCTGTTTTCTTCTCATAATCTCTACATAAATTCTAGTAGTCCTTCCTCAGCTTGCCATATGCTCTTGGATATTTACACAACAAAAGATGCTGAAACCTCCTTGTCTTGTTACCTCGTTTGCCCTTAAATGTAACCTTCCCCTGTTTTCTTTCTTCTTGTTGTGCTTTTACGTTCTCTGACCCCGCTTGATTTTCCTGATTTTCACTGGTATTTTCTTGAATAGTTACCACCTCCCATCCTACATCAAATTCCTCATTTTGAATAAGCACACTTTCTTTATTTTGTCGTTCTTTATGATCCCTTGATCTTAAATGGGGATACGGTCCTTCTAGTAAACTAGTTGGGGTTTCGTCTTGCAAACTTCTCCTCTCCCCCGTATGAACTGATTTCTTCCTTTGGGTTTTTGAGGTATTTTTCAATGTGTTCCTTCTCTTCCTCATTGTCTGCCTGGTTCTCGAGGACATGCCTACGAATTATTTCCATGTCTTGTTTTTCCTTTGTAGGGAATCCTCCACCAACAATCTGATCAAACCATGATAAGACATACTAGTGTTCATGTTCTTACCACTCTTAACTATTCTACTCATCAACTCTAAAGATTTCCATAAGGAATATGACATATTGATATATTTATGATGTCTTAGATGGTTCATAATTTTAAAGTGGTAAGAAAATATTAGACTAAACCGACCTTCACATGTAATCAATTTTCACACATAGAGCTCCAGCTCACCCCACGGAATTGGAAACGAAGTTTGTTGTGTGCACTTTTCTGTTCCTTGCACCCATTCACCAGGTTCCAAAAATGCATCCTTGAGCAGCTTCATTGACACCTGTGTTTCGAACCATCTCTCGCCTATCTGTGGTAATACAAATACTCTTGCAATTCTATGCTTGGCCGCTTGGATCTTAAACCCTCGTACTTCTGTAACTGAACTATTAAATGTGCATGCGAATTCCATTGCAACTATAGCGTCTCCCTTCTTAATTTTTTCAAAATAATCCAATGACCTAGCTTGTTGAAAGATTGTTTTCACTTCTCTATTTCCATAGACCATGTTTGCATTCTCAGGTTCATTACGGATTCCTTTCCTCATTGTGTTTCATTCTCTGTTTTCCTTCTGCTTCCCTTCAGCCTTCTATAATGCTTCATATTTTTCTGTTGACTCTCCTAGGAAAAACATGGGTTATCATGGTATTACAAGGTGGCATCAGGGTGTTATCAGTATTGGTATAAATAGATCTCGTGGGTGGCGGTGCCACTATCAACCATGTAACACCCCGATTTTGACCTCGATGCATTCAATGTACATGATGTATATATTGTAATTAATCATGGTGCGGAGGCAAAGGAAAAATCCCCACCATCGATTTGTTTGTGTTATGTTTCAGCGATTGGAATCGTTGTCGATGGCATATTGTGGTACACGACACGTATTAGTTTTGGAAT
>LPNX011004122.1:221512-285776 GCA_001517045.1 Pseudotsuga menziesii | reverse complement strand
GTGGACAGCACAAGCCATAGCACAACCCAGCTTCTACTCTTGATTGCCAATGCCATGGCCAATCTTATTGACGGAAGATGTGGGATCCAAAAATGAATGAGGGGGCAGGGCTAACTGGAATTCGGAGAAGCCTAACGACGAGAGAATGTACTCTTTCTTTCTGTGTGAGAATAGTGCCCACACCTCTCTCTATATATAGTCCCCGACTCCCCATTAGTCGGTGTGGAAAATAGCTTTGTCAAATAAGTATCTCTTTCGGTATGAGTAGGTGTGGAAAATAGCTTTGTCAAATAAGTATCTCTTTCGGTATGAGTAGGTGTGGAATTAATGCAGGGTCATTATTTTTGTACTTTTCACATACCCCAGAACAGAACAATACTACAGTCCCGCTGAGTTACTTGCTAAATCCAAAAGACTTTAACGTTCTATCATGTAAACAACCCCACCCCACGACGGTGCACATATCGTCCCGTTTTTGAAAATTTATTGGAATACTAATTTGGTTCGTGCGAGCGACTGAGAGACTTTTCAGTGTTGGGTGGCTTAAATTGCAGTTTTACAAAACTCTACGGAAATTCTGCAGCACGTTTATGGAACTCGGATGTCGAGAACGGTCTGGGCTTTGTCATACACTGAAAAAGCTTGATCAAGACAAAAATATGAAACAGTGACTCGTCCTCCACGCATGTAGATTGAACTTTGGAGTATTAAAAGTGAAGATGACAGATGGATGTGACATTATAAAATACAAAACAATAGTCATCACTGCGGGGTCTTTGAGTCCAGGAAACTTTGCATCATATCAAATCAAATTTGTATAAAGTCTTTTTTGGATAGTTGAAGGGTGCTAAATATTGCTATCAGTATCACTTTATAATCAAATTTGTATAAAGTCTTTTTTGGATAGTTGAAGGGTGCTAAATATTGCTATCAGTATCACTTTATAAGTGTGATAAAAATAGTATATATTTATTTTAGAAGAGATTGATTAAGTTTTAAGTGGAATTAAATTTTTCAAGGTGTAAGCTTTTTTTGAAAGTAGAAATGTTGAGGATGCGTATAATGTAATGTTTATGATTTTAATTTATGTAATTTGTTTAGTTTTATATATTTAGGATTTTAAATATTTTAAATCTAATTTGAGGAACATATTATTTTTATAATATATTACATTTTTTTATAAAAGACACTTGTCATCTCTACACTGAGCATTAAAAAAAGTTGCATTTTATAAAGATAACACAATGAACTTAGTTATGGAATCATGTGGAAATGGTTAATTAAGAAATAATATGGAAATGGTGATAATTGAAGGGTGCTAAACACCACCACCATCAATTTACATGTGTGACAAAATAGGTGATATTTCATTGAAAAGTTTTATTTGACAAAGTTAATATAGTGTACTTCACCAAAATAATTTACAAGTGTGACAAAATAAGTGATATTTCATTGAAAAGTTGAGTTTGACAAAGTTAATACACTGTACTTCACGTGTGACAAAATAAATGATATTTCATTGAAAAGTTGCATTTAACAAAGTTAATACAATGTACTTCACCACCATCAATTTACAGGTGCGATAAAATAAGTGATATTTCATTGAAAAGTTGCATTTGACAAAATAAAATAAGTGATATTTCATTGAAAAGTTGCATTTGACAAAATTAATACAATGTACTTTATCATAAAATCATTATGAGTAGGGATCAAATTTGAAGGGCTGGTCTTAATTTCATATGCAAGGTTATATATTTATGCTACCCTTCTACTATGAAGGGCTTTTAAAATATTCACATTTCAAATGACAGAAACAGAAACAAATTAATTGCACACTTCATAAAAAAATATGTGCTAAAAAAACTGCATTTCAATAAATTTATAATACTAAAAAAATTTAAAAATAAAACTGGTCTATATTGCTGACTTGCACCTGCAAGTGGGAACAATTTTAATTACAATGACATAACCTAACTATGATAGTAAAATCAAAATTGAGATAAAAAAATCACAATTTCCTACTATTGACATTGCATGAAGTGAAAGCTAAACCCACTACCTACTTCAAGGTATTATAAATCACTTCACCTAACATTTAACTTTGATCAATATTCTCCATCTATCAAACAAAGTATATATATGCCAACAAAAATATGCATATAGTTATCTAGGTATTTGATTCTTAGTTCATTACAAAATTAAATTTCCATGTCTGAGGCCTGAAGGATAGGTTTGGAAATTGGAACAAAGAAACATTTACACAAGAATAAGTAAAGGATTTTGATAGTTGAATGGCATTGTAATTGAGATATATTCATTATATTTGGGATTAATATATGCTATTATTCTTTTTCCAGTTCTATGCAATGAAACTATAGATCAAGATCAAACTCAACTATCAAACTCATAGAAGTTGCTACTAACAATATTTGTATTAATAGCATGTCAGTGATAACAACTAGGCTAAGAAAACCTAGACAAGAATGAATGAAGGGAAAGCATAATAATGAAGAGAAAGTATGCCATTACCTACCTGCTCATGATAATTTCCTAACGAGACAAAGTGAACTATAAGATTCGGCATAATGTAAACAAAACAAAACAAAACAAATGATATGTACATGGCCAAACAAATTTTCCACAAAAATCCAAATATGTTAATGGAATTCTTTGCTAAAATCCCAAAAGCACAAATTTTCATAAACCTAATTATTTTTAAAGGAGGTTTTCAAATCTGCTAAGATTGTCTCAACTTTATGTCAAACTTTAGACTCTTATGTAGCCGGTGGTAATATATTGAAAATTATGAACCTTGAATCAAGATGAGCTTATTTCATGTTCACTCCTTTCACAGCTTAGGGTTTAGAATCCTCACAAAATGGGAAAATTTTGGGCAAGGAGAAGGTTTAATGAGAAAGCAGATGTAATTTATAAAAATAGCTTAAGAAAGAGGCAAGTTATTTTCTATTATTTTCACTGGATTGTAGTAATGCTCACTCTGTACTATTGCCACCCCAAACAACAATGTGTAATAACTAGGAACAATCCATCATGTATTTACCTTAGCAACTTAGAATTACAAATTGAAAAAAATGGAAAACTAAAAAGATTAAAATTGATAATAGATTCAATTTACAGAAAATGAGAAAACTAATTGACAAAAAAAAACTTAAAAAGAAACAAACTAAAACTAAAATTATAATTATAATTATAGCAAAACTGAAATTTAATATCTATGATACTAAATTCAATTAAAAATATAAAAATAATTAAGACAGCATATAAAAAAAAATTATAGTAAAACCAAAATTGAACTCTCTTACCTGCTGGGATGATAATTAACAGCTGCTTTTTAGGGTAGCTTGGAAACCTCTTTGATGAACGGATTCCTCGGCCGATCAGTTGCTGGTGAGGGCACTCAAGGAGTGACATAGCACGGCCATTCTAATCATTCAGGCCTGAAAATGAGCTGCACAATAGGAAGCAAGTTGGTAAGTTATAACAACCCACTTCTAGCACTCTAATCTCATTCAATCAAAATCCCTGATAAGTTTAAACCTTTCAAGGGCGCACCTGATTCATTCATTTCATGGGGAACTGGAGATTGCCCGCCTTGACAATTAAAATTTCGATGCTTCTACTTTCAATACAATACAATTCAATAAACAGTACAGTTCAATGAACAATACAATACAATTCATATGCAAGGTTCAATGTATCTTGTATTCACAGATAAGAAGCCATTCCCTTGTCGTCCATGGCAAATAACCTTTTAACCAAGCTCCGTCTTACAACCATTGCAATATTGCTTCTATTCAGTTTATTTCTATGGGTGCACAATGCATTAGAGTCTTGGCCCCCAATCTGAACAATAGTTGAGACACCTCGTTCAGCTGAGTCTTTATAGTGCTGGGTGGTTTCCCACCAGCGGCTCACTGACGGTTCTGTTGGAACCTTTCTTCCAATGGAGACGATGAAATAAAAAACAACGTCTTTCTCGGAATGATTGAAGTTGCCATACCAGAGAATATAAGCTTTTAAACTGCCAAGTCCCGTGAGAATGATATGGGAAATGGATAGATCTGCAAAGATGTGGAAAGAGTCGTAAGCTGTAGGCTGATAGAGGATAGGCATTAAAGGCATTAGTTACTATATCACCTACTCCCAACTCTATTAAATTTTAAGCTGGTCCGTAGCCCCCAAATTCGAATGCCAACTTGCGCTAGCCTTAAACAACACGCTGAACGATATCTTGTCAGAGGTCTCTGAGAAAGCGAGCTCGTTCGGTGAAACTTTAACATCTAATTCCTGCGGAGAATCTACGGTTAATTTGTAGACGGAACCAGAAGCGGATCCTATGTTTGTCAGCGTCCTCTTTACCAATCTGGCGGAATAAAGGCCCAAGATGGCGATTGACGTATAATTCATGTCGCTGATCAGCTCGTCCTTGGAATCCGAGTATTATCCGACGAGCAGCTGAAGCCCTTGTTGTCGGACACTGAAGAAATCTGCGATGCTTTGAATCCCAGGTTGCACAGAAACAACACGTAGTCGTCGATGGTTGTGTCGTAGACCAAGCAAGGATTCAGTGCTCTCATGGGGCTCAATTCACCCGCTCCCTTATCAAAAGGAGAAGCACCGACGTTCGAATCGTTAGTCATTGGGATGCCAGCATTGTTCATTGAAGTGGTTGCCAAAATAAAATATAATTGCAATTACAGAGCCTGTCAGTATTCCCGACGTTAAGTAAATTTAAGTCTCTATTCAATTGAACTACTACAGATTCATCAGGGTTCATTCAAAGAAATGTGAAAAGCAAATCTCTACAACTTTCTTTTCAATCATCCCACCTGTGTTGCCAATTCCAGATATTTATATAAGCATAGATGTATTTCACCCATGTTGCCAATTTCAAATATTTATATAGGCATAGATGCATTTTACAATGGGATGAAAGAGACGTACTGCCATTAATCTAATGTAAAAGTTTTATATTATGGGTGTCACTGCGTCAATGTTGCAAGATCTCGAATCACGATTCGCCATGTATGCTGGCCGTTGTATGTCACGCATGAATTAGCAATTATGATGAGTTATTAGAATACTCAGTTGTCAAATCTATATAAATGTTGAGTGTCACTGGCAATCTGCACTATGCAGATGAGGTAGACTGAGATGGTTAGGGTAGATACTGCAGTTTGAAATTGAAATGGTTGATGGGCAATTTTAACTCAAGCCCTTCTCATGTCATTTTAATTTAAATACTCTATTTTTCTTCAAAGTGACAAAATAAAAAAACCACATTTTAAATGACGGGCTATTTTCGATTGCCACTTCACTGACTGGTTGGAAGCCCTTTGACGGGCTGTGATGGGTTCAATTTTGATCCCTGGTTCGGTGTATGATATATCTAATGTGGGACATATATAAACACTAGTTATAATTATTTTTTAAAACAATATACAAATTTAATAATTGTGGGACATGTGATGTATGCTATTTCTTTATTTATTTGTGAATCTCATTTGTAAGACCAAAGAAGAAGTGGATAACTTTTTTAGAAGCAAACATATATTTTTAACAATAAAGCCCACATATTATTAACCATATATATAAAATATTTTATATAAAGACAAAAGACAAACCCACTTGTTAATAATCGTATATGTAAAGACAAATCCACCTCTTATTAACCCCCATATGTATATATAAACCATATATATAAATACGAGTTATAATTTAAAGGCCATGGTGCTAATACGAACTCCAAGGTTTTGTTATGACATTGGTCTCGCATGTTAAAGCTTGAAAAGTGTTTGGCTCAAATGGAAAACACTTTTATACAAAAATTATTTTTCCTCGAGGTAGTATTGGTTCCATTGCATCATGAAATTATTGTTGAAATGTTTAGTAAAAAGAAGATAAAGATTTAGGGTGCTATCTTATAAACGAGAAAACATTTGTTTCCATGGTGAGGTGGGAAAAACTTGGCATATGCTGAGAATATGCTCAGAACTAACTTGGTGATTTTGAAGTATCCCTCTTTTTTAGAGTGTGGATTGTTATTTTATCAACAATTTAAACTTGGAGGGGAAAGGGAGAACCTTTTCTAGAAGAGGGAAAGGGAGAACCTGTAGTTTACGTTTGTTCGGTTGTCAACTTGCTCGACCAAAGCGAGAGTTTGGAAAAAAAGGCATACCCCATAGATACTAAGGAAGAATGTTTATTTCTTTAACTCCTCTATGGAGACAGACCCTTTTGGGCTTATAACTTGATAAAAAATAAAAGCGGGATTGCTAAAATTTAGGTTGATGACCACTAAAGGCTTAAGGTGTATGGTGCTATGCTCTAGAATATAAGCATTGTAAGATCATAGATATTTGATATTGAACATTGGATGAATCCCAAGGTAATACTGCAAATTAAACTTGAAGGCCCATTGTGTTCCACAATACATTGTGATGGGTTATGCACCAAATTATAGTATTCAGAAGCTAAGATGTGGGCATTTTTAACATTTTTAACGTGAAGCCATACCTTGTCCATGATTGACATGATGTCAAAATAGATTCATAGAAAATTTTAACTCTAGGGTTATTTTTTTTTAACAAAAACTAAAAAAGGATTTTATAAAACAGGTTGTGCACAGCCATTCATTACAGCAGTAGCATGGAAAGGTAATCCTGTAAGTCAAAATTGGTGCACAGTAGGCTTAACCTAAGAGTTCTCCAAAAAACTGCATACAAAATTCTACCAAAGTAGCTGATGTCTT
This sequence comes from Pseudotsuga menziesii, assembly GCA_001517045.1. Lineage (NCBI taxonomy): Eukaryota > Viridiplantae > Streptophyta > Pinopsida > Pinales > Pinaceae > Pseudotsuga > Pseudotsuga menziesii. The sequence goes on along the minus strand of LPNX011004122.1, from coordinate 279,004 downwards.
GGGTAGTATATACCCTTATATATTGTTTACATAAGAAAAGACAGAAGAACATCCATAAAAAGAGAAGACTAAGGGTTGCCTCTGAAGTGTTTGGGCTGCACTACTGATTCTTCCTCCATTGGGTGCTTCGCTTCTGCGGTTGCTCCATTCACTCTGCTTCCCTGATTCATGGTGATCAAACGTTCAAGATCTTCCTGGATCCTGTCAACTTTCCCCATCATCTCTCGTAGGTTACTTTCATTGTCATCAATCCGGGAGTCATGGTTACTGATTTGCAATGAAGTATAACTTACAGTTTCTCCCATGCTTTTGATTTCCCGAGCTATTTCTTTGTTGTCCATGACTCCAATTGCAACCATCTCATACAAGCGTCGTAGATTCTTCTTAATATCCATTATTCCTGCGTTATCTCCAGCTTGAGCCATTTTCCCAGCTTCCGCAGAGATCTCAATGCAGGCAAACTGGCTTTGTAAGGGACGAGCAGCAAGGACACAGTCCGGAGTTTCAGCTAAGGGAAAATTGAGAAGACGAGTCATAACAGCAAGCTCCTGCTGCAACACAATACCTCCGTGCCTTTCAGTGTAAGCCAGTGTTCCCATAGCACCCTCCTGCCACCCAATGCAGAGACAACCCAAGACTCGTCTGAAACTACCAGAATGCGCAGACTTTAAACCCAAACCCGGGCCTGTAGACCAAGACGCAGAGGGGAAATTGCAATGGCAATTGGTGAAGGCAGCAAGAGCAAGCCTCTCCTTCACAAAAGAACGAGTGAGAGGGAGGGTTTGCCACAGGATGCCCTGCAGCCTCCCTCCTTCAATACCTGTCACCACATTCAAGAGGATGCACACTGCTTCAGGAGAACCAGAGAGGTCCGGAGCAGAGGAGAAATGCATGGTGCTACGAGGAAACGACATAAGGAAAAGGGCAGTGATAGAGCAAGCGTGCGATGGACAATAACATTTAATCAAAGGCCTGAAGATCTTAATGCCTGCTGAACTCGAGGAGTTGAGAGGACAGGAGGGAAACCACGCGGCCGAGGGAGAAGAGTTGACAGGACGGAGGAGTAAATGCATGAAGTCGTTGTGGAGGGAATGGAGGCTAGCTGGGTGGAGGTGATGCGGAGCGAGGTGAAGAAGAGCGGGGAGGGGGAAGAGGGGAAGGAGAGGGGGGTGGAGAAAGGGGTGAGGGGGGGGAAGGAAGGAGGGAAAAGGGGAGGAAGAAAAGGAGTGAAGAATGGAGGGGGGGGCTAAGTGACTTTTATTGAAATGGAGGAGGGGGAAATTCTTTAGTAGAAGATTTCGATTATTGATAGGTCGGAAAGGGAGCTTCCAACACCGCATTTAAGGAATGAATTTGAGGATGGGATGGTTTCCATCCTGGCTGTAATGACCTTGCGGGAGAGAGGCTCCCACATTAGCCAGACTGTCTGTAGCTGAATTATTATGCCGAAGGATATGGAAAGACTCATAGTTACTAGACATGAGAAGCTTGGCTTTTTCAAATAGGCGTCGACATTTGACAGCTCCAATAGGATATCCATTGATCAATTTGTAGATGACATGCCTGGAATCCCCGAATATCAAGGCCTTGTGAATCTTCTTAGTATTCAGTAGATGAAGGCCCTGGATAAGAGCCAGCCATTCAAGTTCATTGTTGGTTCTGTTACCTAGCCCCCACACGAAGGTTTGTTCTACATATCCTCCGGGATTCAAGAGAATCCCCCCTGCGCCTGCCACCCCTGGATTGCCTTTCGAAGCGCCATCAAAAAAGAAAGCAAATGAGTTTTTCTCCCTGAGCCAGGACTTAAATTCATGATTGGGAAAACGTAACTCCCATGAAAGGGGATGCCTAGGATGGCTTACCCTGCCTAGGATGCTTTTGGACTGAAGGGGGCTTCTCTCTTTCAAAAAGTTTTTGCACCAAGAAAAATAAGGTTCAGGGATGGATTCCTGTGAGGGGAAGCTGATGTTGTTTGAGGCAAACTTTTCAACTATCATTCCTATAGTTTTAGCTACTATATAGGTTGTGATAGCTTTTTTCTCTTCGAAGATGGCGCAATTCCTAGCTAGCCAAAGTTGCCAACAAAGATTCTTTGGGATAGAAGCTCAAAGGCGGCTTAAGATTGGTTTCTTACTAAGGGAACCGGGAAATTGATTAGATCAATCTTTGAAGAGCTGAACTGCATTGCCTGGGAGGTCTCGTCCAAAATCTGGAGGGAGAACAATCCTCCAAACTAAAAGAGAGACTTTGCATTGAAGAAAAATATGGCTGGATGTCTCTTCAGCTGAATTACACAGGGCACATCGAGAAGGGCCAAGAATGCCTCTTTTCCTTAAGTTTTCAGCTGTTAATAGCTTGTTATGCAAAAGAATCCAAGTGAAGCTATTAACTTTAGGGATACTATCAGGGTGCCACACCTTCTTCCAAAGTCTCTCCGCCGTATTTGGTTCCGTGCTTATTTTCTTATATCCCTCTTTGACATTGTACTACCCTGATTTACCCCATCCAAGCCGATCTTTAGCTGAGACTCGCGTTGGGGATACACCATGGAGATATGAGAAGAAGGCGATTGCTGCATTAGCCAAATGTGCTAGAGGAGAGAGCTCTTTCCAGCCTGTCCATTGGCCCTTTGTGTCCCACCGAGAGATATCATAAAGAGTGTTGATCCCTTGATCACACACCCATTTAGATAGGGGAGTCAGTCTTGGGATCGAGGAGCAAGGAGGCTGTCCTAAAATGTTGCTGTTCCAAACATTAATTCTTTTCCCATTCCCTGGGATCCAGTAGCAGTTTTCAATGATAATGTTATAGGAAGCTTTGCACAGCTGCCATAGAGTGGTTCCTTTACCTGTCCATGCACTGTCCAACATTTTTGATCTGGGCCTTTTAATATACTTTTTTCTAATAACTTCCTTCCACCAATTCCTTTCTTCCCGTGACCAGTCTCCAAATCAATTTGGCTCCCATGGATTTGCTCATGTGCTCGGGGTCTCTGATACCTAAACGCCTTGATCTTTGGTGCGTTTGATCGTGTCCCATTTTACCAAGTGGAACTTCTTAGTCTGGACTTTCCCTCCCTGCCATAGGAATTTTCTAATTTCCTTACAAATGTTGTTAATAATATTCTTGGGAGTGAGGACCATCGAACTTGTGTAGATGGGATAAGAAGAGAGAATGGATTGAATTCGAACAGTCTTCCCTGCTAAATTCAGCCATTTCGACCCCAAGGATTGGATCTTATCCTTAATTTTTTGAACGACCGGGTTCCACATTGAGGAAGTCAAGGATTTTTTAACCACGGGGATGCCCAGATAGTTAAAATGGGTCCAATTAGGATTGGCTTTGATTTGAATAATTTGGGATATGCTGCGGAGAGTTGTTATAGGGCAGTTCCATCCATATATTTGACACTTGTTCAAGTTTGCTGAACTTCCTGAGGATTGGAGAAAAATGTCCAGAGGGCTGTGAAAGTTCCTTGCAATTTGAGTGGAAGCTATGCCAAGAAAGATAGTGTCATCCGCAAACAGGGCATGGTTGATGGGAGAGACTCCATCTCGATAGGACAGGCCCGGAAGAGAACCTTCAACTTGGAGTCTGATCAGTCTTCTGCTTAGGGAATAAACAACCAGGATATAAAGAAAGGGGGATAGCGGGCATCCTTGCCTCACCCCTCTAGAAGCTTTGAAGAACTCTGAGGGTCGTCCATTAATAAGAGGTGCTATCCAGGGGGAAGTTATGCAGGCTTGAATTTGGCTGATGAAAACAGAGGGAAACCCAAATCTTTCCAGAACCAACATGATAAGGGAGTGTCTCAATCTATCAAAAGCATTGGCCAGGTCCAGCTTAATGGCCATCCCGGGCTCGCCCCTTTTGGTGTTGGAGTGAATTGCTTCTTGAACCAAAAGAATATTGTCACTGATTTGTCTGCCTAACAGAAAGCCGCCTTGATTAGGAGAGATAAGGGAAGGAATGATTTCCTTAAGTCTCAAGGAGAGCACTTTGGAGAAGATTTTGTAGGAGGCGTTGCATAAAGAGATGGGTCGGAATTTTTTAATGGAAGTGGGGTTGGGCTCTTTAGGGATCAGGGCTAGGAAGGTGGAGTTGGTGGCTCCCCCCATATTTCCTTTTACCATCCAAGAAATGAGGCGCATCAGATCTTTCTTGATGAGGGACCAAAAGGATATATAGAAGCAAATAGGGAATCCATCCGGTCCTGGAGCCTTATCTGGGTGGAGGCTCCAAATAGCTTTTTTAACTTCTTCTTCCAATATGGGGGATTCAAGCCTGAGTTTTTCCTCAGGGATAATAAGGGCAGGAATGTCAGAAACCATTTCTTCCATGAGGCATTGGGAGACTGGCTCCTCATCATTATACAAGTGCTCAAAAAAATGCCCTTACCTCTGTGCTGATAGCCACTTGCCCTTGAATGACTGCTCCATCTTCAGTTTTGAGTTCTCTTATTGTATTCCAGCGTTGCCTATCCCTCCATTGATTTTGGAAGAACTTCGTATTTTGATCTCCCCCTTTAAGCCAGAAGATGCACTCGCGAAGTCTCCATCCCTCCTCTTCGTGCCTTAGGATTTTCTGGAGTTTTGATTCCAGTTCAATTTCCTTGAGGAGATGCTCCTTGTTGATCGAGCTTGCTTCCATTTCAGCTTGGATAAGCTCCATATCCTTTATAATGATTTTCTTTTTCTTAGTGGGTTCTTGGAATTGAGTTTTTGCCCATGTTTTGAGAGCAACCTTCACCCTTTTCAGCTTCTGCTCCCAGGAGTATGCTGGAGATCCTGGGATAAAGCACCGCCAGGCTCCAGATATAATATCCTTGGCTTCTTTTGATTCCAACCATATCCGATTAAATCTGAATGGAAGGGGCCCCAAGTTTTCCACCGGTGGGAAGAAGAGAAATATTGGTTTATGGTCCGACACAGCAGAGCACAAGATTTTGACTTCCGGCTGATGATTGAGGAGATGGGTACTGACTAGAAAGTGATCTAGCCGAGATGCGATGTGTTCGGGTCCCACTCTTCTATTGCTCCATGTATAGATGTCGTTTTTGGGTTTGATATCAGTGAGACCCCATTGAGAGATGATATCTTCCATCCTTTCCCCATAAGGATCCCTTACCTTGGTTCCGCCTCTACGCTCCTCTGCAGAAATGGTGGCATTGAAATCCCCTACAATGTAACAGGGTAACAGCTTCTTGTCTTCACATTGCTCCTCTAGCGATGTCCAAAAGCTTTCCTTCTGCGAGTTCATGGTTGGGCCGTAAACATTCCCAATCCAAAATTGTTCTTTGCTTTCTTTATTTTCAAGTTTTATAAGAATCCAATTTCTGTTTTCTATAGCGGAGCTCAGCTCAAACTTATCTGAGTTCCACCAGCATAGAATCCCTCCAGAGGCTCCACTTGCACTGATGGCAAGGCCTTCCCCTTTTGGCCATATACTTTTAATGGTAGCAATGCTGTCTTCAGCTGATTTTTTAGTCTCCTGGATAAGAAGGATTGAGGCAGTTTCCATTGACTTGAACCTTTTGATAACGTCTAGCTTCTGCGAACCTCCCAAGCCTCTGCAATTCCAGGAGACTACTTTCATTATTTCCTGTGTTGTTTGAGAGCCTTGTCTTTCTCCTTTTTCTCCTCTTCCGCACTGAGAAGATATTTGTTTGCTTGCGAGGTTTTTACTAGAAAGTCTAGATTGGCCTGCTTTCCTACCGCCTTTTCCCTAGCTGCCTCTTGCTCTCTGATGATTTTGTTAGATTTCCTTCCCTTTCTGGAGAGGGGTTCTTGCTCTTCGATGGAGGTGTCTGTTATTTCTTCAAAGCTTGCTTTTGCCCTTGATCATGTAGTGGATCCTTTAGAGTTTGTTGCTTTGTCTTTCCTTTCCCTAGAGTGTCTAGAACCCTCTTCCTGATCTTCCTTTTCCTGGTTCTGCGGGACTCCAAAACCCTCTTCCTGATCCTCCTGTTCTTGTTGCGGCGGGACGGTATCCTGGGGCTCAGTATTCTGTTGTTGCTCCCTTTCAGGGTTTTCTTCCTGATTTTCTGCTTCTTGCATTTCAACTTCCAAGGCCTCAAATCTATTTCCAGAGGGGGCTCTTTGACGTGGGTATCTGTTGTTTTGAGGGCTTGGCTGTCCTCTTTCCGCTTGCAACGTTCCATCCTTCACTTGGTGGGCTATCTGAGATGGGTTTCTCAGGTTTTTTCGGACATGATTTTGCAAAGTGGCCATATTCATGGCAGTTTTTGCATTTGAACGGGATTTGCTCGTAATCTACTGTTTGTAGATGATTCCATCCATCAATGGAGAGCATGATTGACTCCAGAAGACCTTTCTCAAGATCGACTTCAACGCAGATTCGAGCACAAGAGAACATTGGGGATTTTGATTCAGATTTGTCTATGTACTTCCCTAGGGTATTACCTATTGCTCGAAAATCCTCATCATTTCAGCAGTGAAGAGGAAGATGGGGAAGCTTGACCCACACATGAACTGCTTTTGGGATATCTTTTTCTGGATTGAAGGACAAATCCCAGTTATTCAAATACATACCTCTTGGGCCCATGAAATAAGGTCCGTTCCTGAAGATTAAATCACGATCCTCCTTTTTTTCAAAGATAAATGCAAAGTATCCTTTTCCACAAAAGATCTGTTGAACTTCCCCCTGGATTAGGGTTCTCCAGTTCTTGTTCAGCCAAACCTCCACTGAGAGCGGGGAAGGCCATAGTTCGGTGAAGAGACCAATGAGACCTTTCTCAAAGAGGGCAACTGCTTTTCTCTTCGAAGCTGCAGAGCTTCACTTCACTTCCGGGACCTCTGTGCGTTTGACAAATTTAGAGAAGGGGGTCGTGGCGGCCTGAATGGGAGGGAGAGCGGCCACAATGTTTTGAAATCTGTCCTCAACTGACGCAGGATCCGACAGATCCATGAGCAGGGCGTGGAAGCCCTCGACGGGCTAGGGTTCGATCGCTCAGAGCATTTTTTTTCCTCAGCGCAGCAAAAAACCTAACTCTAGGGTTATTATGCATGCCATGAGTGTGGAAATCAAACTTTAGCATGCATTTTGGTGTTGAAAATTTCAAGGTCCGTACCTTGACATATAATTTGCATGAAATTCAAATATTATTTCAAGCATTTATTAAGTCCCATTTGTAGCCGCATGTCAATCAAAATTTAATTTGAGTTTATTTATGTGACTTAAGTTTATTTGGGTTTGATGAAATGTTTTATGATCTCTAATTTCACATTTAAGAATATTTCATAAGTGTGTAAACTATATATCTCTCTATATATGTGTGTCAAAGTTATAAAAGGTTAATTGTGTTGGTGAAAGTAAGTTGTTATTATACTTTTAATATATTAGAATTGGAAAAGATGTTGAAAAACAAAAATTAAAAGCCCTAAATAATTATGAGAAATAGTAGCATACGAGATTCATGGTTGGATACTCATATATTCCAAAGGGATGTGTATTCTATTGTCCACTTACATGTTATATTCATATGTGACCCACCCATTAATGTTATGATACTTCTCAACCACTTCTTTAATATGATCTGTCATATTTTTAGAGACCTTTCTTTGGCCTACAAGTGTGACCTCTGTTGATTAAGTTGTCATTCATACCGATGGTGTCGGTCAATAATGCCAGATGTTGATTCTTGGCTCCCCTTCTGGAGCCCCTGAGGGCTAGTGTTTAGTTTCTGGTTGTCTATGTCAGAGGAGCCCTTTTGACCTTGTCCAAGCCCAAGCCTGAAGCCCTTGGGACAATGGAAAAAACCCTCATTACTCATTGACCTGGTCAAGTGCCCCTAATTTGTATCTTGGTCCCAGTTGAGTCTATTGTTGTATCCTTTGATCCCAGTTGCCCTTTGGTTAATGGTCTCTATGTTGCGTGTACTTGATATGGTATTCTTATTTTTTGTTGGATGAATGATGTGGTAGTTTGGTTCTTGGAACCCACACACTTTCCCTTACACTCTTGCACATGTTGAAGCTTGGTCGATGATGATATCCTTGGGTCTTGAAGTCACACTTGATGGTTCATGGAATTAGATGTCAATGTTGAAGTCCATTTTTTTGATAGGTACAAATGACCCATTCGGTGGTCATTTGTTGAAAACGATATATAATTAATATGGCCTTGATTGAATACCATTGAGGTGACCTTATTCTCTTGCTTGAGAAGGCATCGGACCCACACACATAACCATAATAGAGTTGGTCAACAAATTCCTTAAACACCCTTGAAATTGTTGAAGCACTTGTTTGATGAATATTGATTGGTGGTTGTGGTAATTAGCCCAATGGATACTTTGAAATAGCTCATAAAACCTTCTTGCTTGATCTTGGTGAAGCCCTTGGTCAAAATAAATGAAGCCCTTAAACCCAGGGGGGGTTCACTCAGTGAACTTATTACATAGAATGATCATTCAAAGGATATTAATGAATGCCCCTAATTTCACCAAATATTGGAAAATGCCTCCTAAAATTGAATTGTTGAACCCATTCCAAATATACATTTCCAATTAAGAAAACCCCTAGTTTCACCATATATTGTAGGTATCCATTTTTACCAACCATTTTTAACACCCCCATTATATCATATTGCCAACTTTTGAAGTTCAAATGTAGGCAATGATGAAGCTAAAGCACACATCATAACTCAACATACAAATGAGGGAAAACTAGTTTTAGTGTTAGTGCTAACACAAAAACATGTATGAACTATTGCATTTTGAATTGAACACCTCTTTGATATTTTTCCAATAACACAAAGTTGTCTAGCTGATAAAACTTGAGAACTCAAGAAACTAGGACTAATATGAATCCAGTCCATGATTTGGAGTTATAAATCCAATCCATAATTTGGAGGTTATTAAGTTAGTAGCAGTTACGAATGACATGAATTCATCTCATGATTTGGAGGTATGAATCTAGCCTGCTATTTGGAGGGTGTTCCTTAGCAAAATCTAGGATTGATAGGAATCCAACCCACAATTTGGAGGTATGAATTGAGCCAATGATTTGGAGGCATGAATCCATCCCATGATTTGGAGGTTATTCCTCATTCCACTAAGACAAAACAACCCTCAATATTTATATTACTATTTCAAATTAAACCCCCCCCCCCCTAAACCCTTAATATGGGGCAGTATATTTTTTAGGTTTCTCAGAGTATTCGAAATCCGAATATGAATGGACGTGATATGATATTGCCTCAATAGTGAACCCCCTGTGCTTGAACCCTTGACCCTCATATTGGACGTAATCCCACAAGAATGTTGATGAAACCCTTGCTCATAGCCCTTGCACGTTGATAAAGCCTATGATAGTCCTTGGAGACACTAATGGTTGATGATGAATACATGATTGATGATGAAGAACTTGCATTGCATGTGATGGAGACCAGCTTGAACATGGAAGATTCCCTTGATTGGTGATGTAGCTCTTGTTGCCATAAAAATACTTGAAGAAGCCATCAAGAAGATTTCAAATCAATTTTTGATGTCCTTCACAAATTGAATAAAACAAGGGTGAAGGACCATGTTATTGCAAATAATCCCATAGTACTCGTCAAGCCCTTTTTGTTGATCTGTGGAGAAACTCACAACTCCTCATGGTTTAAGAGATTTCATTTTTTGAAGATTAATGATTGATTCGAAAATTAAAATGCTTTTATATGACAGGTTGACTCCATAAAAGATCAAATTAATTTTATTATAAAATTTTTAGGTCGAGCCAATAAATATTGGCATATCCTCCATGTGAAACACTATAAAATGGATGCACTTCAATCTCCAAAGTGTACAAAAAAATTGACCTATCTATGAGGCAGTTGCAGCATAACTCAATTTCACTTCCATCATGTCTCAGCTCTTATTTTTGGATTTGTCTCTTCACAAATCCACTGGAAACTTAGCTCTGCAATATCGGCCTTACTAGATCTATCTCGTGTATTTTATGAGGAAAACAAGCATGCGATACAAACAACATATGAGGCAACTATAGTTCGGACTTGTCACACCGTGGAAATGCTTAAATACTAGCTCTGAAAGTTTCCGTGTTTTTGTTGCACTATAATTTGGTCTGGTTAGAAGTGAAGCTCTTACTATGATTCTTTCAAGGTTGTGAAGACATGTCAACATACCATTTTTGCACAGTAATGTATGCTAAGACAATGCCATCCCATCATCAAGTTTGTTTGCTTGTAAGCCTATGCTGCTTATTGATGTTGATTTGATTCAAGTCCTTGTTATAACAAATTGATTGTATGATGTGAGTTAGTAAGTTAGTAAGTTAGTTGACTGTACATAGTGTACAAATACCTTCTTAACCTAGATGATTATTAGTGACTAGTAAATCATTTGAAGTTTGGATATTTACATTTTCTTGTGGTTGTTATCCTTTTGGCTGAATTTTAGTTGACTGTATATACTGGGTAGTTGACTGTATGAAGTAAGAGTGTTGACAGAGTTTAACTTGTATTTTTTTCCTTTGGTAAATTGACTCTTGACAAGTTGATACTATTATTGACTGTGATTAAATCAATTGCATTGTCTTAGTTTCACAGTGACTTAACAAGTTGTAAGTGTCTTGGATTGTATGACAAGTTGATTGTACTTACTAAGACTTGATATCATTGACTAAGTTGACTAAAGTAAGAAATTGATTGAGTTGACAAGTTGTCATGACAATGTTGTAAGGGTTTGTTATTCAAGTTGATTGATATTTGTGATTTTGTTGTATCCTACCTTCTATTATTGACCTAAGAATGATTAAGTGATTTCTTTTGGAAAATGGTTGAAGATATTTAGGATGATTGACTATGAATATGAGCTCTGACTGTTGATTCCGAGTTTTCTATGTGACTAAGGCTTGATTTATTTGATTAATTTGTTTGAGATGACTAAGGTGTATGACCGGAGTCTTGTGTTTTCCTTGAGGTCTTGTTGGAAACCAACAACCTTATCTCTTTTTCTTTTTATTTCTAGTTAATAAAAGATGATATCAGTTTGACCTTAATAATTCTTGAGAAATTTATTAAGGAGTTCCTTCATAATCTTTGATTCTGAAGGTACTCCTAAGTTGGGGAAACTAAAAACTTGAAGGAAAAATCATTTTTATGTTGACATCATTTCATGGAGGTATCATTGATGATTAATTTTGTAGCTGCTAAACCTGCATCATATATAGTCTGTTTTCCTTATACTATTGTACATTAAAATCTTAGCTATATATCAATGTATGACAATGATACTTTTATCAAATCGACAATATACTCTTCATGATTGAGCCAATTCAGCATTCACTTCTATGATTTTGAATTTGGTAATCTCATTTTCCTATATACTATTCTCAAGTTATTTAAATTAATAATTCATGTTTTGTTCATCATTTTGGGTAATCTACAAGCTATGTGGCAAGGTGCATTTTATACCTTGAACGATTATTAGGTTTATGATTCATAATATTTATCCATTACTTAACTTAAACACTATCTTAAGATTACACTTAAGTGACTATTTTAAACTATGTATCAAAACATGTATTTTCACCTTAGCCACGATTAAAACCATATGAATACTCTATCAATGAATTGTATGTGACACATGTTCCCATGATACCCCTGTCTCGTTGGTATCGATTCATCATAGCGTAGGGACATTTGGTTTACTTGTCAATATCGTCTCTATTAATGAATACCGTACATAACCATAATTTCACATCATCTATCATCATTAACTTCAATTTTCTATGAGGAAATTTGTAGCATTTCAACTGCAATGGTGGATTAAAACGGTGTTATAGTAGATGTTGGGAACGAATTGGATTTCTATTCCATCCATATTCATGATCCCTTTCAAAAAACAATATGTCTACTAGTCTGACAATAGAGAAATTGCTCCACTTTGTTGATTTGTACCAGCTGTGAGTGAGTTATTAGAGATCGAACCAGAGGCATCTCAATTGCTCAAAAAAATTGGTTGGGGTTATTTATTTCGCATGTTTAATGGACACCATTCTAAAGTTACTCGACAATTCGCTTTGTCTCTAAAGGGTAACGTGGCTCAAATTGGAAACCTTCGTTTGGTTATATCAGAAGCACTCATAACAAAGGCCACCAAGCTGCCTCAAAAAGGGGAGAGATGGTTTAAGCAAAGGGAAATCAATAAGAATAAGTGGAAACATTTTCTCCTTCCTCTTCTAAATGATTATGATAAACATGGATACTCGAAAAATTTTCTCAAACCTTAGTGGCGTCCCCTCCTGCAACTTATTATCAGGTATATTACTTGCGATGGTAGGTTTTTTCATGTCCATTTATACCATCTTCGACTGCTCATGGCATTTAAGGGTTCGAAATCAAATTTTCCCTATTTCTTATTTAATAGTCTTGAAAAAATGGCTTATGCTGTCCAAAACAATGTCAGTGATCAAGATAGGAGTTTGTTCCATCATGGTTTGCTTAAAATTGTAATTCAGTATCAATTGTCTTCTGTAGGTAGAAGTTAGAACTTGGAACGAGTTTCTGAGTAAAAATATTATTGGGAAAACCAAATATTGGCCTTCTCCTTTACCCAAAGTATGACAGAAAAGGAGGCGAGCCTGTTTACACGAGTCTTCCAAATTAGAGTCGATGTTGAACCTTGAAGATACTGAAATCAATAACCCTATCATGCGAAATGATTTCAAATTTTAAATGGTAGAGGATGGTTGTATTCCAGCTATCGAGGATTTAATCAAACTCTTGCAACCTGTTAAACCCCATGATAGACATGCACAAACATCAAAGGGGCTAGAAAATTGTGAAAACAAAGGCTCTGCTCGTCACAATGAAGCTAGACCTAATAATAAATATTTTGTCTCTGTTAATACTCGCAGGTTTACTCGTATAAGTATTGCCACAATCACAACTCCTATAATGATGCAGCAACAAAAGGAGCCCCCTTCGGTGGAGATTGAGAGTGAGGATGAAGACCTCTTCTCAATTCATGAATTTCCTCACGATGGTTATCGCCAAGAATAAGGCATGGAGATTAACAACTCCATGGAAACCCCTATAAAGGATTCCACTGACATGTCTTCTCCATTTCAATATGAACAAAATCCTTCATGTATAGGTGATTCTTCACCTGGTCACAATAATAAAATCCTTAATCAGTCCATGAAAAGGGTGTCCAGGGAGAAAATTTCTCAATTAGAAACCGAACTTGAGGAATCCCAATCAAATGAACACATTATTAAAGACGAATTCAAAACTCTTAAAAGCGAATTATTTTTATGGCTAAATCGTTGGCAGAACCTGAAGTCAAATAAAGATAAGTACAAAGCCATGAAAAGATCCTTGGTTTCGGCAAATGAAAGATTGATAAAACATCATGAGAAACAATAGAAAGTTAAAGTCTTGAAACTTCGAGCTAGATTGGCTAAAGCTTGACGAGCATCCAAACTCCATATTACTACATAGCTCGTTTGTCTTCCAGTTTTATCTATAGTTGACATATTTATTGATTTTGACAGGTAAGTGGATCATTTCATCATCACACCTACATCGTCGTAGATTCTGTAGGAGTGCTCATGACTCATTCATTTTCTATTTCATTAATTAAATATGAATTTAAATGATAACTTAATATTATGTTTAAATAATTGTCACACGTGGCCTTAACATTTATCCTGGATGCATTTTGTCTCTTCTTACGCTGTTGGGTTTAAGGAAGCTTTGCTTCCATGTGCCTTTTGGTTTGGGATATGATTTTAACTATCTTAAAATGCCTTTTTATCTCATTGACATTACAATCATGTGGATTATGTGTTTGTTGTTAACAACTGTCAAACTGATATGTAACAAGTTTTTAAATGAAAAGTCTATTTTAGGAAGTAGGTCCATAGAATCCTCGAGGTAGTTAGTTTTTTTTTTAATTGTGTCAAGAGGCACTCTCCACCAGCCCAGTATGGGAGAGATGTTGTTACGTTTGTACGTGAGGCTCTAATAAAATAGTAATAAATTGTATACGCAACATGTCGGCCTACGCAAAATTAAAATTAATAATAAAAAATAAAAAAAACTAATTATCCTCCAAAAACAATGTTCGCTAGACAAACAATCCAATATGGGGGAAATGTTGTAATGTTCTTACCTAACAAAATAATAATAAATTTATTAATTAATTATCGGCAAAAAAATGTTGAAACCATGTGCAAGGCCTCCTAAACAACCCATGGTTTTATTGTACATGGTTTAGGAGGGCCTTGCAAATGGATAGTATTAAAATGTACATGAGTATCATATTAACATTATCCTAGATCCTCACTTGAAGTTATATTTAGGATAGTATTAAAATGTATGTAATATCGAGGTTGGAAACAATTTAATGTTTGCATTTAGGATAGTATTGCAAGGTTTTAAATAAGGGTTTTTAAATTATGGGACTATAAAATATAACTATTAAACTAGCATTTGCACCAAGAGGTGGAAAGCAACGTCGAGAAGGTAAAAATGTTGAGTCTTTTCGCAACTAAACCTTTTTGACTTACCTTGGGAGATTAAAAATTACATTTTAATAATACTTTTGTGAGTACTACTCACCAAACTTACAAGTGAGGTTTTACCTTAAGACATTGATGAAAAAACCTCACTAATACAGAGGATCAACGTATCTCTCTCGCCCCTCTCTCTCCTCGCCCCTGTCTCTCTCCCCCTCTCCCCCGATCTCTCTCCCTCTGTCTCTCCCTCCCCTCCCCCCTCTGTCTCAGTCCCTCCCTCTCCCTCCACCCCGCCTTCTTCCCCACTCTCTTTCCCTCTCCCTCTCTTTCTCTCTGTTCTTCTTTCCTTCTCCCTCTCTCCCCTTCTTTTCCCTCTCTCACTTCCTTTTCATCAATGCCCCAATGGTTTAACCAAGCCATGGTATCTTTACACCAACACACAGCTTGAGACTACTTGGTTTTGACTTGAGTTTAAAGAAATTTTATGAAGTCTCTAGTTTCTCATGTTATTTATCTTATGCTTGTACATCACTTACCTAATCATAACCATGCTCTCAATCAGGAAAAAACGAGCTTCTATAAAAAGAATAAAAGATATTATCAAATTACATATTTATTTTTATGTAATAATAAAAGAAAGATATATCAACTTAAATATTTAAAATAAATATAAATCTTATTTTGAAAAAAATTAATACATAAAATTATGAAAACATTACTTCCAAAATTATGAAAACATTACTTTAAAATTAAAAGAAATTTTAAAATGGCTTTAAAATTAATTTTCAAAATTTAATTTTAATATTTAAGAAAATAATTTAAAAAAATTTAATAACTTTTTATTATTTAATATTTTAATAATTTTAACATACATTATATCAAAAAAAATTCATAATTCCATAGTATCATAATTTTGCTGAAATTATACGAATCTCTAATACAAAGATGGTAATAAAATTGTTCTCCATTTGAAACTGGTGATTAGAATATATGTTTATTCAGGTGATTGAATGAAAGTAAACCACTGACCCTAACAAATGTTTCACAATATTGAAACAAGATATGTGAGGTGTAAACCATCGACATCCAAATGTGAAGAGAAAAAATATATGAAGTTGATTGACGTTGGAGTTCTATAATGATCAAATCAATCAACAGAGAGATATATAGTGACTAAGAAAAAAACAAGACATTCTTAATAGCAGGCGGATAAAAGACAGCACTGGAATTATTGAGTTCCTTCATGGATGGGTGTGCTTCCTTCACTTCAGTACGAAAGCTACGGTAGAAACCCTCGACTCTCTTCATCAACAGCCACCCCCACTTGCAAATGCATGACCACTTGCAAATGCATGAGCTCACGATTCGAACGCCAAACCTCTTGCAAAATCCAGCTATGAAGGATCCCTTCTGCTTAAGACTAATGCTCAACTAGCTGTTGCCTGTACACTTTAAAGCTTTGATTTTTTTTTACTGTTGATAGTGATCCTAGTGCTCCTGTTAATTTCATACAATACATTGTTTCAAATTGCTCCAATAAAATCACAGTACAGAGAAAAGACATACAAATTTCAAATTTACACAGAAAAGAGATACAAATTTCAAATTTAGACTTACCTCTGAGATCATCAATAGTCTCCGAGGGAGATGCTGAGAGGGCCAGATGGGTGTCGAGTTTAGTGCCTACAAGGATCGGAATCATCGGCTTACTATGGCTGCTGCGATTCTGAGCTTCCATTCCCATTAAAAGAGGAGTATGGCTCATTACTTCCATTTCATGACCTCTTTCTCCTACCAATACCAGTTGCCCATGTTTCTGTTAGTCGTTAAGCTCGCATGCATTTGGGGTTTGCAATTTATGTTCTCTACTCACAACAACATTATTATTATTATTGTTAATATTCTACCCATTCTTCAAATCTCGCATTTCATAAAATAGAGCGATAAGTGATTGACAGTAAAGAGTGTTAAATCGTAAAAAACACATTAAATACGGAGAGTACAATACCCATCCGAGTGAAGAGTGTGTACAGTACCGAGCAAATAAATATTTAAATTTTAGGCTATGCAATCAGGGATCAAATTTGAAAGGTAGGGTCTCATTTCACTTTGAACGGTTGTGAGAAATTGAACCGTGACATGTAAAAATAAATCATTCTTTTCATTTGAAACTGTAAGTGTACAACAAAATTTTATTATTTATTAAAAACAGTGTATAGAAAAAAAATGACAATAAGAAGAAATCCCGAGTGATTCAACATTTACATGGAATTAGTGAGGTAAACCATGTACTCTCCCGGTCCGTGGAGCATATAGTTTATAGAACTTAGATAAGAGACAATTCTGTTGGGCTGGTGAAATACTCGGTTGTTAGGTCGTTGATAAAACAAGGCATTGGAATTTGGAAAGACCTTTGAATGGAGGATTGATTCAGCTTGATGGTGGTTTTAAGTGTGATTGGGCCTACCTAAAAGAAAAACCCCATAATGTAATACCTAATGCTTTCAGGGAGAAACTTTTTTATTAACCCTAAATTCAGCAGTTATTTTTAGAATTGAATCATGTCCTCCCCACATGCTCAAATCAAAGTGATCAAACAATGGCCCCAATTTTAGGTGGATTATGGATAGTCCCTCCAATGTATATCGATTTTATACCCCAATTCGAAGTGCTCAAACAAAATCCCCAATTTCATGTAGATTATGGATAGTCCCTCCAATCTATATCGAGTTTATCAGCCCTATCGAAAAGGTTAAGTATTTATTAGTCCACTATAAGGAAGAACTTTAAATTCTACAACAAATATCACTACAAGTTGGGTGTCTAGTTTCTACCAAAGTCAACAAGGAAGACGAATCATAAACACACATTTGGGAGGTTTGCGACAAAGAGGATGTTGAAATCATGTTCTTCGCTAGATCATTGTAGTCCCAGTCCCTCATTCATGAACATCCATCGAGGGATTCCGTTGTTTATATATATTGGTAGACAATTTGTACTTTTTGTTTCCATTATTAGAAGGCTGACAGGAAAATGAAGGGGTCACAGTCTACAACATTTACAGTGTCGGTTGTTAAATATTTTATCCTTTCAACCATTGGATTTCATTAAGGAAATTGGAACAATTCAAACACTTATATTCAAATATTGTTCTTTCTTTCAACCTAATGTTTACAATTCACGGTAGATAAAAAACATTAACAGATTTGGAACTCAAATAGAAGGCTCTTTCTTCTTGCTCCTCCGCCCAAACGAAGTTGTAGTCCTAGAGTATGAAAAGTATACATTATTTTGGTTACATCTATTGAGTATTCGAGACTTATGTTGGGGCCCCGAAATTCACAGGCAACAACAGTAAGGGATTCTCCCCAATCAACGTTCCCAACTAGCCCGTTGACTGTTTGGTATAGGGAATACGTCCGGTTTGCGGTCCGGCTACCGTAAGTCAAAGTAACAAACAAGGTTTTACCGGTTGCGGCCTGGTCCACCGTGTATATTTTTTGTATTTTTTTTTTGACTTAATATATGATATGCAAGTGCCTAATTAACCATGCAGGGCGATAAGATGCAAGAAGCAGTCACAATGTGATGCGCAGGTTCTTACCTCTCGTCTTAGACTCACTAGCATCCCATTCACAGACAACAAGAAAAAGAAATTAACTACCTAAACTATCCCTAGGGAGCAGGATTATCACTTGTAGGTGAGTAATACATTGTGTACATGCATTATGGAGAGTTACAGTTAGCTGACACTTCTTTCAAGACACATGAACAATTACAGATATTTAAACAACCAGATAGCCGATTATTTTATGAACAACATTTATTACTCACAATGGAAAACATCCCAAAAGATACTGAAGAACATTCAACAAGAACATAGGTTCAGGAATTTAAATACTCTCACAGTAAATGAAACACAGCTGAAAACGAAATAGTTCCTCTTCAACATTATTCATTTAGTCGCATTGATACATTCCACATTTCGCTCTCTCCAGCAGGCAAAAGTTGCACTTTCTGACTGTAAAACGAAGTAGTTCCTCTTACAAGCAAAAGAGTTTAAAATTTTTTTTAGGGAAAAAGCCCCTTCTCAGTTCTACTTTCAAATATTTAAACTACAACTGCAGACCGCTTGGGCTGCCCCCCCAAACCCCTGACCCTTCAGTTCTTCAACGCTTCATATTTCTCGATCTCGTATGCTCGCGATTGGCTGAATAACTGCCGGAATTGTCAGAGCTGCTCCTCTATCACCGTTCATTTTGTCCTTTTCCTGCGATCCAGCTGGTTTCGGCCTTGCTTCTACCAAACTGTTCATCTTCCTCCATGCCACGGTAGTTTGATCGATCTCCCGAACTAACCTGCAACCAATCGACAAGTATCATTCATTGGAATGGCGTTCCAAAACACAGCATCAGATTCTATCGATTGAGCGACTATTCCACAAGAAAACGACCCATTGCACCGCGACGGAAATCGGAAGGATACTGACGCCGGAAGTCAAAGGCTTCGACCAGCCGCAACGACAGAAGAGGAAAGGCTACAAGTACTCGACGGTGGGTGGGAAAAACTTGAATCGGAAATCGGACGGCTTTCCCTTTCGGAAGCTCAATGACTTTGAGAGCTGCAACGACGGAAGGGAAGGCTGAAGACACGTGACGCGGGCGGGAAACTTTAGATCGGAAGTCGGCTAGATTTAGACATCGGAAGGTGAAAGGCTTTCCCAGCCGCAACGGCGGAAGAGAGAAGGCTTCGGGCATGCAACGCAAAAGTTAACGCACATTGGCAGTCGGGGTGATTCCTATTTCGGATGGAAAATTGGATTGGGAGCCGCAACGGCGGACGGGAAAAGGCTATCAGCCACCGATTTCACATAAAAATGACGCCCGATTATAGGAAAACTTAAGTGTTTAGAAAACTTAAAATCAGCAAACTTAAGTGTTTAGAAAACTTAAAATCAGCAAAGGTCAAATTGCTTCACCCCAGAGACAATGGTTTGTTCAAAGGGCAATTGATCCGACGAGTTTTAAACTAGCAATCCAAATTTAATCTCGTGACCTACAACAAAATCTTAACACAATCATTCTCTAAAAACAAGTCGCAAATTCATCTTCAGAATCAACCAAAGTCAGAACGAGACCAAACATTTATGGATCAAATGAAACCAACGCAATTCTAAATGCTGAGGAGGGGCCCAAAATTTAAAACTTTGGGGAGAACAGTTGCGGCTGCAACAATTGGCGATTACCTGGTGAACCTAGATCTCTGGGCGATTAATCTTTGAGTGACAGACTGTTTGACAACAAATGCATTCTATTGAATTCTTCCAGCTATCTGGATTTCTCGAATGTCGGAAGTGTGTACCTTCAATCATTGATAATAGTCCAATTTGGGAGAGTGGAAACCAGAATCGTTAAGTCCATATAACTATGCTGAGGCCAGAGGATGAGTTTCATTATTACCTTTGTCTGTAGGTAGCTGACAGGTTTGGACACCATAGGATTGTAGCATATGGTAAACAAAAATATTCGTTTGCTCCTCATTCCCATGCCATTTTAACACTTTTTCTTGTGCCTTTTGGACTTTTGTCCCTTTTCATATGAGTTTTATTACATGCCTTTCTTACTGAATTTTACTTCAGGATCCTCTATCCCATAGTGTCCTTTTGTGTGAGTGGTGTACTTCAAATTTAAGCTCACGGACGGAGAGGATCTTTCGGCCATTTAGTACTTATGATTCAGCATCTGCTTTGATGTATGATGCTTTTCATAGGAGTTCTTGGATTCTTATCTGCCTTTTGGCATTCGTTTATTGGCATGGGATCATTTATATTTAACATAATGTTCACCTTGCTCCTTTCCATGGGTTTTCTGCTGTCGCTCCTTAGAACATTTTAAATGTGACGTGGATGGAGCCCCAACGTAGTGTTCCAGACTCTCTGAATCCGGTTTATTACACAGGGATTAAGTAGGACTTCAATGCACACAGAATTATTCGAGAAAACGACTAAGCTGGAAGAAAATCTTTAATATAAACTGCAACCCACAATCTGATCACTAAATTGTTTATCACTCCCAAAAATTCTAATGTTCCCCATGCAACCGCAGGTTCGTCCCCTTTATTGAAAACAAGAAAAATCAAACTAAGGCAAACTGAAAAATATGACTCAAAAGATAGCTAAACAGCTTATTTATATACAAACAGAAGAACTTAAAGAACTCAAGAAAAATAAGGCTTGAGAACCAAACCATTCATTGGTAAGTTCTCTTCCCACCCCTGAAGATCCTGCAACTTGTAAGTGGAGGGGCCAAGCTTTGCTGCAATCTGAAAAGGGCCTACCCATATTTGCTGGAATTTAGTATGTTTCCCTTTCTCATCATGGGGGTGGTCCCATTTGAGGACTAAATCTCCTACTTCAAAGTCTTTTGTCCCAGCTTTATGCTTGTCAAACCATCTCTTAACTGACTCTTGTTGTTGTTTAAAGCATTCTTTGGCTTTAGATCTAGCCTCTTCTGCTTTCAGGAGATTATATATTCTTATTTGTAAAACTTCATCATCAGACCCCCTAGACTCTTGAGCTAGAATAGAAGATGACAACATGATATTGGGAGGAAGGATGTCTTCTTTACCATAGACAAGGGTATACGGTGACACTCCTATTGCAGACTTGGGGGTGACTCTATCGGCCCACAGGGCGTTTGGTAGTGCTGAGTGCCAACTCCTTTGGTTTTCTATCACAGTCTTCTTTAAAATTCTAATCAATTTTTTGTTAGAGGACTCAGCCAGGCCATTTCCTTGTGGATAGTAATTAGCAGAATAATGCAATTTAATCCCTTTATCATGAGCAAAAGCAGTCAATTTAATAGATGAAAAGTACTTAGCATTATCAAAGACTAACGAAACTGGAACTCCAAACCTGGTCATGATGTGGTCTTACAGGAAGCTGATGACCTCGTCTTCATTAATCTTGCGTAGTGGGACAGCTTCAACCCAACGAGTGAAATAATCAGTCGCAGTCAGAATGTATTTGTGTTGGAGAGAAGAATTCGGTTTTATTTCTCCAATAATATCCAACCCCCATTGCTCGAATGGTTCTGTGATCATCACAAGCTTTAGGGGTGTTGCTGATTTAGGTTGTCTCCCACCACATCTTTGGCAGATGTCACATCTCCTGACATGTGCATGTGCATATTTGAAGAGTGTAGGCCAATAATAACCTGCCCTAAGGATTTTGTGAGCTGTAGTGTCTCCTGAATAATGTCCCCCAGCAGGCCCGTCATGCAACTCTGTCATTACTTTTTTCGCATCTTCCTTTTCTAGGCATCTGAGAAGAACCCCGTCATAATTCTTTCTGAACAATATTCCTTCGATAATTTGATAAGATGCTGATTTAAGACGTAGCGCTCTTCTTTGCTTGGAATTCCAATGTTCTGGTAACAGCCCTACCTGTAGGTAATGCACAAGGTCTCTGTACCAAGACTCGAGAGCTGTAAATAAAGGAGATACATCCATTACCTGTAACTCGGCCTCGTCCTCCCAGGCTTGTTCTTCATTGTTCTCAATTTTGGTCATCAGTTTTCACAACCCTTGACCTTTCACTATAGAAGCTGGCTTGAATTCAAGGTCGTACTCTTGAAGAGTTGTTACCCAGTTACCCCTTCTTTCTCCTAACTCTTTCTGTATGAGAAGGGATCTTACAGCTGGGTAGGGGACTATTAACTTGGTTCGATTCTTTAATATATAAGGCCTAACTTGCTTTACTGCTTTGAATACTGCGTAAGCTTGTTTATCAATAGCCGGGTAGTTCAATTCGGTTCCTTGTAGACCAGTACTCATAAAGAAGATTGGGAATTCATCCCCCCCTTCTTCCTTTTGGGTGAGCACAGCTGCCAGTGAATCATCGGATGCAAATGTATACAGAATAAATTCTTTGTCAAAGTCTGGGCTTTTCAAGGAGGGTGCGTGTGCAACATCAGTTTTAATTTTGCTGAAAGCATTCTTCTCAAGTTCCGTCCACTTGAATTGGGCATTCTGCTTGACCATCTGCTGCAGCGACTTAACAGTCTGGGCGAAATCAGGCACAAACCTTTGTACAAAATTTATGGTTCCCATGAAGGATTGCATCCCCTTTTTATTATGGGGCAAGGGGATTTGTTCAATAGCCTTAATTATTTCTGGATCGATGGAGATCCCTTGCTTTGAAACTGTGTGGCCCAATAACTTTCCTTTCGTGACAGCGAATACACACTTTTTAGGATTGAGTGAAATGCCATACTTACGACAGCGTTTGAAAATTTGTTTTAAGTGAAATGCGTGTTCTCCCCTTCTCTTCGAGAATATTGTAATATCATCAAGGTATACTACAACACTTCGGCCAATCATCCCGCAGAAAGCTATGTCCATAGCCCTCTGAAATGTTGCTCCAACATTTATAAGCCCAAAAGGCATCCTTCTGTAGGCAAAGGTTCCCCACTTGGTTCTGAACGTTGTCTTCAACCTGTCTTCCTTGACTACTAATACTTGATTGTAGCCAGAGAATCCGTCTAATAATGAAAACAGTTCAGACCCAGAGACCATTTGCAGCAATTGCTCCATGGGTGGCACAGGGTAGTTATCTTTATCAGAAGCGCGATTTAGATTCCTGAAATCCACACAGAGTCTAATTTCTCTAGACTTTTTTCTAACTGGTACCAGATTTGACACCCACTCAGAGTGTCTGACTTTAAAAATGATTCTAGCATCCAATAATTTTTTCACTTCACTCTGAATCAGCGATTCCAACGTTGGATGCATTTTTATCAACGGCTGCTGGTATGGCTTGACGCTTTCTCTAATGGGGATGACGTGTTTGATGATACTAGTATCGTATGTCTTCAAGTCTTTGTATGTCCATGCGAAAACATCTTTATATTGTTTGAACAAACTGACGAACTTGTCTCTTTCCGTTGGTGAACAGTCTTCTCCGAGATTCAAAAATTTAGGATTCGTTTCAGTCCCTAAATTAATCAACTCAAACTGCAGAGATGAGCTGTGGGTCTTCATGCTAGGTGGTCTTCTGAATTTTTCATTTAAATCGAACATTTTTTCCAACGTTCTGACTCCTTTAGGAATGAAATTATCGTATTTCATCTCAGCCTGATGCTCTTCATCGTCTATGATCGCTCCTTTAAACACTTCATCATTCGTTAAACATTCTATGATCTGTTGGTCATCATCGAACACTCGTAGGTTCGTAATCATATCAGGTACATAGGGCCTAAAAAGTAGTTCAATAGAGCATCGATTATTAGTGGGTACAAGTCTAGCGGCTGATGTGGCCAACAGATCAGCAGCTGCGTTTTTAAGTCTTGGAATTGAAATAATGTTAAATGCATTAAAATATTTCAGCAAATCCCATACCTCATTCTGGTAAGCCTTTAAGTGAGGAGAAACACAATGTATCTGATTCCGGATTTGTTTCACAATAATTTCAGAATCTCCAAAAACTTTTAGATTACTTTCCTTTAATTCAATTGCCTTCTTTAGTCCCTGCACCAGTGCTTCGTACTCAGCTGCATTATTAGTACACTCAAACTCTAATCTACATGAAAGGAAATGTTTATTCTTCTGTGGGTCAATCAGGATACAGCCAGCCCCTGACCCTTCTAATGTCTTAGAGCCATCGAAAAATAAAGTCCAAAAATCATTAACTACTGAAAACGAATCTACTCCTACTGCTAAGTCTACTATTTTACAGTCAATCTCATCAGCCTGCGAGAATCGAAGGAGATCAGGCTGGGTGTCAGATGTGTTGCTGGCTTCTTCCGCTTGATAATTCCCAAGTTCCAGCTCAATAAAATAGTTTCCCAAGACAGAGTCCACTGGTACATTCTTCTCATCCAGCTGAGTGACGTTATATTTCATATGAGGCTCTCTTAAAATATTAATCTGATTCGGGCTTCCTTTGTATGGCAACTATAGATGTGACCAATCAGAAGCGAAATATCCATTAAGCTTGGCCGACCAATCTCTGCTCAGGATAAGGCCGTACGCATCTGGTATATCAGCCACCATGATATTAATGTCCTGGCATACTTTATCATTTGAGGCTAAACGGACTAGGACATCTTCCATCTCACCAATTACCTTTACATCTGTCCTGTCCAACTGAACTACTCTCCACAGGGATGGCTTAGGTTTCCCATTGATTCTTTTACAGACAGATATCGGCATGACATTAACAGTTGCCCCTGAATCTACCAAGCAATTATGTACATTGTAGTTAAATATTTCAAAAGTAAGGAGGAAAGGTGGATGCTTATGCTTGGACTTACCTCCACTGTTGGTCTCCCCAACCTCTTCTTCTTCTTCTGGTTGATTGTTAGTGGGCGTCTTCTCATCTGATGCTTCAAGGGCTCTCAACAGCTTTTCTTTTTGCTGTGGCACTTTGCACATTTCGAATAGTGGAACATTCACCTTTATCTTCTTTAAATCCTCCACAATGTCATAATCCATCTGTTGTTTCTTGGGATGAGGCCTATCAGCATTCTCCTTATCTTCATTTTGCTTGGCCGTTGTATCATTCTGTCTAGGATTTTGGCTGGTAATAGTAAATTCTGGAATTTTATCAGCCAAGGATTTATTTTGAAATTTCTTCTTAACATTTCTCTGCAGCCTCTTAATATTTGGGAGTATAAGACTGTCTTCTTTAACCGTCCCCTGGCTCCTTGTGGCTATGTTGGTTTCCACAAAGTCCTTGTACCCCTGAGTCTTTTCTTCCTCAGCGTCAAATAACGAGACAAAATTCCATAAAGCCACTGTTTCTTCTTCTTCTTCTTTAGTAGAAGTAGAAGTAGAAGTTTCTTTTCTTTCTTCTTCTCCCTCTTCTGTTAATCTAGAATCTAACAGTTGATTCATGACCAATGTCATCGAATTAATCCATTGAGGACAATTCTTTTCAGAGTGTGGTTGTTGGTGGAAAGTGCAAAAATTGTTCAAGCCTACCTCTGTTAAATTCATAGATGCAGCATTGTGAGGAGGAGGTTGAGACTGATGGTTATCCTCTCTTTTCTTATAATATGGCTTATAAAATTTTTGCGCTTCCTTTTCTTTCTCCATATCTATGATTTTGTTGGAAAGTTTCTGCATCATTTTGGCCATATTTTCCAAATCTGGCGACTTTTCTTCCTTAGGCTTAGTAAACAATAAGGCTTTTCTTCCCGCACCCTTTTCTCCTGACTGCTCTGGATATTCTTCAATACTCTCTCTTTCAGCTTCCACTACTTCAACCTCTTCATAGGTTTCCGTCAATGTAGGCTTGGCCCTGCCTTTGGCAAACATGGCTAGATCAGGGCCTAAAGTTGAAGTATAATATTCAATCAGAACTTTCTCTGAAGGTCTACCCATTTCAGAGAAATTCTTGAGATAGGCTGCAAACCTTTGTGTGAAACTGTGCACCTTTTCTTTTCTTTCTTTCTTCAACGTGCACAGCCCTTTCATGAGAGCCGCATGAGTTTTCTGAGTTGCATACTTACTTCTGAAAATCCTTTCGAAGGTATCCCAATCGGGGATAGAATTAGCAGGAAACCCAAAGTACCATGATGCTGCAGCTCCTTTAAGGGTATGCGGGAACAGTCTACAGACTACATCTTCATGCTCCCCAGCCCTCAATCCTTCTATTGCCAAGTAAAAACTCTGCAGATGATCATCCACTAGTATCTTCTCATTAGGGTCGAATTTAGGCAGCAACTTCTCAAAGGATTGAGGCAAATCATGTAACGGAGGGGTTAGGTTTAAGGGTGATCTGGCTTTCCATGCAGGTGGCAGATTTGGTGGGTTAGGTGGTTGGTTTGCGTTTACGCCAGCCATGAGTCTGGGTGGAGAGTGAGGGGGTGAACCAACTGGAGTGTGAGCGGAAGAACTGTGAGGGGTTTCTGGGCCTTCTTGATTAAAAGGTAGCACAACTTCCTATAAGGCTGTTTCTACAAGCTCTTCCCAGTCTCCAACCAACACTGAGTCTTCTGCTACCGGGCGGTATTTCTTTTTATACTCTCTTCTGGGCAGTTCAGAGATGAATGGCAATCCTCTAATCTTCTTTACATATGCCATGGTGTGTCTTCTCAGATCATTAACAATTTCGTTGCCAACAGAATATAGATGTTCTCTTTCTTCTAGAATTGGATTATGAAACCCACTGCTTTCAGAACTGTTACCGGTGGAATATTCTCGGGAAAACGGGTTTCCTCGGCCAGCCATATGCTGGCGGTCCTCCTTCTAGCGCAAAAAACTGTTGGGGCCCCGAAATTCGCAGGCAAGAACAATAAGGGATTCTCCCCAATCAACGTTCCCAACTAGCCCATTGACTGTTTGGTATAGGGGATCCGTCCGGTTTGCGGTCCGGCTACCGTAGGTCAAAGTAACATTTTTGAATTAATATATGATATGCAAGTGCCTAATTAACCATGCAGGGCGATAAGATGCAAGGAGCAGTCACAATGTGATGCGCAGGTTCTTACCTCTCGTCTTAGACTCACTAGCATCCCAATCACAGACAACAAGAAAAAGAAACTAACTACCTAAACTATCCCTAGGGAACATGATTATCACTTGTAAGTGAGTAATACATTGTGTACATGCATTATGGAGAGTTACAGTTAGCTGACACTTCTTTCAAGACACATGAACAATTACAGATATTTAAACAACCAGATAGCCGATTATTTTATGAACAACATTTATTACTCACAGTGGAAAACATCCCAAAAGATACTGAAGAACATTCAACAAGAACATAGGTTCAGGAATTTAAATACTCTCACAGTAAATGAAACACAGCTGAAAATGAAATAGTTCCTCTTCAACATTATTCATTTAGTCGCATTGATACATTCCGCATTTCGCTCTCTCCAGCAGGCAAAAGTTGCACTTTCTGACTGTAAAACGAAGTAGTTCCTCTTACAAGCAAAAGAGTTTACAAATTTTTTTAGGGAAAAAGCCCCTTCTCAGCTCTACTTTCAAATATTTAAACTACAACTGCAGACCACTTGGGCTGCTCGCCCAAATGCCTGACCCTTCAGTTCTTCAACGCTTCATATTCCTCGATCTCATATGCTCGTGATTGGCTGAATAACTGCCGGAATTGTCAGAGCTGCTCCTCTATCACCGTTCAT
The DNA here is from genome assembly GCA_001517045.1 of Pseudotsuga menziesii. NCBI lineage: Eukaryota > Viridiplantae > Streptophyta > Pinopsida > Pinales > Pinaceae > Pseudotsuga > Pseudotsuga menziesii. Next base: position 251,370 of record LPNX011004122.1, on the reverse strand, counting down.
TTTGTCCTTTTCCTGCAATCCGGTTGGTTTCGGCCTTGCTTCTACCAAACTGTTCATCTTCCTCCACGCCACGGTAGTTTGATTGATCTCCCGAACTAACCTGCAACCAATCGACAAGTATCATTCATTGGAATGGCGTTTCAAAACATAGCATCAGATTCTATCGATTGAGAGACTATTCCATAAGAAAACGACCCGTTGCACCGTGGCAGAAGTCGGAAGGATACTGACGCCGGAAGTCAAAGGCTTCGACCAGCCGCAACGGCAGAAGAGGAAAGGCTACAAGTACTTGACGGCGGGTGGGAAAACCTTGAATCGGAAATCGGACGGCTTTCCCTTTCGGAAGCTCAATGACTTTGAGAGCTGCAATGGCAGAAGGGAAGGCTGAAGACACACGACGCGGGCGGGAAACTTTAGATCGGAAATCGGCCAGATTTAGACATCGGAAGGTGAAAGGCTTTCCCAGCCGCAACGGCAGAAGAGAGAAGGCTTCGGGCATGCGACGCAAAAGTTAATGCACATCTGCAGTCGGGGCGATTCCTATTTCGGATGGCAAATCGGATTGGGAGCCGCAACGGCGGACGGGAAAAGGCTATCAGCCACCGATTTCACATAAAAATGACGCCCGATTATAGGAAAACTTAAGTGTTTAGAAAACTTAAAATCAGCAAACTTAAGTGTTTAGAAAACTTAAAATCAGCAAAGGTCAAACTGCTTCACCCCAGAGACAATGGTTTGTTCAAAGGGCAATTGATCCGACGAGTTTCAAACTAGCAATCCAAATTCAATCTCGCGACCTACAACAAAATCTTAACACAAGCATTCTCTAAAAACAAGTCGCAAATTCATCTTCAGAATCAACCCAAGTCAGAACGAGACCAAAAATTTATGGATCAAACGAAACCAACGCAATTCTAAATGCTGAGGAGGGGCCCAAAATTTAAAACTTTGGGGAGAACAGTTGTGGCTGCAACAACTTAGTTTGGTGGAAACGCAATCGCATAATACATTACAAATTTCAAACAACATTTTGGATGGAAAAATTTTAAACCCTTATATTTATAGAACCAGAAGGAACTCCAACAAGAAACACATTTAACTTTTATCCACATATAAAATGTTACACAAGTGTAAAATGCTATACATACCTGTAAATTCATGGCAACCAATTCAACAGCTTAGCTCTGCATAATCTTTTGGAGGAAATAGAAATTAGGGAGACACTGAAGCATAGAATTGGAGAGTTGATATTTTGAGTCCCGACCTCCGACTGTCCTATACTCGTAAACCCAAAATAATGTTTTTTTTCACAGACTTCGCCAATCTCTTTAAGTTAGCGGAAGCTCAATCCAGCTTACCCAACATTCTACCTTTGCTTCTCTTGCTCCTACCTATGAAAAAGGTGGAACCTTCGAGTTTCCCACCGCAGAAGACAATGAGGAATTAGAGTGTGCAACTGTTTTCTTCTATAGAAAGATGATTAGAAGAAACGCCATCTCAATTCCACAATATCCTGGCACTCCTGAGTTGGTTTACCATTTCCGAGGTAGGCGAATGCATGTTTGTGTATTTCACATGATTACAAAAAAAATCATTTTATAATTACTTCTACATAACATAGATATATCTGTACAGGTGAGGGAAATCTAGGTATTGTTTGACCGAGGTTTACAGAAACTTTCATAGATCATTCTTCGTTATGGGGGCGCTCAGGGCGTAGATCAAAGAGCCCATGAGAGGAAGAAGAAGAAGAAGAGGAGGAGGACTCAATTCAAAAGGTTAGGTGAGTGAGGAGGGGAGACGTAATAGCGATATTTGCAGGAGAAACCCACTGGTGCTATAATGATGGGAACGAGCCTCTCTAAATCATAGCCATTGTAGACATAGGAAACCCTCATAAACAGCTCGGGTGTAAGAGTTACCCTGTAAGCATCCCGAAAAATTAAGTAATGATAATATTTAGTTAGGTATATGAAAAATTCTTTCGTTTATTTTAGAGATGACTATATGCATATTGTACAACCATTCTCTCTGGCTGGCCCTCCATTCCAGTTTCCTTTGTCTCTACTGCCTAACCTCCTTCTTTCGATGAGATAGGTGGACTAAGCGGCCTAGGTGGACCGTGGGAGAATGGGAGTGCTGATTCAAATTATTCTGACCCTAGTAAATGAATGGAAATTTAAATAAATCCTAGAATCATGGACTAACTAGTATAGGATATGATTCATGATCACAAACAAAGGGCGGCCTACTACCAAAGATCCGTCATCCCAGTCTTGTGGTGGTCATAATAGAAATGTCTAGCACTAGGTGAAACCCTGGTATGGAAACTTACATACCCTGCATTGGACCAAGTTAGGTTCAAATCTAGCAAAGATTGCTCAATGCATTGTAAATTGCAACTTGTAAGTTGTAACCCAAAAAACAACACTATTAGTTTTTCCTTACGGAGCCTTGATAGTGGAGGGTTATCAAATCAATTCACCATCCATAGATATGACTCATATGAGTATTTAATTTCACATCATATACTCAAATACTCAAGTGACTTGTAATTTGTGAGATCACGTGACTCGGTGAATAGTAAGATGACAGATGGAAAATCGACTTGGCAGGTGGCATCATGTCATACCAAGATTTAAAGAAGTTGGTGAATGAGTAATGCATGCTAATGCCATTAAATGCTTTGAAAGTGAACATCGAATCGTGAGTCACAATCTTGACTCACCGACTTGAACTTGGCACTAGGTAGCCTAGTGGCCCACCGTGGTCCATGTTGATTGCAACTAAGATCCTCATCCATGATCCAACTATTCAAGGGCACTTGGGAAGACTGTGAGTCCTGAGTCTCCCATAGTCCACTAAATCCCTAGATAGGCAAATTTTGTAGCTGCCCTTCTATTGCAAATTTACTGAGGCTTACTCAATTTCATTGTTGAAGTGTTAGAAATGAAACTAAATTTTTTTTGCATGGTAAAATTCCTTGTGGCCTTCTATGACGTTTAAAATGGCCTTTGAAGGGCTCTGAAGGCTTCAAATTTGAAGCCTTATTATGAGTAAAAACACAATGCATTTGATCATAAAATTATGGTGATAAAAGCTAATACAATGTACTTAATTATGAAATCATAATGAAGAAAGATAACACAATGCACTTCTCATGAAATCATCATGATAAGGGAAAAATAACACTTCATCATGAAATCATGGTGAGCAAAGCAAATACAATGTACTTCATTATGAAATCATGATGAGTAAAGATAACACAATGCACTTGATCATAAAATCATGGTGAAATCGTTTTTTAGTAAAACTATTTAAGTTAAATTAAATTAGGGATTTGAAATTATGAAAGTTAAAATAAGATAATAGAAAGTATAATCTTATTTACACAATCTATGTGATATGTAAATAAGAAAGGAAATGTAATTGGATTAAGAATTGATTGAGAATGGTTAATTTTGTATCTGTCATCTTTCAATATTTTCCATGTCATCTTTCAATATTTTCCATGTCTCCAATCGTTTCCTCGCATCCTTTTATTTAATATTAAAATCTAACTTACTACTCATTAATATCTTCCACTTCTCCAATCTTTTACATACATGTTATTTCACTTAATATATATATATATATATATATATATATATATATATATAATTGATCTATCATCAATACTTAATACGTTTTACACTCTTTGTGTTCCTTCAACTATTTGCATAGATTGAAAAAAACAAAGGGATGTCAATATATGGAAGTTTGCCCATGGCATTTCTTGAGCATGTGGTTTTGCTTTCCAACACATGGTTGGGTTATTAGTGTTATTACTTGTTAACTATTCAAAGTGGTTGAGTAAAATTATCTTTTATGTGTGGAAATAACATAATCTAAGTTTTTATATTTTAAAAATGGCATACTCTTCTTGAAGAAAAATGTAAGATGTACACAATTAAAAAGAATATGATTTTTGTGTAAATAAAATATGATTTATGATTTTTTATTGAAAAAACTATTAAAAAGTAACTTAATCAAACTTTCTAGAGCAATGAAGCTTTAGAACTCTCTTAGAGCTAGATGGATGGTTTACTTAACAAAAATAGTGTTATTTGCATAAATTGAAAAAACAAAAATACCCTTTTAAAGAGGTATTTTTATGCCACAAAAAAATGTAGGATGAATGAGAAGAAGGGATGTCAATATATGGAAGTTGGCTTATTTTTATTATTACTTGTTAACTATTCAAAGTGGTTGAGTAAAATTATTTTGTGTGTGTGCTTCTCTTGTGTGGAAATAAGGTAATCTAGGTTTTTATATTTAGAAAATGGCATACCCTCAAAGAAAAATGTAAGATGTACACAATTAAAAAGAAGATGATTTTTGTGTGATCTATATTTTTGTGTAAATAGAATATGATTTATCATTTTTTATTGAAAAAACTATGAAAAAGTAACTCAATCAAACTTTCTAGAGCAATGAATCTTTACAACTCGATTACCCTATAGATATCGATTGATGGTTTACCTAACCCAATCTCATAGCTCGATCGATCATTGTGCTCGTCAAGAAAGCTCAATCAAGGGCTCATTTAAGCACTCCATTGAGCACTTAAAATTAACTTGATTTAAAGTTTGAAATTTTTTTTTCCAGCTTTCTCTCACCAAGAAGTGCTACACATCTCAAAGTTGTTGCGTTGAAGTGAGTTGGTGTATCCCAAATTGTGACATAAAAGATGAGTTAAAGACACCCCATGCCTCCTAGTTTAAGAAGGGGGCCATACCAGATTCTACTTGTAAATATTGGAACTATTATCTAGGAGGTAAGGTATTGATCATGCTGGGGTGTTATGAAGTGGAGAAGAGATGAGTATATTCTGTCCAGAAATGGATAAAGATCTATGGAAACAAAATAATCTGGGCAGCCCCTCTTTTGCTATTGTTCCAAGTGTGGATCCCATTATTTGTGTTAAGATCAACCAGATTGTTGTTGTCAATGTAATCCTTGAAGATCTTATCTTCCTGTGAGAGTATGCGTCATCCCCCTCATTTGTCCTTGAGAGAGGTGATGAGATTGAAATATTTGCTAAGAATGTCAATCGCGTAGGTCTGATCTTGAGTGAGCCATTGCAGAAAGTCCAAGAAGTACTAGATTTTATGATCAGGGAGTTTCAGGACGTAGACATAGGTGATCATGCCATGAAGGTTAGTGCCAAGGGGGTGGAAATGAGCAGAGATGGAATGGCACGAGGCTAGGAAATTTTCAAGTTCTACTTCTTCAGGGTTCCAGGAGATGGTTAGACCACTGGAATCCCCTAAGGAATCTATGGAGATGGATCTAATTCCACGCCATAATTTGGCCATAAGGATGTCAATATTGTCAATGCTGGATTTGGTTTCTTGTAACATTAGAATAGTGGATTTTTCTTACTGAATCTTGTTTTTATCATTCTGTGCTTGTTGGGGATATTGATACCTTTTATATTCTAGGATATCACCTACATTGGTTAACTGCGGAGTTGGAGGGGGAGAATTCTGTAAGCTGGGAATATTATCTCGATTCCACTAGCCTCGTGCCAAGAGTGGCTACCCTCTGGATATTGGTTTTTCGTCCTCACTTTTTGGCTTCCTTGACGCTTTTCCTTGTTTCCTAGGGATTGCTAATGATGATACCCCATTTGGTTCGAGTTATGGATGATTGTAGTATTTCAGTGAGAAGTTGAATTTCCTTGGGAGCAATGGCATGATGAATATTGTTTTTGCAAGCATATTCTAGACCTAATAGATCCAGATGCCCCAGATCTATGTCACCCATGTCCTCATCCATTAAGACATCAATATCTTGTGTGGAGAATAGAGGGTTATGCTCATGGGGACCTTCATTTGATGGTTGGGACTACTTGAATGGATCCTCCCTGGCAGGTTTACAGGTTTCATCTATATTCTTTCCTTTCTGAGCTTCTTGATGAGGGTGCTTCGATGAGGAGGGGGGGATGTCTTTTTTTCTCCTAATTATTCATGTTGGGACTCAAGAACCTCAAATTTGTTGCTGCTGGAAGGATTCAAGGATTTGCTGACAGTGGGGTTGTTTTTTCCTTGGCTTCTTTTATTGGTGACTTTCTTGAAACCTTCTTCATTAGTGGAGAGGTTATGTTTTTTTTGTGGGAGATTTGATGTAACGTTTACACTTGGTCGAGTCAAAATAATGAACCACGTGTAGATAGGGGTTAAATTTGATGTCTATATACTTGTTTTCACTTTTTTTACTTGTAAAATATAGGTGGACATGAAAAAAACACGTCAGGGGTGAAATTGAATTAATTTTGAGAGTTGTCAATTTGATGGGAACACTCAAAACATGACTTATCTAAAAACTACTTTAGATTGACAAGTCGAAGATATTGTGGCTACATAGCGGTTGGATTTCAATTAATGCACAGTGCCAGTTAATCAACATTCACCAATTATAACAAATGAAGGCTCATGCCATGATAGATGCATTATCAAAATTTGTATTTGGTAGATGTGTCTAGATCCATTAATTCCATCATAACTCCTAAGTTTTGACTTGACAATAAACAAGGAAAAAGAGTGGGAACGTGGAGAAACTTGGTCATGAGAATGCTAAGGGATACCTTGCAAACCTTGCAATTTATTGCAATAGAGGACAAGAGAGAACATGCATTTTATTTGTTATGTTATTGGATATCAAATTTTTCATTTCGAATGGGGCGTTGTGCATATGATTTGTACCATAAATCTATATTTTCCATTGCATCTATTAGTTATGCCTTGCTTTGCACCAAAATTCCAATTTCTCGTGTATTTGCTTGGAAATGGATACATAACTATCACAACTCAAATTGGGAATGACCCATATTTTATGTCAAGCAACTCTAGATTGGGAATTCTTAATCCACCATAATTTTAACAATCAACCACCGAACTTTCTTTAAACAAATTTATTCTAAAATATGTCCGTATCTTGGCATACTTACTAGTGGTCTCTAACTAATAAAGTTCTAAAGGAATTGACCTATATAGTTTGAGAAGCGCTTGGAATCTTTTGGACTACTCCATCATTCAAGGCTTGTGCATTTTACTGTTAAGAATAATGTTGGCATCTTCCTATGGTTCTTAGTAGATGATACATCTTCTCAGGTGAAATTTCAAATTCGTTCCATTGCAGTGAATCAAACACTAAATTTCTATCTGCTAAAAAAATGCGTGTATGCCTTGAGATGACCAAAAGAAGCTCCATCTAATATTATCATAGAGAGACCAGTTAACATTAAATTTATGTAGTTGAAGAATTTAGAAAGAAAATGTTCCAAAATATCACCAAAACTTCAGAAGTGATTAGTGATTAGTATATATGATCATATGATAGTGCTTTATAGCATGGTGTGATCCCTAGTAGTACATAGAGAGAAACATGTGGAGAAGAGTGAAGAGTAGTGACTTTAGTTTTTGCTTTGCTAGGTCGGTCACCCAAGTGGATTCTTTTATATATTTTTATCACTATAATCTCTCCTTTACACCTATTTTTTTTCATTTGATTATTATTATTCCAGTGTTCGTATGGGGGAATTAGTAGTGCATTTATGCTTGCTTCTAAAAAACATGTCATAGACTCCCAACTTCTATTGTTAAGAGCAGGGTGTTGCTATGATTTGCACAAAAGCATTAAACACTTTCAAATACCAAAAAACAGTGATTTAAGTGTGCTTCCCGTAACTTCTCAATTCTATTTATTAATATTAGTAAGTTGATTGTCCTATTGCTAACTTATGAATATGAGATATGTTTTTTCATGGTTTCCTTATTTCTCATTTCTAAATGGGTGAATCCATGAAGATGGGTATCTGTTTTGGGGGGTCTTATGAGAAAATAAATTTGATTTTTTCATGTTTTTCAACTTTGGCCAAATGAAAGTGATATTTTCGTTTAGAATTTCACTTTCACGTAAAAACAAAACTTTTAGAGAATTATGTTAGCTTTCTATTCATAATTTTTTCAAATTTTTTATTGATATTTGATATGTCGTTTCGGAAAATGTTTGACAGTGTGTCCTTATAAAATGAAAGGACTAAAAAATAGACATGTTTAGTTGTGCCACTAAAATCATTGTTAAACTTGTGTTTTGCAAAAACAAAATATGTTACGACAATATACACACAATATACTATTGCGATGACTATAAATTTGTAACCAATGGATATATACACTAATTATAATATTTATTTTAATTTGATCAATGGGGAAACCTTGTCAATTTTCAACATGTGTTTGGTTGCGCCATTTTTCTTGCAATTGACTATAAAATTTAAAAATCTACGAATGCCCTTTTGAAGTAGACACTCCAATTAAGCGCACCATATTTATTTGAATTTTTTAGGTGGTGTATTTTTAAAGTTATATATTTTTTATTTCACCGCATGTTGAAAGAGATGAAACGAAACTCGACACATGTTTAGAAACAAAAACAAATAAAAATAGCGGATCTCACCTATACACAACAAAATCTATACCTACGAAAAGTAGATTTAATGATGAAACTAATGGTATCAAGTCCGACAGTGGATTTGTAGTGTAAGGCATCCATTTTACCTTTCGAAAATGGAGAAACCTGAAAATTGTGCAGGTTTCCGGTCTCAGAGGTTATTCGGCCGATCAATGGTTCGGCCGAACAATTATTCGTCCGAACAATGTTTTTCCGTTATGGAACTGTTATTTACAACGCAAACAGAAAAAAAAAAATTGCCGATCGGAAAAAATTTTGTTTGCGGATTTTTTTTTAGCTCACGTTCTTCTAGTTATCTACCATCAATGGTTAGTAATCTATTCATCAACTATAATTTATCCATTCACGACAGTAAACAATAATAATACATTACAATTTATCATATTACTAGCACACCCATGAACAAAACAGGTACTCTTCAAGGAGATACACTAGGCTTAATATATCCCTTGTCTATAACAACTCGTGTAATTGTATTGTTCATTTCGTTAATTCTGGGATACTCATATGATATGGATCTCATGATACTAGTGTTGAAAACGACATTAGATCTATGTTAAAATCTAAATATCATTTAGGTGGTAATACTGATATCTTATCACAAAATACAACTTCAAATTCCTTTAAAATAGGAAATTGTTCTAATTCCATTTTTTATTTTTCGGGCTCAAATTCTTTGATTTTGATGCCATAAAGTTGACACCCTTTCCTAATACACTTTTTACATTGTAGTGCTGAAATTTGTCGTGTAGATAAAGGTCTATAAATTTCATTCATTGTATGATACTTATCTTCCTCATCCACACTACTAAAATTTTTATGCAAATAGTCGATAACATCTTTATGAGATTCTAGCCAAACCATACCTATCAAAATGTCATAGGATCCTAGGAGAAGTATATTTAAATTAACTGAGGTATCCAAGTCATTAAAACCTAATAATAAATCTTTAACTATCTCCGTAACTTTCATTTTTACCTTTATCGCCAGCTATACCAACCATGCATTTTGTTGTTTTTCCTTACTAAGTTTACACTTTTCAACTACTTTTGATGCAATGTAACTTAAACTAGACCCTGAATCGATAAGTATTGAAACATGTATGTTCAAAACTTTACCTTCTACTTTCAACATGGTGGATTGATGGTCCACCTGCCGATATTCCAAAGAAACATTAACTATAGGGATATTCTTGGCTATGTCATTCACAATACAAGCTTTCTGCAATGTGCTTACAGGTTACTATTCCATCCTCCACTGGAAGTTTCGATACTCTTTACCCCATTGCTATTAGTTGAACCTCGCCTGTTGTAATTTTTATCAGTATGACCTCTTGTTCCTTTTCCAAAAGGTGAGGATATTTGTTTAAACAAATGGTAGCACAACTAGGTCTTTCTAATTGCTTCATCCATTGTTGAAGAATTTCAAACACAATCTTTTCCTTATACACTAGGGGTAAACCACCGATAAAACTGTATACCTTAGCTTTTTCAACTCTTAGATATGGTACATAGCATTGTAAATTTACAAACTCAGTTACAAATTCTTCCATGGTTAACAATCGTAGTCTCAAATCATTGAATTATTGAGCTTTCTCATCATAATTTCATTCTGACATATACATTTTTTCAATATTTTTTTTAAAAATTTCCAACTCAACTCTTTACTACATATGCTACTGACACTCTTAGCCTCCTTCCACCACGGAGCAAATTTAACAAACAAGATTCTATCGCTTCCTCAAATTCTCCATCAAACATGAAGAGCCTTAACTTTTTGAATTCTCCTTGTATTAACTCTACACGTCTTTCTTTTTGTTTTTCATTATTCATTTCATCACCTTTCTTTAAATCCTGGGGGGTTATATAGGAATGCTATTTGTAGTTTGTTTTTTTGTAGTGATCTTTTTCTTTTCTTGTAAGGAACATAAAATAAATATAATAATTAAATTGATAATGTTACCTTAGTATAAAAAATATTAAAATTCAAAATCAAGTTGCTAATTTTACCTTAGTAATAAAAAATATTTCTATCAAAACTTTCTAACAATCCTAACATTCTCAAGTTCTCAACACTACATCTACAATCATACATTAACTAACTTTCGTATATTTGCACCTATCAAAACTTCCTAACATTAATTCATATATTTACACCTATTAAAACTACTTAACATTCATTCATATATTTGCACCTATCAAAACATTCTCTCCTAACATTCCCCCATTCCCACATTCACTCCTAACATGACATTCCCAATATATTCATTCTTAACATTAACATTCGCCTATATTAATTCTTACATTCATATATTTGCACCTATCAAAACTTCCTAACATTCCTAACCTTTCTTAACATTCATTCATATATTTGCACCTGACATTTCCTAACATTCATTTCAAACATTCATATATTTACACCTATCAAAACTTCCTAACGTTACTAACATTAACTTCCTAACATTCCTAACATTAACATTTCCATATTCATTTCGAATATATTCATTCTTAACATTAGATTGCACTTATCAAAGCATTCATTCCTAACATTCCCCTATTTCCACATTCACTCCTAACATTGCACCTATCAAAACATTCACTCCTAACATTCCCACATTCGCTCCTAACATCGCACCTATCAAAACATTCACTCCTAACATTCCCACATTCACCCCTAACATTGCACCTATCAAAAATTCCTAACATTCCTAACATTACCTTCTTAACATTCCTAACATTAACATTTCCATATCCATTCCCCATATATTCATTCTTAACATTAGATTGCACTTATCAAAGCATTCACTCCTAACATTCCCCTATTTCCACATTCACTCCTAACATTGCACCTATCAAAACATTCACTCATAATATTGCATCTATCAAAACATTCACTCCTAACATTCCCACATCCACTCCTAACATTCCCCCATTCCCCCATTCACTCCTAACATTCCCCCATTCCCACATTCACCCCTAACATTGCACCTATCAAAACTTCCTAACATTCCTAACATTAGCATTTCCATATCCATTCCCCATATATTCATTCTTAAGATTAGATTGCACTTATCAAAGCATTCACTTCTAACATTCCCCTATTTCCACATTCACTCCTAACATTGCACCTATGAAAACATTCACTCCTAATATTGCACCCATCAAAACATTCACTCCTAACATTCCCACATTCACCCATAACATTGCACCTATAAAAAATTTCTAACATTCATAACATTAACATTTCCATATCCATTCCCCATATATTCATTCTTAACATTAGATTGCACTTATCTAAGCATTCACTCCTAACATTCCCCTATTTCCACATTCACTCCTAACATTGCACCTATCAAAATATTCACTCCTAATATTGTACCTATCAAAACATTCACTCCTAACATTCCCACATTAACCCCTAACATTGAACCTATCAAAACTTCCTAACTTTCCTAACATTAACATTTCCATATCCATCCCCCATATATTCATTCTTAAGATTAGATTCCACTTATCAAAGGATTCACTCCTAACATTGCACCTATCAAAACTTCCTAACATTCCAAACATTAACTTCCTAACATTCATAACATTAACATTTCCATATCCATTCCCTATATATTCATTCTTAACATTAGATTGCACTTATCAAAGCATTCACTATTCAAAACATTCCCTCCTAATTTTGCACCTATCAAAACATTCACTCCTAACATTCCCCCATTCCCCTTCACTCCTAACATTGCACCTATCAAAACATTCACTCATAATATTGCACCTATCAAAACATTCACTCCTAACCATAGTCATGCACCTATCAAAACTTCATAACATTTCTATCACTCTCAACTTCTCAACAAGAAACATTAATTTAATAAATTAAATAGATTCATATATTTGCACCTATCAAAACTTCTTAACATTCCTAACTTTTACATATACATGTATATAATCCCAAAAACAATATATAAGTGGCAATGCACATTTATATAATAATAAAAAACAATCATGAACATGTGAATTCAATGTACATGTATATAATCCAAAAAAAAATCATGTACATGTGAATTCAATGTACATGTATATAATCCAAAATTTATGTACATGTGAGTTCAAAGTACATGTATATAATCCAAAAATTAAGCTCCTCCATGTCCAAGTCAACTACAACATATATATCTACATAAAAAAACAATGTAAATAATTCTCTAAATAGAAGTCCACCACTATCCTCGACCAGGGTCTTCCCTTGGACTCGTAACAATCTGCAACATGTATAAAAATAGATTATGAATAACATAAATTATTTAAAGAACTTTAAACCAAAATCAAAACATTAAAACAATAAACTAATATATCGAAGAACAATTCAATCACTACAGCAAAAACTGGATTTAGCGTCTCTTTTTGCATCCTTTTTTGCGTCTAGGCCATCTTTCAGTGTATTTTTCTTCATTTTTTGGACAAAATGGCGCAATTTCATGGGTTGGTGCTATTTTAGGCGTTTTTTGCGTCCTTTTTCTAAATCTAGCGCAAATTGCGGCGTAAGTTGCACCGGGTTTTGCACCTGGTTATTAGCCAGGTTTTGCATCAGGTTTTGCGACAGGTTTTAAGCCTAGTTTTGCACCTAATTTTGTGCCTAGTTTGTACATATACTCTTGTTGTGCTCCCTTTTACGCCCATGTTTGCCTCAACTTTTACGCCCTTGTTTTCATCCACTTTTGCATCCTTTTTTACATCCACTTTTGCATCCACTTTTGCTACTTTTTTTGCATCCCTTCATGTGCCAAGTTTTGCATCAAATTTTACATCCTGTTTTGAGTCTAGTTTTGCATCTCGTTTTGTTTCAGCCATTTTTGCATCCACTTTTGCATCCATTTTTTCGTCCACTTTTGCACCCACGTTTTCATCCCTTTTTGCATCCCATTTTGCATCCATGTTTACGTCTTTTTTTGCATCTACTATTGCATCCACTTTTGTCGCGTCCCAATTCACACCCATTTTTGCGCTTACTTTTACACCCACTCTTGCTTCAACTTGTGCATCTACGTTTGCATCTTTTTTTGCATCCAATTTTACATCAGTTATTGCATCCCTTTATGCATCCAGTTTTGTATCCAGTTTTGCATTGGGTTTTGTGTTGGGTGTTATGACTACTTTTGCATCTACTTTTGTTGCATCCACTTTCGCATCCAATTTTGTATCCAATTTTACATCCATGGTTGTATCCACTTTTGCGCCAATTTTTTCATCATGTTTTGCTTCCATGATTGCATCATTTTTTGCATCCACTTTTGCATCACCTTTTGCATCCATTTTTGGTGCACCCCATTATGCACCCACTTTTGCGCCTACTTTTGTTACATCCATGTTTGCTTCCATTTTTTTATCCACTTTTGCATCCAGTTTTACACCCAAATGTTGAAGATGAAAATGAGAATAATGATTATGATATTGATGATGGTTATGATGATGGTGATAATGTTGTTGATAATGAGGAGAACGATGACAATGATGATAATGATGAAGATAATGGCAATGACGACATTGCTGATGATTATGATGGAAGTGAAATGAATGATGATGATGGTGATGATGACAATGAAAATGATGATGAATGCAATGAGAATGATGATGTTGATCATCTTAAAAAATAAGTTGTTATTTGTCATGCATAAATTGTGTGTGTCCTCCATGACCCTTTTCCACTAATCACATATTTTGGGTAGATATTATTTCGTATGCCAAAGGTAATGATGAGTAATTGATGAAAATGTCAATAATCATAATGATGATGATGTCAAGGACAATGGAAATGATGATGACATGGATGATGACTACGCCGATGATGATGACTATTATGATAATCATGATCATGATCATTTCCATCATTGTCATCATCAAAAACATCATCATTGTCGTTGTCATCTAGTTCATCATCGTCATCATTTAAAGCATATGGGATATGTTTACCATTTAAAGCATGCATAACAAGTGGGATTATTCTAAAACACCCCACCAAAGTACAAAATTCAAACCACAAGGGAAACATAATATTGAAATTGTTCCAATTTTCTTTCTCCCAGCAAAAGAAGTTGCATGATATGACTCAGCAAGATCATATATACTTGCAAAATTCTATAAAGTAAGGTCCTAAACAGAAAACACAGATCTCAGTGCCGAGGCTGGACAATATCATAACAAAAAGGAAAAAACGCAATGAAATAAAAGAATACATGTGCAATAGAATATTCACACAAATGTTTGAGGCCTTCTAAAATATATTGACCAGCATCTCGTAGAAGGTCTTGTACAATATATGTTGTCATCTCTACTGTACCAGTGTATATAAATTTGACACCAGTACCCCATCAAAATCATCAAACATTCTTGGCTAAAACATATTTGAGTTCTAACATGTCATAATTTCTTTCATATTCAGCTTGAACTCTTTATAATAGGAATGAATCCTTTGTTATTGCCATAAGAAACACATAGAAGAAACCATAATAATTACCTCATCATTAGTTCAAAGAATTCCCAGGTTATATTTGGAATTTCAATATCCTTTGCCTATTTCAATATACGATCTTTTTCATTAAATTGGAGGTACACTTCTCTCTTGAAACTCTTTAGGACTCCTGACACATGATGCTTCCTTTATGTGCCCATTAAAAATTTCTATGTCTTTAATGTTTTCCTTCCTCAAGGCTTGTATCTATTTTCTTTCTATTTTTCAGAATATTACACAAAGCTACAATTTTGGCATTGCCCTTTCTTTGGTTCCTAGCAAGGAAGATTATTTTAGGTTACCCTTTTATAGCATGGCTACCACTTTCCACTTACAATCGGAGGAGATTGAGATTACCATGGCTTACATGTACTTGAGGTTTCCATTCTCAAGGCCTTGGTTCAATTTGAGACATGCTTTCTAGTGCCAACCTAACAAGGGACACATTTACCTTGCTCAACTTGAAAGACGTCGCTTCTTTCTGCACTTCTAGGATTTCTTGTCTAAGATGTGCCTCTTGGAAATTATCATGATGGTACCAGAAGCTTGGGAACATTAATACAAATTTGCAGGGACATGGGAATGCATTTATTGGAGTTTCCTCATTGGGAGTTTGTACAGGCTTCCTACTAAGTTGAGAACACTTCAACCCAGAATTTGGTAGGTTATATAATTATTTAATGTGCCAAACTCCCTCGCTAAAACGTTAAATGCCAATAGATTATAGGACCAAAATCCTAAAATAATCCTATAATTAAACCCCTCTTCAATAATACACAAGCAAGTCACTCTTGGTGCCTTCTTTAGTTTGTTTGAGTGAACAACACTGCCTGTGACAGAGGTAGGACATGGATTCTAAGTTTTAAGCTTGAATCCATGGTTGTGACTTGAGAGAGGTGGATTGAGGGCTAAGGTTAGTGAGAAAGGAGGCTTTAGATGGGTTTATAAACCATCTCTTGAGCTTGATTCAGTCTTCCCTTCTCTTAACCTCTACCAACTCAAATTTTCTGGCACATGTCACTAGCTAACAGTGGCTTATTCTCATCATCAAGCTATACGTTAAGGTTTCAATCCATCAATATGCTCTTGGATGTTCTCTCTGCAGTAATACTACAACCCAATGACCTTTAGGGTTTGTATCCCATCAACGCATATTATAGGTTCTGTGTTCCACTCAACATCATAATGAACAACAAGAATTCTTTGCTCTTTGCCTAAAATGCTCCTCAGTTCATTTGTGAAGAGGAATAACGCTAGTTCTTCAACTCATGAATTTTGGGTTTCTTTACTAGAGTCCCACTAAACATCAACTAGGCTCGAATCCTCACTCATAAATTTATTCACCATGCCTCTAAGTCATGATCATAGATGCAGGGGATTTCCTCTGTGCTTTGGACTCAGTTCAATTTCTACTTCATATCATGCCCAAAGCCTCTATATTGGAACTACAGTTTGTTTGGATATATTTTGTGTCTTTGACCTCTGACGTTTCTATAGGTAATCGATTTCATCCAGGAACCCAACAACAATGCTTCACATACAGCGTATTTGCATCAAATTATAGGTTGACAGTTGGGACAGTCGAATAATCCTCAACCTTTCACTCAGACTCCTCGACAAACTCCAACTGTTCTTCAATCGGATTAGAGTCTAGACTTCTTACCATAGCTTTCTAAACTTGGGATTTGTCACACTTCATAACAAACATAAATGAATGAAAAATATTCCCATTTAACTAACATTGAATTGCACAAAAGAAAACATTTTACTTAACAAAATCAATGCTCATAACAATCTGTGAAAGTCCATCCACTGGCTATGAAATCATTTACAAAAACATTATAGAGTTCTGAAACATAATTGAAGAAAGGCAGACAGAGAGAGTCGATGTCATTCATAAACACATGAAATCAACAACTTTGCAAGAGAAAAATATTTTTGTGTATCAGTGTCTCTTCCTCTCGATTAGTTCTTGAGCACATCGAAAATAATTCCAACCAACCAATCCCTCAAACATAATCAGCATAGGTTTTTATATGTAAATGAAGAGGTAACTCCTTCCAATGAAAAAGTGATTCCCTTTTCCAAAATTGAACAGGTCGATCAATCTCTACTCGAAAACTATTGGTATCTCTCCATCTTCTTCGACACTTGAATAAGTTGATTTCTGTGAGGGCGTCGTATCCACATCTACGAAATGATTAGAGAAATATCCTCAATCTCACTCCTTGGAAATATGCAATAATAACAAAAAAACTATAAATAAACTAAATCTAAAACAAAATCAAGTTAACAAAACTGAAAGAATAAAATTAAACTATAATCAAACTAAATTAAAATTAAAATGAAATTACAATATATATAAAAAAGAAAAAATAAACTAATAAAATCTTCTGGCAAGTTAGGCAATGATATCCTAGGAAATTTAATCAATAAAGAATAATGATCTCAATTCCTTCAGTGTAGCAATCTCTAATGACTCATTGGTATTCTTTTGAATGTTTCATTTGTAATGTTTTGATGGGGTAAAATATGTCTCCTTGAAATAAACAGCCTGTGCCGGCACTTGCTTGGTTAACACTACAAATGCACCAATGTGGCAGTCCATTCTGTGAATCCATGTGTATTCCTTTGACATGTTGAAGATCCATCTAATCTATGATGTTTTCTTTTCTGGATCTGATCATTCTTTCCTTTGATCTATCATTCTTACCTTTGATTTAGTATGATTCTAATTTGAACACTGGTGAGTGCCATTGTAGAACAATCTTCCCCTTTCATTACCATATGATAGATGCCCTTCTAAGATTACATTTCACTCAAGCTCACTGTGTTCAAAGATTCAATGGCACAAGGTATGTCTCAATCTATGGCCATCCCAAAATTTTTCAATTTATTGTTTATGCATTTAATTGATATTCAAATGATAAAAATTTAGCCCGAGAACTCTAAAATTGCTTCAGAAATGGGCTTTTTTCATTGAATTTGATCACCTTTTTTTAATTAAAATTTGTGCATAACCCGAGAACTATGAAATTTCTCAAATAAAATCTAAAGATGTGATGCTAACTTGGAAAAAGGATTATCCAAGTAGTATCGTGAACAAAGACTTGTAAAAAAGAGTATGGATAACCCCTCTATCCGTTTTTCATTGTTAAGGTTTTGGCTCGAGTTCTTAGTTTTCAATTTGATGTACCTATTCTTCTCCTCTTTTGGAATTGGTAGCAGTGATCAAATTTGAAGGGTGGGTCCTAATTTCAATTGGAAGGGCATTTATTCTTGGAGCCCTTCAAAGATGAAGGGTAGTATAAATAATTGTATTTCAATTGACAAGTTTAAATTAACTAAACCCTTTCACCAAAAATAATGTAAAAAATAAAATTGTTCTTTCAAATTTTTTATAATTTTAACAATTGAGCACCTCTTACTATTTACAGAAAAAATGATATATTTTCAATAAAATTTAACTTAACTACTACTCACACCTATAACTTTCTCACTTAAGCACTTAACTACTCACACCTATAACTTTCTGAAATCTAGCCATTAATAAACTTCTTTTGGTATTATGGTTCAATTTAAAAGGTGGATTGTTATTAGACTCAAACATGCAATGAGTTGCAAGGATTCAATTGACTTAGGCCCCTCCATCACATACATGCATGCTTTCACAACAAGCGCTGAAAAAACAATATTTATTTTTTGCATTTTTTTTATGTGAAAAAAATTGGTTAATTTATATTTGTCAATTAAAATATAATTATTTATATTACCCTTCAGATGAAGGGCTGAGAGAATAAATGCCCTTCCAAGTGAAATTAAGACCCACCCTTCAAATTTGATCATTGCTCCCTAGCTGCCCTTGTTCATCGCCATGTGAACATGATACTCAAATAAAGTAAAATTTAATGCCAATGCCTCAAATCACTTTATGCAGACAAAAAAAAGCCAATGGACACAGACCTTTACAAACAATGGAGCCTCATGTATAATCCCTTCAACAACTCCGCATACATGAAGAGCTTAGAAAACTCATATATTCATAGAATTGAAAGGTTTTGTTCCCTAAAAACCTGAAATATCAACCAATCTTTTGCTTGTGGATATTTGAGAGGGCCATCACCATTAGAGTTGTAGGATTTTATAGATGAGGAAATGTCTGGTATTTGGGTTTAGATGATGGGAAGCATAGCGACAGATCATGATGTGGTGGGGGAATGACACTGATGGACGTCATTACTTCAGATCAATGGCTAGATCTGAGAGTATTTTGTATGCAGTTCAGCTCATGCCCACTTGATAATGCTCCGCAGTTTTTAACCCTTCGCCGCATTCCTAGATATTTTACTTCCAGAATCAAAGTGAATGGCGAATGCATTGCTCCTTCTGAGACTGCTTCTTCAATTCTGCGTAGGGACATGGTTGATAATCAATCCGCAGAAGTTACTTATGTCAATACAGACATTGTTTGCATAGGAGGATCCGTGAAGTTTGAAGCTTATGATAAGGATGTTTTTTTGGTCAGTGGAAAGCTGCAAATGTTGAATGATACCTTTGAATGGAGGATGGATTTCTCTATGGGATTCATGGGCTCTCTGTTATTGGGAGGAGGAAAGACTGAAAGAAGATCTTGGAGTGTTGTTGGGCCTACCGTGGAGGTATGTGTCGCTGGTTGTTGTTCCGGGTCTCCTATGTTTTGGACAAAGAAATTCTAGATTGTTTGTGGTAGAGATTCTATGAGTGGACTCTGTTTTGATAACATTCAGGAGGATGAGAAACCTATGAATCTCTGGAAGAATAGAGAACAGAGTGATCGCTTCTTTCAAGTATGATATGCCAATGAATCTTTAACTGGTAGTTTTGTTTCTTGTATGTTCTCATCCATGGAATTGCTGAACTTCTTTTTTAATGTTGAATGTATGTCTTATTTTATGTCGTTGACAGAGGGGATCATTGTATGCCCTAGTCCCACATGAAATAGGAAGCCAAGCCCATCATTGTAGGGATGTTCATGTTTTGCCTCAAAATATTAAGGCTTTATCTACTCTCTGCAATTGAATGACTATGTGACATTGATAATGTAACAATGACTTTTGATTTTGGGATAACCAGTTTCAGGGCTTCAATTTAACTCCATGCTCTCACTGTGATGTTTTCACAATCCACGAAAAAAAATTGGTTATCAATGTCTCTCTGTTTTCATAATAATCCACAGTACAATTTGGACACTTTAGAAATCACCCTCTCCAACAAGATCCAAAAAAGCTTCTCCAAAGACCACGGGGAATTGAATGGTAGAAGCCCACCTTGCCAAAAATATCAAAAAAACTACTCCACGGGGATAGGGTAAGCTCTGATTGGAAAAATCCCATTAATTACTCTGCCACTGCCTTATTCTTAACCAGTAAATGTAACTGAGCTCCTCATATGTTCAATGGAATTTGAGGTCCCTCTTTGATATCTGTTTGGAAACGCTGGGACTTTTGTATTTCTCCCCATACAAAATAATCTAGATTCCAGAAAGTGCAAATTCTGAAACCAGTTACAATAATTTATTTTAGAAATTAGTCACCTTCATGCTTTTCCCTTTTCATTTTGTGGTCTGGTAATGATCTAAAATGCAGTGTTCTCTGTGATGAATGTTGGGTTTTCTTTGGCTGACAACATGAATTTCTCCACTAGTTTGACTCTGTCAGGTAACCCTTGAGCACTTCACCATATTTAGACTTCATTATGCATGTTCTCTTCCCAAGTTCCCACATTCATATGCCTCGACCTTATTCTCTAAAATTTCCTGAACTGGTTCAAAAGCTCACATGGTTAAGAATCAATATTGTGTATCCTCCTGCTTGTCTGACCCAATCATCTGAATCATCCTTGTTCTGAAAAGTTGTCCTTTGCTTATAATTGTTTTGTGAGATCCATCAGATATTTATTTTCTTCACCACTTCTAATGATTCCATCATTTTGTCTAGGAGTGGTGTTTTGCTACACTTTTATCATTTTTCCTTCCCTTAATGCACAATCTATTTTAGTTTTCAAAGAAAAAAAATGTTCCAAGTGTTTCTTCTTTATCTACCTGTATTTGGCACTTTCAATTTTTTTAGTGTTGGTTGACGTGGCTTACGTTATTATATTGTATTAAAGGAAGCAAAGTAATGACCTCATAATGTGAATCCATTACATGATTGCTTCATTGATGTTTGAGTGCCAATGACTGCTTATTCTGTGGTTTCGTATGTACTTAAAATTTTTGCAACTGCCTTTTATAGGGTGTCGATTGGCATGCATATCCTTCCTTGAGTGCCAATCGACACATATATTGTTCCATTTCTCCATTACCTTATACCTGCATACAGTGTTTATTATGGGGCACTGATTGACATGCACATTGTTTCTTGGTGCTGATGGGCATCTATGTTGCTGATTTGTCTAACCCCATGACCAACACTGGAGTACATGTTTTTCCTTGGGTGTTGATAGGCAGACAGCTTGAAGCTTAGAATTGTGACACCATCTAAAATTTTAAAATGCCTCGTGCCCATCCTAGGTGCTGATAGGCATTCCTCTTATAGTTTCCCAAAGATGTTATCAAGTGCTCTTAAAAAACTTATTTTGGGGTGTCTATATACACATGTCACGTCTCCTTAGTGCCAATGGGCACTTTTGCAATTTTTGATTTCATAGCTTATCCATGCAATTCCTTTTTCCTTCAGTAATATGGATACAATTGGCCTTAATTTTTTTCTTTCTATAATGTATCATAAGTTTGGAGGCATTGACATTTATCTTGATGCATTGTGGTATCCAAGTCAGGTAATATAATGGCCCCATTTTCCAAGATATCTTGGGTTTTGTAGGGATACTTCATGTTAATGTTAATTTCCACCTCTTTTGTTCACATTTTTGGTATACTTTAATGCTAACATTCCTAAATTGAATTCACCCTCTTTAAGTAGATAATGCTAATGTTTTCTTCTTTGCTAGGCTACCTTAGTCATCCAGTATGTTGTTAGTTGCTTCTCATCAAGTTCACATAAATTGTGTAGTCTTTATTGTAAACTCTTTGTATCATCTGGATAATGTTCTATTGCCACCATATGAAGTGACTTCCAAGAAGAATAGGGACATAACATAATAATATAAAGTCTTTTACTTACCATTCATTCACCACATGAAAATATAAGTGGGAGTATATTAAAATTAAATAAGTTTGTATTTTTAAGAGAAAAAGAATGGGTATGGGTATGACAAAGTGGCCTTTAAATCCTCTCTTAACATTAGTGTAAAATATATATATAATCTTGATCTAAGTTTAAGTTACTTAAAGGTTTACTACTAGGATTTTACATTAGTTATTATGATTTGTATTTGTGTTTCCTAAGTACTATAAACATAGTTTTATATTATCTTAATTTTTTATATAAAATTGTTAGTGCAATACTATTCTAAACTTAGTAATGTTTACTTTTTACTTTAATATTATTATTGAAGTTGAAATTATTAAATCGCATTTAATAAAAATAAAATAAAAAACATTTTCTTAGGCATTGTTGAACAAATTCTCCTCTTATTAGTGTTATGTAACAAATGACACTTCATAGAAGTGTCCACGTCACAAGTTTGAGAAAAACATTGTTGAGATAAAAGATATTGGAATATGTAACCTTCCATACTAAAAAATTGAAATCCTTTATTAACAATTTTCCCAATGTTGCTAAAACTGTTACGACAGAAATACAATTGGACTCTAGTGTTAGCTTACACGAATCAAACACAATCAATAATTACTTGCATGTTTAAAAATATCAACATTGGGATGTAATGAGCTAATTTGACAATATTACACATATGTTAACCAAATCTTTAAATTTCAATGTTTAATTTCTTCCCATATGTAACCACTATTAGGAGGTTCTAACCACTATTAAAAGGTTCTAGTAGATTTTTAAATGATAACTATATTACCTTAACTCAACAAGTATAAACTTCATAGAAAACTTGTAAAGTCCTAACGACCAAAATCGTCGGAACAGAAGACCATATACGTATAGAATTAATAGATTTAAAGAACAACCATATACAAAGTTTTTTAAAAAGACCATGAACCCTCAACTAAAATGTAAATCTTTCCCTCTCATTAACCCCAAATTTAAAATGCCTCACTCTTTTCATTTGAGTTTGAATTTGAATTTAGAGAGTTACATTTTCCCTCCTTTTCAAAATTTCAATCTAGTAACTATCTGCAGCAGAGGAGAGCCAAGAAGGGCATCTCGATCTGGAGCAGAGGAGAGCTAAGAAGGGCATCTCGAACACCCCAGGAAGGTGTAAAAGCACGAGTAGCGGCCATCATAGCCACCACATCTTCGGCGGTAGAGTTAAAACGCCTCTACTCTGCTCAAAGCATGATAGGGTGAATATCATTACAACCACACCTGGATGCAATAGAAGATCGTCTGTCGACTTGCAAGTGCACCTCCACGCCAGAAATAAATAACAGTAACATCTCATTGAGACAGCCAGGATCAAAGCCTCTCTGCAAAAAAGGGGGAATTTAGGGTTGAACCCTAGCCACAATGGCACCAAGAATCCCTCTCAAAACCACACTTCCGTTCTCTTTCGCTGGAATCTATTCCATCGAAATACAAAGGTGATAAACAACATTCTGCTTTGTAACTTAATATCTGAAATAGAGAATTATATGCAGTTTGCATGTGGTCGTTTTTACTAAGTTTGCAGGGTACATGTTTACTAAGTTCATTCATAATCACCAACATTAGGATACAAAACCTTATCATTTAACATTTTTTATTTACTTATAACTGGAACTTATTGAGAAGTTTCTAGAGTCCTACCCTGTTAAATCTAGGCCTAGAACATAGACAGAAGAAAACTGAAGCATAAGAGCTATCTATTGGTTTTCTGCTGAGGTGGGAATAAAAATTTAGATGTGAAGAACTTAAATATGCATTCTACCAGTCTTTTATATTAGTCTCCCAGTATCCCAACATTCTCATAGCATAACATCTGTCTCTACACCTTAATCACGAACTGGATCTCGATCTGGTTCTCGATATGGATTTAAATCAGTCATTTTCATTGAAAGATCAAACTTGCCAATTAGTCTTTCCAATTAGTCATTCTGGGTAAAAACCTTATCACTGGCGTTTTAACTCCTATCCTATTCATTTATCCAATCAAAATATCCAGGAAAGGATAGCTATATACCTAATTGTATAGAGGAAACTAAATGTACTTAACTGTATATAAATCCTTTCCCCAGCTGTATAGAAAGAGATATTACTGCATCTATATGGAAAGATATATTACTACATGATCAGCTGTACAATCAATAAATCTAGTCTGGCTGGAGGGAGTTGTAAGTACAATCAATCTATTAAATGCATAGGAGGAGGAACCCAAAATTGTTGCACCCCACATTAGGCTCAGAGGAGGAACTATACCCCACTGTTCTGCCTGCCTTCCAATAACATAATTGTATATATAGACGAGTAGGGAAAAGATAGGAAGAACAAATGATTCTTATTTTAGATTCGATCTCCAAATGGCTATATGAATCCAATAAATTTCCACCTTAACCAAAGGAATTAAAACCTAAGAGCCCCCGAACAACTAAAATAGATTTCTTCATTATGTTCGAGGGTGGCGTTGTTAGGCCCTCTCGTTCATCACATAGGTTTCGGGAACTCATTTTGAGTCTGGACGAACTATTGGCTGCTCTCATCATTTTTGTTTTGCGATTGAGAGGTTTGCTCTCATGAAATCACTTTCACCTCATTTCCTTTTATTCTATCCTATGTTGCCTTATGGCAAACTTCCTCTCCGCTTATAA
This sequence comes from Pseudotsuga menziesii, assembly GCA_001517045.1. NCBI lineage: Eukaryota > Viridiplantae > Streptophyta > Pinopsida > Pinales > Pinaceae > Pseudotsuga > Pseudotsuga menziesii. Next base: position 226,490 of record LPNX011004122.1, on the reverse strand, counting down.
AGCAAGCTGATGTGTACCTGTAGGATTCACTTCTTCCCACTCATATTTACTTTGGCTTGTTCACTTTGAAAAGCTTCAAATTATTTTTTAAAGTTTTCAGCTAATGCAATCCATTTTTCCTCCTGTTTTGACAAGATGCGTGGTTGCCTCATTTAACTTGACTGCATCTGTGGCATGATATCTCCATTTTCTTCCTGTCCTTCCCCTGGGATCAGGTTAATCTTGGTACTAGTGTCATTTTTTTATCATCTTATTTAGAATCATGGAGATTCAGCAACTAATCATCAAATGCTGGTTGTGGGTTTTTGTGCTTTCTTTTCATTTTTTTCCCTCTTTTACAATGGTGTCCACTTGAAACATGGAAAAGTTTTAAACATGAACATAGTTTAACTCCAAAAATTTTCTACAATTATGATCAAGTCCCTGTCAACTTGAACAATCTGTTCAATGGTTCAGGAAAATTATGTCAGAAGTAAATGTTATGAATGGTGACATTCCTTATGACATATCTTAGCACAAGAATAGTAACATACTACATTCAGGAATTAAGAGATAAGTCAACAAGTTCTTATCTTATTATGTATGGTGAACTTGAAACAGTTTGTCCACTTACTGATGCCCTTGGGACAATCCAACTAGTTCCAGTAGTGGTATATAGCTTGATAATGTTAGAGATGAGCTGATAAAGGGAGCCAAGTCTGATAAGAACTGCCTACACATCTAACATGCAAATAAAGTGTTTTTTTCTGAGGCAGCTAGGCCAATTTGAATCCCAGCTCGAGTTTCTACCTGTCAGTGATGCTACTCCAAAGACTGAATCGATTTCCTGTGTAAGATTTATTAATACATTTTGCAAGATGTATGAAAATATAATTACATCCTGCTACTATGATATGTTTGGCATGAGGGATAGTTGACAATGCTATGATATGTTTGACAATGAGGTATAGACTGGTATTTCACTGCTGAAATACAACAAAGTAGAAATGTCAAAAGCATTTGTTAAAAAAATAATATATTTTTTTTTGTTGCAAGTGTTAGATGAGATACACAACTAAATTGAGAAACCATCAAATATCAATTGATGGCTCATCTCTTACTTCAAAATTCTGGATCATTTTGAAAAGATCTGAAAATGTATCAGTCAATTGACATCTCGCAATCATTTCACTTCAATTTCACTTGACAAATCGGTGCATCCTACATAACTAGCAGTAATCTTGGCAATGCTGAGAACCACCTTCAAAATACCTCTCTTTGCACTAGTTCTCTGGAAAGATGAGACCATCCACAGAAGCCAATCAAAATGATCATGACTTCCTTTACAATGATGGCATATAAGCCTGTGGCCTTAATATTCTAAATTAGTAATCATGTATCTCTGGTAGTAAGCGTTCTACAAGGGAAGGGTAGTTGCATAGAAAATTGATTATAAAAATTTAGATAGATACTGAAAAGTGCCTGGTTCTCACTATAACTGTTCATATTCTGCACTCAAAGAATAATCCAGAAAATACCTAGGTAGTGATAAAGTTGGAAACCTATCTAAACAGCAACAATCTTCAAATCCTAGAATCTACAAACACATACTATAGAAAAATAATAACAGCAAGTACAAAGATCTCTGCAAATCCAATCAGAAACATCTTACCTCCACCTTTTTCGTGGTCCAACTCCAGTCCTGCTTTTACAAAGAGAATTACCTACAGGGAATCTTCACTTCAATCCCAACAAGTAAGTATATATAAGCACTTTTCTCTATTTCTACTTCGCGAAAAAATTAGTAGGTGTCTTAATAATGCAACAGAGGATATAAACTTATTTTTCCATAACTGCCTGCAATGAAGGATATGTATCAGTTAATGGTGATACCAATTAATATGCCCTAGTTGAATATGATGGACTGTAATTTTAAATATTTTGTCCTTAGTATACCCTCTCCAGTATTTTCTGTAGCCCATGCACTTATTTCATTCCTATATATATATACAGACATGCTTGTGTTTTTTGTTGTACTTATGAGCTTTTGATGTAACTATCGTATACACTTGAAAGTGTTTCATATATACACACACACACGCTTGTGTTGTTTACTGTACTTGTGAGCTTTGGATGTAACTATAGTATATACTTGAATTTGTTTCTTGATTGGTATTTAGAATGCATATAAGTTTATTTATTTTTAACTATTTTATGAATCATGATTTACATCCTAGGAAGTAACGGGTGTTGGCATCCTCTGTGATCCTTGCAAGGGGAAAGGATGGGTGGTTTGTGACTTCTGTGAAGGTCAGAAGATAAATGTGCAAATGCAGAGCAAGCGATTTTATTGACGTTGTCTCTCTTGCAGGGCCACGAGTCTGTTCGCATGACTATGTATCTCTGTTTGTGTATGCCTGCTTTTAGATATTTGGATTGATGAACTTGCATTTTGAAAGCCTATTATTGCAGTGGATATTCCCATTTTGTTGTCATGTGAGTGGTCTTTAATATGAGTGGATTCGAGTTTTTCTCTTCTATGTGAAAAAGTAGCTAATCTTTCATTCAACTAGAAATAATGCCTTAGTAATTAAATGACATTATAAATGTATAGAGTGATGCTTAATTGTCTTGCAAATATGCATTGAGATTGTTTGGAAGATGTGTTAAATGCCATTTCACGTAGGGATTTGCGATCTCAAGGAAAGACCAATTTTAAATTTTGGTGAATAGAGTAAATTATGGATGCTCTAAAGCACTTGAGGATTAAAGTAAGGAATACTGTTGTCAGGAAAATACCAAGACTGTCCAAGGTACACCTCTGATGGTGGGCATTTTCTCGTTTGAGCTAGGAGTGTGGCTCAACTGTCGGATATTTATTCACACTGTAGTTTCACAGCACATTTGTGTGGTTTGAATAGTAAAAATTTCTCTTGTCACTTTAACCACAAATCATGAAATTGAACTCTCACTAGGAACAAGCCAATGCATACCCCAGAATCTCCAAAGAAAAAACAAATTCTGGTTACTTGAGAATCTGAGATACCAAGTTTCCTGTCCCAAAATTAGAAGCAATCTTTACAAAATCTCGGTAAAGAGATTATAAGATGTGTTTTGATAAGACGTGTTTTTGATAAAATTCAATCTACCCCCAATGTTATTTTTGGATAGCAGACACCTAATCGTTGATGTAGATGTCTAGGAGAGATCATTGCTTCAATAGAGATGGGTTTTCTCTGGAGAAGTGGAAGGGTTTGATGAAAGTAAAAGTAAAATTCCAAACAAGGGGGTAGTGTTCTATTTCTTTTAGTTGGATGATTGGGTATGTGATAAATGTTCATGATCACCTGGAACTCAAACAAACATGGAATCATATTTTATGTCTTTTTCTTCATGAGAAAGTCTTGCAGCACTATCATCAATGTAGACATGATCTATAAATATGGGACTTATAGCCCTCAGGTCTCACCAACATGGCTTTTCTGTAGAATTGAAATTTGGTCTCTACTCTTAGAATAATGCAGGGTTCTCTATTTTCAGAGTTGATTCCAAGGATTCTGTTCTAGATTGGTTCATTGCTTTAGGTCAGGTTTCGAGCTATTGAAAGTCAAAACCAATGCTAATCACCAATGCCAATGCACTCTCTGCAATGGGACATTCAATCTGTCAAAGTTGAGGTCAAAGTCGCCTTGTGCATAAGTGGGTAGTATGTATGGAAGGGTTCGGTTATGTTTACAATGCTCTGTTTCATGGTCAATTACATCACATACTGTGTATTGTAATACATAATCACAAGATTTGTTTGTGGCTCAACTATATCTCCCCATTAAATATACATTCAAGCAATAAATCCAACACAGATTTGGCTCAGTCTTCATTCAAATTACTACCACCAACATTACTCCAAGTCCATCAAGGACCTTGCATCTAGCTAAGAAATGGGGTTTCTCCATCATTTGAACTGGATTATTGTTGTAGTCATATTGGACTCACTAATAATTTCACAATTTCCTTTGAATTGAATTCCATTTGTTAGCACATGAAGAATGCATGATAATTCCATTTTGTTGCTGATAAAGTAGATCGTGTTCATTTCTCTCGGCTGATCTTGGATTGTTAACTTGGGCATCATTCCTCTGGGGTTGATAAACCTTATTTGTGAATGTGCATGCCCTCTCCTAACAGGCCATCACTAAGGTATGATCTATTCTAGTTGGGATGTGAATGTGTTGTCTCTATTCTATAGATAGTGATTGATTTTGAAGCTATAGTAGGTACAGATTTTGTAGATGGTAGGTATGATGGAGTTATATGTACTTCTTGGCATATTTAAGAAATATTCCCTAAGTTTATCTTTAGTTTGTAGCACTATTTAGTCTGTTGGATGTATCTAGATATTTTGGTGAGAGGTTGAATAAGTTTTAATTGTTATACTACAATATAATCTTAAATAGATGTGGAGGGATCCACTTACAATACATACATTTTCAAATAATGGCCCAAAGGAAACTTCCAATGGACAATTCCAACACTATTTGGATGTCTACAATCGAATATTATTGGTCTTGGCTAGACACCCTACTCCTCAAAGTTTGTTTGCTGCAAAATGCTTGAAAACGGCTTGCAAACAACTTGTAACTCTGACATTAAGCTTCTGTTTCTATTGGTTGTCCAAGTCCCTATAGTATTCTGAGACTTGTTGTATTAATGGTTTTCTAACAACACTTTTTCTACTTTTAAGATAAATTCCACGCATTTATTTCCATGATCTACTCATTCGTATGTCTTTCTTTCTCTGCTCTACAATATTAAAATGATGAAAATATAGTGAAATTTACCTCTTTTTTGTGTGACAGTCCTCTTTTTTGTTGTTTACTTGCTTTGTTGTTGGGTAAACTTTTATAATGCTTCCATCTATTCTCAAGTGATTATGTGAATATTAGTACCACTCCATTAAAACAAATTTAGTGTAGTTATTTGAGCATTGATTGGTAAGTTA
>LPNX011004122.1:185100-215227 GCA_001517045.1 Pseudotsuga menziesii | reverse complement strand
ATCCAACGAGCTCTTCTGATCGAAATTTGAGTGAAAAAACAGGGAGATATGTCGAAAATACGAACACACAAAGTAGTTTGTTTCTTTTTTCCTCCAAAATTAATCAATATTATTTTATTATTTAAACTATTATTTTATTATCTTAACTATTATTTTATTATTTTCCTTAGGAGGCCCATTTTAGACCCCAAAATTCCTCTAATGACTAAATACACTGGTATATGATGGTTGCTACGCATGTTGTAAAACATTTTGACCTTGGCACATGCCATAAACTTGTTTTGGTTCAGAGGCCAAAAGTTGAAACGTAGAGTAATTTGAAGCCAAACATGCTGATCCATTAAACAATTTTGCAAGTCGAGAGGTGGAAAATGCAAGGAGATAGTGTGTCAGGCCTAAATATCTAGGCCTGAAGTTCGAGAGACATAATGCCTCAATCACTAAGGTCCTAACCTTCTACATGTTAATTAATAAACTTCAAAGACCTAGCAACTATAAAAACTAATATTTCAATAAGGACCTAGATATCACTAATATTATCTAATAGTCCTTTAACTACATGTGCATGAACTACGTTTTGCTAAGTATAAAATATATTCTAAGGCAAGTGCAAGTACTTACCTGCTCTACAGGCAGACACTACTGTTGGCTACTAGCTACCTAGTCATTATAGACTTGTTAGTGAGAGAATCACTATTAAATATAGATAGATCTTCTATTTCTTCAAATGAACTTAAATTGTAGGTGAATCAGCTAGCTCAACCCTGAATCTCATAGGGAGAAAGTATTTCTAGATTATTCCTTGCCTTCTCTCCGTTTCTCATCTTTAAATACTTCCACTTCCCTTCTTCTAGAATATGGAGTGTTTACAATGAATTATATATCCTAGTGTCTCTAGTTGTATAAAGCAATGAAAAGTAAGGGCAGTGAATCAACTAACCGCTATCAATCAGTTGTTGTGATTTCATGGATTTATCACATCAAATGGCAAGGACATATAGATTTCAACTTGGACTAAGGTGAGCGTCTAGGGACTGACCACATACACCTATGGATTGCCCCCATTAGTCTAGCCTATCCCTATCATTTTACGTTACACTTCCGGTTGTTTTGGTCTCCATCCCCATAAGAAGATAAAGCAATTATTTCTTTAAACTTGCCTTTATCTATCTAACCTTTCTCTCTATGTTTCAAAAAAGCATGAAATGGCAATGTTACTTAATGCAATGCATCATGGACTAAGATACTCATAAAGTGCCATGGGACTTATACTTCGGCTAGTAGTTGTATGGACTAAAGAAAATAGTAGAGGTTAAGAACAAAACTATATAGTTATTACACTATAGCTGAAGTTGTAACTCAGGCAAGTAAAATGAAAAGGTTTTGAAATAATGTCCCCTACCAACGAAAAAACATATAGAAATAAATTGTTTACTTAGGGACTTGATTAGCTCTGTCCATTTGGACAGAATTGTTTAGCTCTGTCCATTTGGACAGAGCTGTTCAACTCTGTCCATATGGACAGAGCTCATCAACTCTGTCCAGATGGATAGAGCAGATCAACTCTGTCCAAATGGACAGAGCTGATCAAGTCCCTAAGTAAACAATTTATTTGTATTTGTATAGAGCTGATCAAATCTATCCATTTGGATAGAGCTGCAACCTGTACAGTCTTAAATGTCTAAATGTCTTAAATATTATTTAGAGATGCTACATACTGGTGGAGTTATTTAAGCCTACATAACCATGGATTTTTTTGGATGAGCTCTCTAAATATTCTATAAACTTTCATGTACATAGAAAATAAAAGTAAGCTAATAAAAAAGATATGGACTTTTTTTAAACAGAGCTGTCTAAATATTCTATATAATTTCATGTACATTGGGAATAAGAGTAAGCTAATTAAAAAATATAGAAACGAAAAAAACATTAACAGATTTAAAGTTTTATATTGCATTTTGTTTAATTAAAATCATTTAAAATTAGAGCTGTCCAAATGGGCAAAGCTGTTCAACTCTGTCCAAATGGACAAATCTGTTCAACTGTCATTTAAATTGTTTTCAACTGTCATATAAATTGTTTACATAGGAACTTGATCAGCTCTGTCCATATCAACTCTGTCCATCTGGACAGAGCTGTTCAACTCTGTCCATATGGACACAGCCCATCAACTCTGTCCAAATGAACAGAGCAGATCAGCTCTGTCCATTTGCACATAGCTGAATAAGAATAAGAATAAGAATAAGCTAATAAAAAAAATAGAAATAGAAAAAACTTTAACAGATTTCAAGTTTTATATTAAATTTTGTTTAATTAAAATCATTTAAAATAAGTAAAACTGTCCAAATTGGCAGAGTTGATGAACTCTGCCCAAATGGGCAGAGTTGTTCCAGTCTGTCCAAATGGGCAGAGCTGTTCAACTCTGTCCTTACTACCATTGCAATTATGTCCTTACTAACATGATATGAAACAAGCACATAACAGTTTAAACAAGCACTTAATAATAGTAATATAAAAGTTAAGTTCGAAGGCTTCCCTCACAGCCAAGAAGAAGCACAACAACACCACACCACGAGAAGACCACGTACACCTCGACGAACAGACCTCCACGGCGAACAAACCTCCACGCCCTCCACACAGAACAGACCTAAACGCCAAACGAACCTCCACGATAAGGGGTGATAGGATGGCAGATGCACACGTTAGACAGCTGGGTGATGCAGACAAGGATGAGACAGGTGGCGAGACGGGTGGCAAAACGAGACAGGTCGGGTGACAGGTGGTGGGACAATGACAAATCGTTGCAGGCGAAACAACGAAAATGAGCCCGCAACTGATCTTATATGGTAAAAAATTATTCGGCCGAATAATTATTGAATTGCCAATAAAAATTACCGATCGACAATCTGTTCCGTCAAATTAAACGGTTGTCGTTAAAGTTTATTCGGCCAAAAAACTATAAATATTCGGCTAAATAAATATAGTTATTCGGCCGAATAACTTCCACTATGTTGGTTGGGTAGCCGATTCTCACAGAAGTGTTACCCAACTTCGAGTTTTCACCCGAATATGAAATAGGTATTTGCATGGTTGAAATTCTACATATATCATGTGAATGATAGTAAGACTATAGGTGTTGAACAATCTCCATAAACTCTCAGAATATTCACTCCTTTACAATATATTGACTAGCTATCAATGATTAGGCATAAAAAATAATAATGTTAGCTAGACCTCCTGCCATGACTGAAATATGGATTTCCAAACTTGTTTTATCACAATATCTAATTTTGGTTTTCAATCAATTTCTTATTATGATCAACTTTTTACTATGGTTACAAATAAATATTAAACGACATATGAAGGATAGTTTTAGAAATAAAACTATGATAATTGTTTTTTTATTGATGGGTAAGAGTGCTCATCAAATTTTGCCCATGTGTGTAGCCATCTTGTCTTTATGTGGTATCAAGGCCTTTTCATAGTAGGTCATGCCTAACCAATGCACATGAAAGGAACCTATAAGCATGGGCCTTTGAGGAGACTTTTGTAAACATGATTGGAAATTTCTATTTACAAGAATCATATATTAAGGCTATTTTGTTGGTGGATAAAAGGAAAAATAATGTATTTTTCAATTAGGTAAATGGGTAATTCCATATTAGACCACAAGACTATTCCTTAACCAAAATAAAATTTCCGAAGTCCACTTTACATAACACTGGGAAAAGAAGAAATAAACATGGCGTACTAAGAAGTGCTCCTTTCCATTTAATGGACTTTGAAAGAGTGACTTGATAGGGGGGCATGCTTTTTCTTTTTAGGGAAAGTAGTTGCGGAAAAATTGATGAAATAACCACTGAATTCTTAATAAAGGAAATTTATTTAGAAATAATTGACTTGATTTGATCGTTAACACAAACATAGTTTAAGGTGACAGAATTTTCCAAGAGAGTCGTGAGATGTCAAGGATGACGTATATTGCAAAACCATTAATATGCATATGGAGGTATTTCGATGTGGCTCTATGGTTGAGGGATATGAGCTTGATGACATAGTTGAGAGTGTTCTCCATTGACATCATGTTTTGACACTTCAAAACCATGTTGATGTTGGAAATCAACAGGTGGTTCAAGGCATCATTCTTAGCCTTGGATTCCTAGAATCCTCTTATAGAGCCTAAGCCATGGGTTTCCTCCTCCAAAAATTCCTCTGGTCTTACCAATACCTAGTGCTCAAAAAAATTGAATGATATTGATATCAACACTCAAAGGTGAAGGCTAGTGTGGGGAGGTCTTGTGTGTTGGTTTAAGGTGGTTCTTGTCCTTGAGTGTCTAAAATATTCCTTTAGGGGGTAATTCCTATGTTTTGTCCCCTAACCATGTATATGGGCTCAATAATGATGCATAATTATTAAAACAATCAAATGACACCCATATCCCAACTTCAACTTTCAATAGCAATACCTAGAACCATCACAAATGGAATCCTCTAAGGATCCTTAACCTCCAATTGGGGGTATGCGTTCCACATATATTTTTTGAGCACTAGATATAGATCTTGAGATCTCAACCATGTCTAGGGTCCTAATATCCATACCATGTCTCAAAAAACCTCAAAGGTGTAGATATCGGTACTTAGAGACTAATGATGCCTAAAGTTCAAGACCACCATTTAGAGCAATTGAGGGATGAAAATCCTATGGGGAAAGGTATGAATTCAATATTATGTGCTTACGGTCATTAAGCTTACCTTTCTATATTTTTCATATAATTAGCAAGTTGTATGGGCCGAGGGAGAAAATAATTGCACAAAACCCAAGACACCTAAAAGATCACTATAAGTAGTATGAGGTGGTGTTAGGTAGATATAGTTGGACCCTAAGTAATACTGAGGGGGTGGGGGGGGTGAATTAGTATCATACACTTTTTATCCTTTCAAACACTTTTTATGTCATGCAATATTTCATTAACATATAAAGCATATATCATAAGCAATTTAATAGAAAGAACATTGCATAAAGAATATATAATATATTATATATAATGAAATCTTATATGTACATAATATTATTGTTACATGTAATAATGAGAGACACCAGTATACAAAACAAATGTGAACACCAACTCACTGGTTTTTCTAACACCAATCAAATAGGATAACCAAACCCTTGCAAGCACCAACTTGCTTTTACAGGCACCAACCTATGAGGACACCACTCTTATTAGCACCAACTTGTGTAGTTAGGAACCAACCTAATTTGTCAGGAACCAATCTATGGAAGACACCAATCTTATTTGATTTCCCCTTCCTACCTCCCATATATAAATTTTCTCGATGAATACCTCGATCACCATAAACTCCACATTCTCTACTTTTCTTTCTTTGTATTGCACAAACTGTCGAAAATACAATTTTCACACTTTCTTGGTTCTGCGCAAAAACACTTCCAACTCTCTTTGCACAAACCTTGCTGGTATCCCTCGGTACAGATGCCCCTTGCTCAAATTCTCCTTGGACTCTCTTCTCAAATGCTCCTTATATATATGTGCAACTACTCCATGCATATCTATGTGAATGTGTGATTACTCCTTATATTTCAATATGTTTAGTTTTCTCGGACACTTCCTCAATTCATTCTATGTTTGATTCCCCTAAGCATTTCATTTGACCCCGAAGCTTGCGATTTCAGTGTATTACTTCATCTGCATTTTCAATCTTACTAAAACACTTCAATCTCTCGCTTATTTATACTGATATTGCTCAATTTATGTGTCCACAAGTTGGGGTTTCTCTAAGTCGGTGATGCCCCTTCTTCCTTTATTCTCAGTCAAGATATCCATCCTTCTTATTCTTTCGTTGACGTGCACTCTTATAATTTTCATTATCTAATAGGATTTGCACACAAAGGTTTCAATCCTTGATGTAATTTATGCACATATTTTTATATATTTCTTCAAACTAGCATTACACATATATCTTCTATATCTTCTTTCAACTAGTATTGCACACATATTTTCTATATATATATTTTTTACACTAACTTTAAGATTCCAATGCCATCACCAAGTTCAACTAACTCTTTTGATATAAGTAACAACACCAAATTTATCACTCTTTTTTGCATCAACTTTAACATATATCACTCTAAAGCACTTTTAATTTTAAATAATAAATTAATGGAAAAAACATTAAAACCATGTTGTTAGTCTAAATCATTTTAAATTTTAAATAATAAATGAATGGAAAAAACATTAAAACTATTTTGTTATGAAAAACCGCTAATAAAATTATACTAAAGAAAAGTGCAAACTTTATTTTTTAATATAATTTTTTAAATATAAATGAAAACGTGTGTTTCACCATTCTTAAATTTCAAAATTTTACCTTTTTCGAATTTGAATTATTGAACTCAAAAGAATCCATGTTTTTATCGATTAGACCTATTCAAATTATATTATGAGAAAATAATATACACATTCAATAAAATTATATTTTTTCATAAATTTTTTATTTAAGTATTTTTAAATAAAAAAATAAACATTTCCTATTATAATTTTTTATAATTTAGTATAATTTTTTAAAACTTACTTACTATTTGTTCAATTTTATTTTAATCTTAATAAAGATTTGTTAAGATAGATCAATTAGTTAGTCCATCCTCAAGTGGAGTGGTCGTCCTACTTCTTATACCAACAGAGTGTTGCAAGGAGCTCCTACAGAAATAGACCACCTTTAAACAAGGAAGAACACCACATATAAACTCAAACAAAACCCTCTAACTGTGATTACCTCTTAATGAAGAAAACTCTCTTATCCCATAAGTTCATAAAACAAAAAAACACAAAGCTAGATGGTAATTTTTAGAGAACAAAGTATGCGGATGGACACAAAGTATGCAGAGTGGGTACGCGTTGGATACATAATTTAATTCCGAATCCAACAAACTCTCCTGATCGAAATTTGAGTAAAAACACAGGGAGATATGTAAAAAATACGAACAAAAAAAGTAGTTTTTTTCTTTTCTTCCTCCAAAATTAATAAATATTATTTTATTATTTTCCTTAGGAGGCCCATTTTGAGTTGAAATTTCCTCTAATGTATTCTTTAATAACCCATGAACAAAGGTGCCATGACACGTTTTTACTAAGTGAATACCCCATGACCACTATAACTATTCTGTCACTATGTATTTTGATTATGTATAGAGTATGTGGCTTGTGTATTGCCAGTATGTAACTTTAATTATGATTTTGTCATTAAGTCATAAAAACATGCTCATTCCAAAATCGTTGTTACTCTTTGTTTCTACATGTTTGCCAATGCATTTCTTCAATTCTCTCAGCAATCGAACATTACAACTATTACAATGACACGTGGCAATGTCGAGGACATTGCCACTGCTTGGCTCCGTTTTACTTCTTTGTTTATATAAATCACAACTGTATCAATATATAATACTTCACATATATATCAATATATAATAATTCACCTATATATCATTATTAAATAATGTCTATATACATATTAAATAATGTCTATATACACTTCACATTGTGTGTGTGTGTGTTCCATGTGGTTCACAACCTCGAGAATATTGGTCGGGGCTCGCTACATTCATAGTAATAATTCTAGGGGGGCACCCAAAGAGGCTTCGCCCTATTGGCTATAGTTTTGGGAGCCTAACCCTGAAGGACCCAGAGAGTTGAATTCATGAGAGTTGAACCTCTCACCTCAATAACAAACGGTCTTTGGAATCAGACGCCAATCAACTGAGCTACCCGTTTAGACTATGTATATATATATATATATATATATATATCATTCAACAACGAACCATCTTGTTATACTTAGGATCATTGCAAAGAATTTTGTTTTGTTGCTTTGTAGAATTTAGAAAAGCTTTTGATATGATTCCTAGAAATAATCTTTGGAGGAGTTTAGAGGAGTTCCATGTTCCTTTTGATTTGAGAGCTATTGCAATAAGGCTTTATGAAACTTGGTCATTTCGTAGTTTAAGAACATTGAGGGGTGGTCGACAATGGATATAAACTGTAATATCATAATTAAGGAAGGCTCCCCCCTCTCCCCCACCCTTTTCAACATTTACATCGATAAGCTAGAAGTTTGTTTAGAAGAAGCAAGTTGCGTTAGCACAATCTTATCCAGGATAGTTATCATCCTCTTGCTCTATTATGATGATATTGTTCAAATGGAAAGGTGTCACTTTGATCTTGATAAGCAATTAATAATTTTCAAATATTTTTGCTCTATTATGGTATGATTGTTAACACTAACAAGACAAAAGTTATGATTATAAAGTCTACGAAATACACCTCCGCTAATTTTATTTATGACAATAGAAAACTGGAGGAAGTGACTTCTTACAAATATCTCGGCATTGATATTCATAAAAAAACTCAACTAGAACTACAACATCAAGAAAATGATCAATGAAGGGTGGAAAGCTTATTTTGGCCTTGAAAACAATTGTAAATCAACCAACATTGTCATGTGGGATAAAAAGAAGTTCATCTTCGAAACTCTTGTCATTCTTGTTATCTTATACAGTTTGGAAGTATGGGGTTGCAACACTTCTGGAGAACCTTGGAGAAAGATTAAACAAACCCAGAAGTGATTCATAACTTATAACCTCAAAATTAAATGCAATACACCTTAACCTATTCTCCTTATTGAAGTAGATATTCCCCACATCGAGAGCATGGTTATGATTATGTACTTGATCTAGAAGCACGAGATGAATAGCATGGGAGATGAGAGACTTCCTAAAATTGATTTAAAATCAAATCAAAACCACCTGTGCCTCAAGTGAGGCTAGTGCAAAGATACCATGGCTTAGTTAAGGAACTAGAGCATTGGCGAAAATAACACTTTACAAAATATCATTAATGTCAAAAAATAATATGACATCTAGTTTTAAAGAGAAATTGTGGTGCGAGTAAGAATTAAAGGTGAAAAGAAAATTAAGATACTATAAAGAGGTCATTAACCCTAATCTAGAAGTTCAAAGGTATTTCTCAGTCTTAACTAGCTTAAAGAGGAAAATTAATAAAGCCAAGATAAGTATAAACTCCCGTGAGCTCCATAGCGAAACATGACGCTGGTCGATTACTAAAACTCAATGGTCAGAAAGGATTTGTCGTCTTTGTGAGTCAATGAGCATTGATGATGAAAATCACTTTCTCTTAGAGTGCTCCGCTTACACCCACATTAGATCCAAGTTTCATAATATTTGCTATAATACAAACCTTTCTAACCTCCTAACTTGCCAAAACTATAATGAGCTATGAAAGCTCATCTCCAAGCTTTTTGAGCATATGAATAAAACTTTAAAGTAAACCAAATAATTCCCTTCTTTATTTCATTTTAAGATCTATAGACCAAAATTCTAAGAATGTGTTAATCATCATCATTAATGTTTATACACTTCACATTAAACAAACTCATGCTATACGAAATACAATATTAATTAGATTCTATAAGTATCATTATGATTAAATTATGAATTCTATTCTATATATATCAAATTCAATACATTATGAATTATATTCTATATATTTTATTTTCTTTATATTAAATATATTTAATTTTCATTTTTTAAAAATATTTTAATTAAAAAAATCAATTTTACTATGTTTTATTTTGAGTTTAATGATTAAGAATGTGTGTTTCTTTTATCTATATCTTAAAAAAACAATTAATATATAACTCATCTTTAAATAATAATTATTATTAATAAAAAAATCTGATTAAACATTTTAAATTATAAATAATTATTATTATTATTATTAATCGAAAAATTTGATTAAATATTTTAAATTATGAATGATAATCTTTGTTTTAAAAATAATAAATTGAGCTTTTATAATTATATTCTTTGGACTTCAAGTGGTTGCCTTTCACAGGATTCATCGTTAAAGAGAGGGAAGGACTCCAATACTGGTTGCCCACCTTTGTCTTTCTCTATATTAATAGGAAGATCCAATCTCTTTTGAAAGCCACTTTTACTTCCAATGTAAGAAATACATTTGTGAAGCCTTGTTAAGATATAAGGTTTTAAAAGATAAATTATTATTTTTTACAATTTTTTGGAATTGATTTTACCACATAAACATCGTTATAATGGGAGCAATAAATATCTTTATAATAAAAACAATAAATCATAATACTGTGTTACATGTAAACAAATAGTCTTAATTTAATGTTAGACCGGCAGCTGTATTCTTAGATTTCTTTGCAGTAAGAAGATGTGAAATGGTGATAAATTCATCAGAACAACGTCCCTCAATATTGTTTGTCGCTGGTACATCTCTATAAGCATCACAACGGCAGCAGAGTAATAAATGATGCGACGGCAGCATTGTGGGTCATTGGATTTCAAACAGGTTGAGATCCAACCACCCACAGTACTGTCGCTGCAACATTTATTACTCTGCTGCATGTAAAATATTTTTTTCCAATTACAATCTCTTTTTTATTTTTCCTGTTTTTACATAAACCTGCATATGATTTTTCTCAGTTCAATGTCTCTAGTCTCTAGTCAAAGGTATGGGCTGTTTTGATCTTTTTGTATGTGTCACAATCTCCTCCTTTTTTCTGGCGTCACAAGAATCTGGATATTGTATTGTATTATTTTTTCTTTAGTCAATGATCCGTTCAAAATCCATCCGTTCCTTTCAAAATGGGCGACTGGGTGGTTGCAAGAAGCAATCTTGTCCATAAATCCATCCGTTCAAAATGGGCGACTGGGTAGTTGCAAGAAGCAAAATTGTCCACAAACTTACTATTTTGGCACACTTATTACCAAAAGGTAACTTATTCTTTAATGGGCGTTTTTGGCTTCTCCAAAGACAAGATGCAAGGGAGGACATTGGATGTTCTCATCGGATTGCACTTTTGCAATTACCTCATTAAAAGACAAAAGAGGGAAGTTCATGTCGATAAAACAGACAAAAGAGGGAAGTTCATGCCGATAAAACATGATAGGACTTATAAAGGATTTGAATTTTGATGGACAATCCATATAGATTTATATTAATGAGATCTAACATATACTTATAGAGATCTAATTTCTTGATGTGTAAATTTTTTAATCTTAAATTTTTTAAATTAATTTTTATTTAATGAGTGAATTATTTAATTAATTTGTATTTTTATAACATAACATAGTCTCCCCCCATACTAGGATATATAGCTCCTCTCTGGATGCAATAAGGTTACAACCTAATGCATGATTCATATAAAAAATTAAAAATTAAGCAAAATACTAATCTTGAAAAAAACACAAGTTCCTAATTTAATAAGCCTTTCTATCCATGTATTCACATATGAACTTACTAAATTTGGAAGTACTATGCTGCTAGGAATTACAAAAAGAAAAGTAGACAGAAACATATACTAGCACAAGTACAAGTAAAGTGATTGGTGAACGCCAATAGGATCAACAATGCACTTAGTTTTGTGGAGATGGTTAATTGTTAAACAAAGACTCAACAATATAAAGAGACGCATATGTACTTTAGTAACATTGAACATGTTACATAAATAATAATAATAAAGGTAATACATAATACATAAATAATATATATAAATTACTAATCAACTAATAATTACCACTCCTCCAATAAGTGCCTAACCCATATAAATAGCAGCTACCAATTGTATAATTTCATCATTAATCATTTTTATTCAATATGTATTATTTACTATGAATATGGATCTCTTCTTTATCCGGATAGGAATTCTTCCATAACACATGGACTCAGTGTTACAATGGCATCAGAGCCCCTTTTGGCCATCTATTTGAATTAATTAACTATTTCGTTAAAAAAAAGAGAAGAAGATCTCAAAGAACGAAAAAAATCAACTTACGATTTATAAAACCAACCCTTACCCTTGGTTTTATAAACCATGAAAGGTTTTATTAATCCCTAATTCCCACATTCACACCATATATATATGTATATTAGATCAATATTTTTTAATAGTTAATTGGATTTATTATTAATTCATTATCAAACTCTTTCATTAACCATAAAGTCATTTAAAGAAGAACTGGATGAGATCTTCGATCGATTTATGAGGAAAATGGAAGAAGTAATTGACCGTAAGGAACAATCAAATGAAAAACTATTGCCAAGACCTTCAATGAAATAAGCTAAGAAAGCAAACTAGAGGCCTCCCAAGATGAAGGCTTGAAAATTAAATCCCAAAGCTTGCAAGAATAACCTGGTAAAGACATGAAAGCGATGGAATTGATGTCTTGAACATTACATTGAATCGGACACATCCAGTTCCATATCACCATCCAATTTTCATGTCAATAAAGATGAAAATGTGCCCATAGGTGTAACGAAAAAAAAACTTACGCATTGATCTCAACCACTTTTTCTAGATAAATCTATTGATCTTATTTATGGAGTTGAAAGTTGTGGAAGTAGTCAATACCTACTTAAATAGGATAAAATAATTAATGATGGTTCTACAAACATGCAGACATGGCTCCCTTGCCAATTGTTGCTTACATTCCAAATAACATTGAATATAATGGGCGTATTGTTGTCGAACCAAATGCCACAATGGTTATTGCATCCACATGTTTAGGAAGTCCTATTAAATAAGCTACTATAGATGAAATTTTTTTATGTTACTTAAAAATTGGAGCTTTGGACACATTCATGAGGAAATCATGGACACTACAATTCAACGAAGACGTCAGGGACACTACAATTCAAAGAAAACTAGTAAAAGACCTAGATATTTTCAATCAAGTTGACGCCAATTTAAATGTTTTTCATTCCTGTAAAAACCACCAAACATATTTGGAATGGTTAACATTAAAGTGCACACTCCCTAAATTTGTAAGAAGAAATCCATCTACAATAATAAGGCTTGAGGAAACTATGAAGGCTCACATTGATGTTTTTAAAGTCCATGCACTTAAGGATAACCATCAATTTGATTTCCAAGGTCAAGGAGCATCTCTTAAAAATATTTCTATTATTATGTCATCCGACGTAGGATCCACAACTAGTAGTGGAAGTGAAGATCTACAATTTCTCATATATGGAATCCAAAACGAAACATGGAAAATAAATAAGTACAAGTTGTATTGTTTAAGAAATCACCACTTAAGCAAAAAATATTACAACACAAGTTCCAGAATCATGTCCATATAACAAAATCGATTCGAGATTGCAGTGTTCAAGTCAACACTTCAAACACAAACCATAATAAGAGAGCATCAACACTGTCAGCACTGAGGACAAATATTCCCTCGAGGGAAGGGCAATAATAATAATAATAATAATAATAATACATAATACATAATACATAGATAATATACAAATTACTAATCAACCAATAATAGTTATGAGGACAAGACTCCTCCCAACAGGTACATAAGCCATATAAATGGTAGGTACCAGTTGTATAATTTCATCATCAATCATTTTTATTCAATATGTATTATTTTCTATGAAGATGGATCTTTTCTTTATTGAGATACATATTCTTTCATAACACATGGACTCAGTGTTAGAGAACATTATTTCGTTCAGGTCGATTTAAAATGGCAAGTTAATAAGATACTTTGGTTCTTCCTCAAAAAATAAAGACTTTACCCCATGGTTACTAGATAATATTTCATGGTTACAAGACAATACTTTATTTGTTCTTTATTATAATAAAACTTAGTTCGATAGCATGAAAAGTATTTTTTTAATTCCATTTAATTGGTATAAGTACAAAGTTAGTTAGTTTCATTTTTTTCTCTCGTTAGCAAGTTCATCTAACTATTTCTTATATTTTTTCTAAATTTGGAATAACTTTATTCGAGCTCTATCTCTTTGAAGAATTTGTATAGCATCATTGTTCTAACATGGATTCTTGCGAGAGGAGGGATATTTCTTAGATTCAAAGCACTCTTATCATCACAGAGGAATTTACTATTACACGATATTCAATTTGGTCTATTTCAATAAAAGATAGATTATTTTAGAAATCCTTACCAATAAACCTTTTAGGACATTCTAATGGTTAGTTCACGGGGGTTCACTCGGTGAACTCGTTACATAGCACGACTGTTCACATGATATTAAAGAATATCCATAATTTCACTAAATATTGGAAAATACCTCCTAAAATTTTTTTGTTGAACCCCCCTCCCAATATACCTTTCCAATTAAGAAAAACCCTATTTTCTTTGGATATTGTAGGTATCCATTTTTATCAACCCATTTTTAATGCCCCCTTTATATCAAATTATCAAGTTGTAACAAATAGGATCGCTAACACATATTAGTATAAGCAAACATGATGTTAAATCAAATACTATTATAATGATAATATGATCCCATCGGGATTGCATATGCGACTGATCAATTTGTAGCATTGTATAGTGGAAGACCCAACAAAATAGTAACGGGGAAGGAAAAATCCATAAAAGGAAATTGAGTCAAGAGATCAATGTAATGAAGAATATAAAAGCCTCATAGTCCAATAGTAAGTACAATACTTAGAAAAGATGAGAATCGCATATGCTTCACACAACAACTTGCTAATCTGCCAATTTTGTATCATGTATTTATACAAGTATAGAAAAACAAACATCATTGATGTTTGAACCCAAATGAACATAGAATTTCCTCCACTGCCTTTACATTTATTCTTTCCATCAAGGGAATTAACAACATTTCGTTACCTTTTCTTGGGTTATATCTTTTTTTTATCTCTACAGGAGAGGGAAAAATATCCATTATTAAGTTTCAAGCATGCAATAGTTATAAAGATACACAGATGGTGAAACTGATATGATACAATTTCATGGTAATGATAACACATAGGGTATGTAAATAAGGATTTATATTTTCACTTGTGTTCATGTAAGTTCCAATACAATATTAAGACATATTCCTTTTATATAAGAATTGAAATTACAATTATGAATATAATTTTTAGGCTTGAATGCAAGAAATGATGAATCCAAGGCACACATGAATAACTCAACATGCAAAGGAAGGAAAACTAGTTCTAGTGTTTGTGCCAACTATAAAACACGCATGAACTACTACTTTTTGAATTGAAGACCTCTTTGATATTTCTCCAATAACATAAAGTTGGATAGCTAATAATACTTGAGCACTCAAGAAACGATGACTAATATGAATCTAGTCCATGATTTGGAGGTATAAATCCATCCCAAAATTTGGATGGTATTCTTTAGCAATATTTAGGACTGATATGAATCCATCCCATGATTTGGAGGTATGAATCTAACCCACAATTTGGAGGTTATTTCTGAGCAAAAACTAGGACTGATATGAATCCAACCTAAGATTTGGAGGTATAAATTGATCCCAAGATTTGGAGGTATGAATCTATCCCATGATTTGGAGGTATGAATCCATCCCATGATTTGGAGGTTGTTCCTCATCCTACCCAAATAAAATAATCCCCAATATTTATATTACAAATTCTAATTAAAACCCCCCCTTGACCCCTTAATACATGGCAATATATTTTTGAGGTTTTTAAGAGTATTCAAACCCCCTATATGAATGGACGTGATATTATATTGCCTCACTAGTAAATCCCCCGTGGGTTAATTTGGAAAAGAAAATATGAAACTGGCTAAGTAAACACACAAAAATGGATTCTTTAACTATTTAAAAATATAAAAAAACTGAATGGAACACTATAAACACAATATTTTCCCTATGAAATGAAATATGGGAAAACCCAACAAGAAAATAAAGGATTATGCTTTTCTTCTTAATCAAATGAGAGTGTGACAAAAATATATCAATAAGTTTCCTACATAAGAGATATTTTTTTATCATACATGGAAAAAGACTAATGCAAAGCAATGAAACTAAGTTGAAAACTAATTCGATAAATAAAATGTCAAGGATTAGTATAAGATAGAAAAATCGATATGTCTCCCTAGAACTAGAAAGGTTGATGACAATGCTTTCCACTAGATTGAAGTGTTTGTAATTTGTTTCTTTAGTACAATATAATCCAATCTAGTATAGTTCCTGGGTAAATATACTTAGCCTCTGAATTCCTTCTCCATAAACTATTCGTTGTTAGAAAATTCCAATGATATTTTTCTACTAAGGCTTGATTAAAATGGTAGATGTTTTTCAATGCCCATCCAATCCAATCCTATGGAGAGTCGATAACCTTTCGAATTTCCAAATGTGAACCTAAGTAGTCGCAAACCTCTGATCCAAATATAATTGCAATAAATTTTCCTCATACTTTCCAAGATACCTTTTGATATGTGCACCAATAAACTCTTGTAGACCAAAATATCCTCCAATATAGAGTTAATCAGAACAATCCTCCCATACTAGAAATCCAATAGTTGCATCAATGAAATATACAACATTCCTCTTTTGTAACCAACCATTATAACTAGTCCACCTTCCCATATTTATTTGGTTTCATATTCTACCATAAGTACTTAATACCCCCCTCCATTGAATGTGTGGGGTAATGAAAACCTCTTTCCCAAATGATGCACGCATGAGGATGGCTACTCAGGTAGTACATTTGTTATATTTTTATCATTTAAGCAATATGATCTTAGGATCTTATATGAGAGAATAACATGCACAACAATCAATCACAAGAGACAAGAGACACACAGATTTTCATCGAGGAAACCATAAAGGAGAAACCCCCACAACTTCCTCAGAGATAGAATGAGCACCAATGGCAGCAGTAAAACCCAAAGACAGAAAAGATGATCTCCAACAGGTGTTCTCTCTCTCACTTGTGTGAGCACTTCCTCTCTCACTCATGCACCCCAGTTGAGTGAGTGTGTGTGATAAATATAGAGGTTCACTCTCTATTTATATTCGTTCGTTCACTTAATATTTGACTCTGTTATGTAGGATCGAGTAATCCTAACTCGGTTATGTAGGCTCGAGTAACCACAGATAGAGTACTAATGACCCGAATTACATTAACTCACCAGGTCCGACTTCTCTAGGAGAGTCTAACAACCCTAGTTCCCCACATATGCAGGGACTTTAACCCTTGATCAATAAGGAGGGTTACCCTCTATGACTTTATATGACTTGTTTACATTATTTATTCTCCCGATAGGAACATCGGGGTATGACATGACTCAATTACATTATTGATACTTCCCAACAGGAACATCGGGGTACAATACATAAGATATACAAGTGAATACATTCTGAAGTTACAAATGAATTAACACTCCCTCTTAACTAGGAAGGTATTCTCTTGACACAATTCATCAGCACAAGTCTTATTCTCTGGATCAAGTTTGGATCATCATCAAAGCTGGATCATCACTGGATCATCATCGAAACTGGATCATCATCAAAGCCAGATCATCACTGGATCATCATCGAAACTAGATCATCATCACCACTACTTCTACTATCTCGATCAACTAGTGCTATCTCTCAATTCTAATTGTCATAGGAAGTTCTACAGAGCCAACCCTTTTTCATGCTGGTTGTAGGCCTAGCCTTCATGTAGGTCTTCACCTTCGTCAACACTTATATCTGACCTGGTAAAAAATTCCCACCCAACATTTACATCAAACAATGGGATGAACACATCTACCACTATGTTAGAAAGGCACACCCAGCAGTCACATCTGACCATTGGAGGAACACATCCACCACCATGTCAGAAAGGCCTAGCACTCACATATGACCATGGGAGGCCTAGCCTGCCACCATGTTAAAAAGGCTCATCCAACACTTACATCTGACCCAGTCAGAAAGGATTTGCATTTATATCTGACCATGGGAGGCCCAGCCTGCCACCATGTCAGAATGGCTCTGCACTTACATCTAACCATGGGATGCCCATCCTACCACCATGTCAGAAAGGCTCCCGCACTTATATCTGACCATAGAAGGAACCAATCCTACCACGTCAGAAAGGCCCTCGGACTCATCACCTCCCCTTGGAACCTCGATTTGGAGAACACCAATCTTCTCCCTGAAATACTCGAACTTCACTCTGGCCATTTCTAGCATAGAATCACGTAAGGGTTGATTATGTCCAAGGATAACCTATGAGCTTTGCCAGGACTAATTACATATGAGGACAACCTGTAGGACCATTTACGTCTGAGCCACCTACGAGCTTTGTCAGGATTTTATGCTCAGACAACCTGTCTCACCGGCTAAGCTAGAACTCCCTCTTTCGAGAGATCTCAATCTGGATCACATACTAGAGCTTCACTGCTCCTCTCTGCATCGTACAAAAATGTAACTCAAATCAAATCAAATAGTAGTTTTCAAAAGAAACATACTACCTCGCAGATAGTTGAGCAAGTGGCAACATATTTTTCCTTAGTTATTCTCAGTGCCATGCAGGACTCCTTCCTGCTAAACCAAGATATCACACCTAATCTCATACTGAAGTAGCACCTCAAAGTGCTCTTCCTATCAATGGCACTTCCTACCCAATCCAAATCCTCATAACCTTCTAGGTTAATCTTCTGATTTGCCTCATACTTAAGCCCATAATCAACTATACCCTTCATGTACCTCAGAATATGATTTGCAGCAATCAGGTGAACATGTCTCGAATCCGTTAGGAACTGCCTCAATGTGTTCACAACAAAGAAAATATATGGTCTCATATTCGTCAAGTACATCAAGGACCAAATCATCTGACGATACATCGTAGCATCAACTAATTCTAATGAAGCATCACTCAATAGCTTCAGGTTCGATGCCATAGGTGTGGTCATGGCCTTGCAATCCATCATCTTGAACCTCTTCAGGATCTCTACTGTATACTTCCCTTGTCCCAGGGATATTCAATCCACATTATGCCACACCTCCATGCCTAGAAAGTAGTGCATCATATCCAAGTCCTTCATATCGAACTCGGCAGCAAGTCTCCTTCTTGCAACATTAATGAGTTCCTCTTTTCTATCAAGAACAAGTGATCGACATATAACAGGAGCATCACTGGTCTTCCATCTTCAACCTTGAAGCAAAGTTTGGAATTTTCTTTACTCTCAGCAAAGCCTAGATCCATCAGTAAGTTGTCCATCATGTCACACCATTTCAAACCTCGAGATCTTCTGCAGTCACTCCCTCTAAAGCATAGCATCATACTCCCTGTATCCATCTAGGGTCACTGGATCCATCATACTTCCTTTGCTACTAATATTCTATGTATCCATATAGGGTCACTGGATACCAAGATCCTCTATCTTGAACCATTTTCAAAAAGTTCTTCTCGCACCCATCTGTGAGCTCGTCATCCTCTATAGGCTTTCATATTCAACCTTGTAGCAAAGGTTAAGATCTTCATCACTCTAGGTGATCTTCAATATCCTCATGTATGTGTTATCCCATGGGTGTCTTCTGAGCTCATACAAGGCCTTCTTTCATTTACACACATGATTCTGCTTGTCATGTGTCTTAACTTCTAGTGGTTGCAAATGTCTCTTTGTAGTTTATGCCTTCTTTCAATGAGAAGCCTCATGCTACGAATATTGCCTTGTGTCCCACGATGTTGTCATCTACTGCATGCTGGATCATGTAGATCCATATGGAAGACATTATGGACTTCCCTTCAGGTCTCGATACTGCATCCTAGACATCATTCTTCTTGAACTGGTATTCTCCTTCCCTTTCTTCTTGGCTACTTCTTCATAGTTGGAAGGTTCTGCATCAATGATGTCGCTCAAAAGTGTCACATAACTAGAGTGTCTCTGAGGCCTCTTTCTTTCTTTGAAATTATCGTCATATTATTATTCATCTTGGATTCTTTCTTGAACGGTCATCACTTGTTCTTCGGAACAGGTCTCATCCTTCTTTTCTTGTAGGCGATTGTATGCAATCTTTCCTACAAGTCAAATCCACTAGTTGTATGATTAGAAACATTTCATAATGCATATTCATAATGGTAAATTCTTATGCATACAGATATAATCATGCAACTATTTTAGCCAATACAACATTCATCCATATCTCACGGAAACTTTCTAGATACCTTCGATCTCTACCAAGACATCATTGAGATTGTGCACTAATCCAATATGTCAGCAAAGAGGTTTCATTCTAGATAAGTAGCAATGGAGAGTTGTATGGCACCATGAGCTACTTACCCATCACATGCATATTAGTAGTATACTATCATTAATGCAAACATTCAATCATGCATAACACATCAAATGAACATAAAAAAATGCATAACAAAACAATATCATGAAATGACAATTGAATACTTATCTTTATTTGTTTCGTGGGTAGACTCCTTCTTTCAGCTTCATCATCTTCTTCATTCATAACAGCATCATTTCTTATCCAAATGCTTAAGATGGATAAGAGGTTCTTCAAGAATTTAGTTCTTCATATTCCTCATTGCTTGAGGTATCTTCTTTGAATCGCGAAATCTTGATCTTCAGTTGCTCCCATATTCTTTTCTCTTATTATGAGTCGAGCTTCTTCTTGTGTGTGCTCTTCCCAGAGTCTGCTAAAATTAATCACTTCCTTCTGGCACACATTCCTTGAATGAACGAATCCCATGATCCTAGGAGGACATTCAAGGTGGTTATCACAACTTATGCATTCTCCATTTCTTCTTCTACTACTTCAAATTGTTCTTTGATTTGAGAGACCCTTGTAAATTATGACTCTATGGTCTCTATATTCTTCACATTATTCAACTGGTTTCTTGAAGTCATCTTTTGATTTATGTTCTTCCCTTCAAATAGCTTGGTCAATGAAACAAACATCTCTTTAGGTGTCTTTAGGGAAGACACTTTTTAGATAAGGTGATCCTTGATTGAATCAGCAATGATCTTCTTGGCCCTGACCAACTTCTTCTAGTGTAAGGCTTTACCCTCATCTCCCTCTGGAACTGGAACCTCTCTACTTATGTAGGTGGCCAATTCATTTCCTTCAAGAACTAGTGATATCTTATACTTACATGCTTGGAAGTTGTCAGCCTCACCAAGCTTGTCATCAAGCTGGTGTGATTAGTCATTTTGAAATGAGAACCTCAGCTGTAAATAGCAAAAGATTAGATCTTACCAATTTGAGGTGTCCATCCTAGTTCCGGAGTTGGTTGATCTAGGGTTTGTCAAAGAAACCCTAATTTTCCAAACTTGGAATTTCAAACTTCTTATTTGATAGAAAGATAGGCCTCTTCAAGGCGATATGTCTAATGTACTCCTTTTTTCTGAAAACAGTGGAGGGAAGCTCCCGAAACAGGAATCCCCAGTTTACCAGTTTCTTCTGCAGAAATTCCTGATACTGTTTCTGTGGTATCTCTGAAAGTACTGCTCCTCATTGTATGAAATTTTGTACTAAGGTAACCTCGTTAATCCTCTTTCCAACACCGCAGGTTTAACTAGAATTGGTTTCACCAATTGGGACTTATGACAGTTTTCCCAAGGTGACGTATTTCAGGACGTTTTAGCATATCAAACTTTTACGGACTTCCACGTGTCCCTGTTTCATCATCAGGGTATGAACATTTTACCACAGAAATCACATTCTGTTCCCTATCTAGAATATCTGGCGAAATTTCATTTGGACCTTTGTAGCCCGAGATATAGCAATTCTCTCTAGGTGTCCTATTTAGGGATGAATCCTGGAAGAGGCTGGAACCCTGATTTGGAGGAAACATGTTTCCCAGAATATAGAGAATATGAGGCTGAAATTTTTACACGGGGTACATCAAGAGTTTTTCTTCAGCATGTGAAATTTTTGGACCCTGATACTTCTTCAATCCAGAGATATAGGCAATGTACCAAAACTACCCATTTTAGTATTTTAGGGTTTTCTAGGCCCGGGGTCAAACTAGGGTTTGACTTTTCTGAAGTTTTACCCAACCAAAAATATCGACCTTGGTCTCTAAACTTATATTTTGATGAGTAGAGAAATCCTATGCTGGCTTCACTCAAAAATTCCTCTTCTGTGAAAAGCCCTAATTTCTTGCGGCAAAAACTGAAAATGCCCGAAATCAAATTCTGCTTTGACAAAAAGATGCTCCCTTCAATGGAGAGTTATCCTAGCATCATTTTGCTGATGGATTGTGGAGAGAGACCCAGAAATTAAGAATCACTAGCTTGTATAGCTGCACAATGTCTTCTTCTCAGGTTAGCTCTGATACCATGTTAGATTTTTAGCATTTAAGCAATATGATCTTAGGATCTTATCTGAGAGAATAACATGCACAACAATAAATCACAAGAGAAAAGAGACACAAAGATTTTCCTCGGGGAAACCATAAAGGAGAAAACCCCACAACTTTCTCAGAGATAGAATGAGCACCAATGGTAGCAGTAAAACCCAAAGATAGAAAAGATGATCTCCAACAGGTGTTCTCTCTCTCACTTGTGTGAGAACTTCCTCTCTCACTCATGTGCCCCAATTGAGTAAGTGTGTGTGATAAATAGAGAGGCTCACTCTCTATTTATATTCTTTCGTTCACTTAATATTTGACTCTGTTATGTAGGCTAGAGTAATCCTAACTCAGTTTTGTAGGCTCGAGTAACCCCAACTTGGGTACTAATGACTCGACTTACATTAAATCACCAGGGCCGACTTCTCTATGAGAGTCTAACAACCCTAGTGCCCCAAATCTGCATGGACTTTAACCCTTGATCAATAAGGAGGGTTACCCTCTATGACTTTACATGACTTGTTTACATTATTGATTCTCCCGATAGGAACATTGGGGCTATGACATGACTCAATTGCATTACTAATACTTCCCGATAGGAGCATCGAGGTACAATACATAAGATATACAAGTGAATACATTCCTAATTTACAAATACATCAACAACATTGTCAAAATTTCAACATTAATAACCATACCTATTGCTAAGAAAACAATATTTATAATTTAGACACATTTTCTACCTTCCTCCTCCTCCTCCTCTAAACAAAAAAGGAGAAAATCATCCACAATAAACATGTGTGTAAACTACACACCATCCCTTAAATAAATCCCATGGATATGCTTTTGGTGCCTAGCAAAGTGAATGGACCTGCTTTGCTCTTTTGCTGTAAGGAGGAAAAAACAGGGGAAGGGAGGGAACCATTGTCTCAATCTCCACGATGGTTGAAAGAAATCTAACCCTAATCCATTTATTAGAACCACAAATCAAGAGGTATTCACAAAACCATTATCCACCAAACAACTGGTAAATAGAATCCAATGTGAAGTAGCAATAGACCCAAATAAAGCCATGATAACTAGTCATAAGCCTTGGATAGATCCAATTTAGAAACCACAACTTGGAGATGATACATTTTGATAGAATGAATCCCCACTTATGTCTACCAATCACATCATGGATTAGTCTACCCTAAATATTACCAAATTGTTCTACTGAGATAACCCTAGAGAGAAGTGGTTTAATTATGAATATAATAATCTTTAACAAAAACTTGTAACTACCATTGCATAGAGATGTGATAGAGATATAAGATGGAATTTATCAAAATAAAAAGGACAAGTTGTCTTAGAAATTAATGACAAGAAGGTAAAATTGAAACTCCCTAGCATCTTCTAGGATTTTCTTACCTACTCAACCACCTTCAAAAGATCGTCACCAATAGTGTAAAAAAATTAATAAAAAGATCAATCTTTAATTCATCGGGCCTTGAAATCATGTCCTTTTGAAAAGAAAAGAGAATTGCTCACAACTCATCCTTGGAAAACTGGATAGACAACTCAACATTGTCAACATCCTCAATCATGTGTGGGAATAAACAATTACCATGTTCAAAGTTCCCCCATGTTAGTACAATTAAGCTTTGATGTCTAGGGTATATGTGTTTTGCAAAAATAGTACTTTATAATTATAGTCAACTAACCTGCAAAGTGGACATGCTTAGAAAGGGGTATGATTAATTATATTGCGTGGATTATGTACAAAGCTGGTCAAGTAAGAAGCAAGCGACTCTTGCTCTCTCTTTAGCTGAAGCAAAGTATCGGGGGGACATGAATGCATCTATTCAGGAAGTTTGGATACATGGGATTCTGACGGATTTTGGCATTCTCACTTCTCCTTCAGTAGACCTCTTCTGTGATAATCAAAGTGCAATTAAAATTTCTAGTGATTTGATACAGAAGCAACAGACCAAACACATTGAAGTCCACATGCACTACATCCAGGGACTAGTCCATAACAAGGCTATCGTTTTCCATAACTTCCCTACATAAGAGCAGGTTGCGGACATTTTCACCAAATATTTCACTAAAAAGATATTTTCCTATCTCATATATCTTCTTGGTGTGAAGATTTGATTCAATTATTGTTCCTAGTTCCATTGTTCATTTTGAGGGGGGTGGGGGGGATTCCCTTGAGGTTTTCCTCATTTACTCAGTTTATTGAGAAGATATTTTTTTGCATTAGATTGTATGGGTGACCTTTGGTCTTAGTTT
Organism: Pseudotsuga menziesii; assembly: GCA_001517045.1. Classification (NCBI taxonomy): domain Eukaryota; kingdom Viridiplantae; phylum Streptophyta; class Pinopsida; order Pinales; family Pinaceae; genus Pseudotsuga; species Pseudotsuga menziesii. The sequence goes on along the minus strand of LPNX011004122.1, from coordinate 190,786 downwards.
CTAGGATCTAGGTTGTCCAAGTTTGGATTAAGGGGGAGTGGGTGTTAGGATTAATTATAAACCTCGTTTGACCACCATAGCCTAAAATTTTGTGTCCTAGATTAGGAATATGTTTCCACTTCACTAGTGCCATGGGGATCTCATCTGGGGCCAACTTACCACTTGATGGACCCGTTTACATGAGTTTAAGAGCTCCAAAGGCCAATCCCTGAAATTTTGGAACCCACACTGAGTCATGGGAGTTCAACCATCAGTTCACCCTAGTATGTGTTGAGTTATCCTCCGATGGGCATCAGTTAGTTCATCTCTAGTTAGCCTAGCGTCACATTTGCATGAATTAAGGAGGTTAGGAACCTTTTCCTACCTACCTTTCTCAGTTAACTTATTGTGAACTGATTTAGTTATCCTATGTTAAACTAGTGAGCTCATAGTGGTGATTTTCCCACAGTTAGTGATCTCTGGCATCCAAGTCATGGAATTTGAATCACACCTTGTGGATTCAAATCCTCTTTATTGTATCATCATTGTATTCCATACAGATTAATGATTATGTGAGTAATGTTACCATGACAAATTTTTTCCTCTTGACTGTTCAATTTCACCATGATTGTTTGATCATTATACACTGAATTTATTCCTCCTCCTTCAAACTTATTTCACAGTGAGGTTCATTCCAGCCTAAATATCCTGAAACTTTGCTAAATTAAACACTAAATAGCTAATCTTCATAAAAAAATGAGCATTGTTGGAATCTTTTGCATCTAGGGGGTAGAATAGCTTGAGCCCTTGTTGTTTTGGTCTTTGAATGCCATTGATTTCTCCAAGATTCATAATCAATTTTTCTATTAGATGAAAATTCACATCCACCATTTGAATTTGATTATGAGTTTCATGAAGCTACAAAAGTATCTCTTTTTTCTCCTCATAGTTATCCATCATCCCTTTTCCTAGCAAATATTTTATATTCTAATAGAGAGTGAGGGTTTTGACAAATATGGTATCTCGAGTGCAAGATGAACCAACATCCTAGACCTAGTTCGTCATTTCCTTATAAATCTCCCAGTCCCCAAGCACCTCTTCTATTGAAATACCCAATTTTCATTTACCTCAATTTTCCTTTGGATCAAAGGTGAATTAACCTCGTAATTCTCCTAAGCAATGTCAACTTATTCTAGAATTATGGGAATATGGGTGCATCTAGTTCCCTTAAGCCCCCAACATATATGTCCTTTGCTTACCATCATGTCACAAAGTCACAAAAGGGATAGAGTAGGGTAGAAGTAGTGCAGGTGCACCACTCAAACAAATTTAGTCTCCCTACCAATTTTTGGCTCAGGGCTCTTCAACTCCACCCATTAACATATTTTGTTCCTATGTCCCTTGCGCCAATTACAAATTCTTCCTTCTGCCATCACTAAATTTTTACCAATGGTGTTGGCCAGGATCCTACCATCTTCTTGCATTATACTCTTTCCATTTCCCCGCATCATGTTGTAGCACTCCCAGTTATGAAACATCATCATGAACACACATGGGGAATCGATGATTCTCCCACAAATCTAATCACTCTTACGACTATTTTGGATTCACTAGCTACCAAGCTACCCACTGAGATGCATGAACATAACCATTCCGCAATGAGAGGAATCATACCTTCCTATCCCAAATTATCTATGCTTTCCCTAAATCCCTTGGTGTCCTCTCAAGTTGATGATGTGTCCCATCATTAGGGATGTTTGGGATGGGCTCCCTTGAATCCACCTAACATACTGCATACACCCAATCTAAGGAATGGAGTTCCTTTATTCCTATATTTGAGCATTATGAAATTATAGAGGGATTTTTTATCTCTTTCCATGCGAGATCGAGTTCACCTTGCGGCCCAATTCACTTCTTTATTTTCCATCCAGTTGACCACTTTATTGGCTTATCTTCTAACATGAGAGGGGACAATAGTGTTGACCTGGTTTATAAGGGAACTTAATCATTCCAATTTTACCTCTGGTCATTAATGGTTAAGCGTTTACTAATGGGAGTTCCATTTTGAATACTTTGAAGCATCTGGACAATAAGTTGTGAATCCCCTTCAACAAAGAGATTGGATAAGATTTATCGAATTGAAATATGGAGGCCATAAAAAAGCACATGCAACTTTTCTCTCGCTTCCAAGGTATCTAGAAAAAATTCTTATTATGGTGCCTTGGTGATTCCTAAAGCTCCTCCAAACCCTGTTGGGCCTAGATTAGCGTTGGAAACCCCATCGAAGTTAAGCTTGAGAAATATTTTCTTGGGAGGAGGTTAGTGTTTTAAGATGGACACTTTAGGCCTTAGTTGAGTGTGGGCTGAGTGAACTGGATAGTTGGTTTGAGAGAGTCCAAATCCCACTCATGCATTATGATATCCTCTGTGGAAGATAATTTCCAATCAACTTTCCCCCAACAACTTGATTGCAACATTTCCTTGGTGTTTGATTGGATTCTTTTCCATATTTGGTTTCCATTCTAGGATTCATCATTGAATATATGACGGTTTTGTTCCCTTCTTGTTTCCCAAAGAATGAATCCAATGAATAGTTGTCAAGTTCAATTGGGAATGGCATTGTTCAATTCTTTATTCCATAATGAGGTAATGGTCTATGTAATGCTACTAGTTACTCTATCTGATTTGTGAAAGAGGGTTGATCCTTCATCCCATGGGGATGATGTGAAGGGGCATTGATTGAGGAGATGATATAGATTCTCAACAACTTCTTTACATCTAACAAGCATCTAGAGGGATCTTCAAATCCAAAAATATTGATTTTGTCCAAAATTAGTGTTTTCCTTCGAAGAACTAACCATATGAAAGTGGTCACCTTAGGCCAGAGATTTTGCCTCTAAATTTGGCCCTAGATTTCCTCTCCATAATTATTGTGAGAGTTGGTTGGGACATGGTAAGCGTCCTTAAGAGTGTAATTACCTCCCGCTATATAGCCCCATCTTAGTTTATTGGGGCAATGGTGAATTTGAAACAACAGAATCGTTCAGAAACGATAAAATCATTCTTACACAAATACCCAGTGCAAATAATGTAGATAATCCATGAAAGAAAAAGTAATATAATATATGATTGATAAAATAAATGATGATATTACAATGAGAATGAAGTTTGTATAAATACCCATACTGGGTGNATATATATATATATATATATATATATATTCTTCATTAAATTTCCTTCCCCTTAAGGAAACTTTTGTCCTCGAAGCTTTATTGAAGACAAGGCTTTTTTTTGAAGTCTTGGTTTTAATGTCATCTCTCGATCCTTTATTTTAGTATTTGCGACACTTGACGAATTGAGACGATATGAGTTACAAATTCCAAGAAAAAAAAGTCGCATCGTCTGTGATGTGGTCCATCCGAGATCTATTTTCATCGAAGGTGATTGTTGATCGTATTGTTGGATAAATATTCATATTTTCTACTTGGTTGTAGATTTAGTGTTATGTCGCTTATGAATTTATAACTCCTTTGTTTATGTTCATTTTAACCCTATCGTTTGTCAAAATTATTTTTGTAGTTTGGGTGTTGATAAGGAGTTCTTGTTGCTTGTTTTTCTGCTGGATTGACTTCCTTTTGAACTGTGATGGGAACCAAATTTGTATTCGTTTCTTCTTCCTCAACGAGAATTAGTTTTTTGGATAGTTTAGATGATTCCTTCTGGATTTGAACTAATTTGTTCTCTAATAGATTATTACTATTCTAAATCTTCTCAAACCTTTCATCTTGCGACTGTTTGTCCTCTTTAACTTCTCGATGTCTTCCTCTGGTTCTTGATTAACCTTCTTCATGGGGGATTTTTCTTTGTCCTTTCCCGGTAATTTTTGTTGGAGAGCTTGAATCTTCTCTTCTAACTTTTGATTGCATTGAACGTTATCCTTTTCCTTCTTGATTTGCAGAAGTAATTTCTAATTATGACCTCTTAAACGAGAGATCTCTTCTTCTTTACCTGCAACAACCTTGTCGAAATCCTTGTGTATTGTCTGTATTGAGTTCTCATTCCCTTGCGAAAATATCTTTGATATTTCTTTCAAGTCTTCAGATGATGCGACTTTTGATTATGACTTCATGTTAATGTCCCATAATGTGATTTTCTTCTTTTTGTAGGGAAGTATCAGAAACTTCGTTTCAAAATTTAAGATAAAAGTCTGAGAAATGTTTCTATCCACGATGATTCCAAAATTAGGTCACTGTCACTACTCCACAATGATCTAACTATAAACTACGAGACACCAGTATAATCTCCAATGTTCCATTGTAAATCGTTTATTGCATATTCTTTGTTATTCCAAAATTCTAACCTTTCACCTATATTTGACTCTAAAATCGCTTACTCGTTAACTAATTCATCACTAATATAATTATTACGTTCGTTGAGAGCAATAGAAACAGTAATGTCTTTCCCTCTAATTGTTCCTTTTATTTGGAATACATTGAAACAAAAAAATTTAAAGTGCTTGGAAATCTTTCTTATTTTTTGCTTTGAGACTTCATTTCTTTTGTCAATAAATATGCTCATGATACTAATATTTATATCTTAAATACTTTGATGTCTCTTAACCCAACCCTATATATATATATATATATATATTATAAAGTCAAACTTTCTTTTACACTTTTCTTTCATCTAATATAATCCTTTTAATAAAAGCTTTGAAAAGTATTGTAAATATCTTCACTTTGAGAAATGTAAATACATATCCTCACTTCATTATTATACTTGCCACAGCAGGTATATTGTAATCGTTCGATTTTGACTTCCTATTAGTTTCCCTTTGACCAAAAATTTAAAATCTGTTTTCTAAAGTTTAGCTTTGGAGTTTGCCAAAAATTATTTTAAATTTTGATAAAAATATTTGCCTTTGCTATTTTGTCAGCTTCTAATTGGCCAATAAGGAATGATGTCAACCTTGGAGTTTGGTATCTGGTTTTCACTTGACACATGGCTACTATGACATCAGCATTTATTATATTTTATTATTATGTTATTTATAATAGCGGATCCATGACTTCCGACGACTGGTCGATTTGGCATTTGCAGGTGTGTGGGTAAATTCTTCGATTGTTTCTCTGTGCTTCGCTCTTTTGAGAAACACCGCCGCAACCATGACCAGTGAGAAAAAACCCAGAGTGGCCATTGTAACGCCGGCTATCAATCCCCGGCCTGAATTCTTGGAATGCTGAACAAACAAGGGGAGACGCGACATATCGAGAGGGGGGGGCGTGCCTTGAGTGGTGAAGCTCCACGCGAGAACGTAATGGTCTTCCCCAAAATTCCCCGTAGAAGCTGAAAAGCCAGCGAACATCTGCTCTTGCAGAACGTTCTGTAGATCAATTGTCTGAGATATGAGGGGTTTCTGCGGTCTCGGCAAGCCGGCCAACGTTATGGTAACGTTGAGACGGCTTTGAAGATGGTCGTAATCGATCCAATCCTGTATGTTGCGTCCGCTCTTGAGGCTGAAGGGCTGGAAATCTTCTTCATTCCAATAGCCGGCAGTCTCTGTCTGCACCGAGGTTAGGCTGTTAATGTCCAAACCCACGTGGTTGTTGTCAGGGTCATAGAATTGCACACTCGTGATCGAATCGAACTCCACTGCTAATAAATGATTGTAGGGCTGCCCGTTGCTTGTGCCGTTAACCAATCTCAG
>LPNX011004122.1:127092-185037 GCA_001517045.1 Pseudotsuga menziesii | reverse complement strand
GAATTCAATTCCCTACATCTAGCTATTTTCATTTTTCAACAGCTAGTAGAGACTAATATTTATTCACAATTCTCAACTGTAAATCATTTCTATTTTAATCCATTNTGCGTCAGAGCGGGAACACACCATGCAGAAAACGAAAGTAGTACTGAAGGAGGACAGCGTCTCATTTCTTTTCATCTGCAAGGGAGTTGAATACAGCGCCTGGCCGACTCTGAAATGCGTGTGATTTGTGAGAGCGAGCACGGATTNTGCATTCTCAACAGCGAATTGAGAGTAGTTTTTATTTTCAATTCTCAACAGCGAGTGGAATTTTTAGTATTTTAATTTTGTTTATCTGATGCCAATTTACTTCACATTGTTTCTTACATAAGTGGCAGGTACTAAGCAACTGCGTTGCTTATTCCACTTGTTTTATATTTTAATAACTTCTTAACAACCTTAAATTTATCCCAATTAATTCGAAGTTACTACTCTTTTAGGTTTTACGCTCCCAAGTGTTGACACCTAATGAAAAGTCGTGAAATCTTAGGTGGAAATAACTCATTTCTTCGGTTAGAATTTTCCTTGGACGTTTAGTATGGCAGGTGTAAAGTGTTTTATCCTTCACCGTAAGCACAAACTATTTCGTAACCATTTTAATATATGGTAAATTTTAACTCACAATCTTGATATTTATGCTTAATATTTAAGAGCCACGGTGTATGATTGGTGGCGGTCTGAAAATTAATTCCATATTTTCTCTTCACCTTTCCACACTGGATCAATGTCAACATCCAACGAAGACAAATGACAAATGAAAATTGGTGAGTGGATCCAACAACCATGTAAATTCAGAGACAGTCTTTTGTAGCTGCAACTAATTGTTTTATCGTCTATTATGATTGGCAGTGGATGTTGATCCAAAATTTTAACACACGGTTTCTCCAAATTTTAACTCACAGTGGCTTTCGATTCAGATAGTTGTGTCATAAAGTTTCAATTTCTGAAAGTGTCATAAAGCTTCAGACCCATGACCTTCAATTCCCAAAAGTGTCATAAAGCTTGTAATCATAATAAACATGAATATTATTTTGAAAATAATATTTAAACATATACACATTATTCTACATTAAAAAAATAAAACTTATAACACACAAAACTTAATGTCTATTAAGTAATGCATGATTTTTAACCATTTCAACCCTATAGAATTGACAAAGACAAAGTTTACAACCCCACAAATAATATACATTCAAAATAAAAAAACTCCTAAGCAAATTATTAAAAAAAAACATTTATACTTAACAAACAACAAATCGTTCCAATAATTCATGAACCATATAGGTTTAACTTATCAAACAACAAATTGTTCCACTAATGCATAAGAAGAAATCAAAAAATCATCGAATCTTCACCTAGCACATACGTGTTCAGTGACACATGTGATAGTTGAAAATTTCAATTTCCCTCATAATATTAGAAGCCTCCTTCTATCTGGATGCCTTCAATTTGCCTATTAAAAATAGAGCCATCTTATCCTTAGAAATAAAGCCAAATTAGAAATACATTTATGAAAAAACACTTCACGGTTTCTTAAATGTATCCGAATTATGATGATTACAGTTACCATTGAATGGTTAAAGGCTAGTTGGTTGTGGACTTTGCAAGATACTCTTATGCGGAGCACATTTACCAATGACCTAGTAAATGGTAAACGAACATGGATTTTTTTTTTAAGTTTTGTAATTTATTTATTTAGTTATTAAACAGAGCAAGTTATAGGTTTTATATTAATTTAGATATATTTTTCTCAATTTTTTGTTTTTTTTATTTTTATTTTTATTATCAAATATTTATAAACATATATAATTTTCTATTTATTAAAAAACATTTTAAATAATGCAAACTCTCAATTTTAACAATGATTTCATCATCCAATTATAACTCAAAAAAATAATAAATAAATAAAATACCAAAAACCCAAAATGTAGAAAGTTGACAATTAGGGAGTAATACCATAAGTCAACTTCTTAGCCGTATTATCAATATAAATCTTCCAGATATGTGTGAATTAAATATGCATGGATTTGGATTTAGGTTATTTAGGAATGAAGGAAGTCTAAACATATGATTATTTTGATTTTCCAGTAAGTTTGTTTCATTAAAATAATGTAATATATATTTTTTTAAACCTTAATTTTAATATATATATATTGGTTTTTAATATATATATAAATGGATTTAGCAAATTCAAAAACTCCAAAGATCCTGTAATTTAAATAAGTTATTATTTAGACCATTAAGAATTTCTGCAAAGTTTCTCACGAAAAATGGCAGGATCGCACGATAGATAGCTTACTCCAAATGAAAAATGAAAGTTTTTCTTAAAATATTATAATGAAATGTGTGATGTTCCAGTGTTTTATTATTATCTTTTTAAATAAATAGACCACATAAAAGTGATATAAAAGTGACATGAAAATAATATAAAAATTAAGTGGTAAAGTTTTGTAATTCTAAAATGCAATGATCTATATGTGTGGATATATGGGTAAAGCATAAGGTAAAATAAAAAATTAAAATTGTTGTAACTTTTTATGATAATAATAATTATTAATATTAAATGAGATTCATTTTAAATTGGTTAATTTATTTATTTATTTATTTAATTAAAATGATCTATATATAAACTTTTTATATAAAAATAAAAATTATATAATTAAAAATATCAAAATTTTATAAATTTTTATTTAAAATTAAAAATAAAATAACTTTAATGTCAGAATTTTATGTACAAACTAATAAGATAAACAAAACATACTTACATTAAAATAAAGATTATAAGTCTGAACCTTATGAGTAGATATTTCATCCGCCATCTTAATCAAAATAAAGATTATAAGTCTGAACCTTATGAGTAGATATTTCATCCGCCATCTTAATCAAAGACACGTTAAGAAGAGACAAATAATGAGAGGAAAAACAATAACAAATAATGATGTCTAATTAAACCTTTCATGATGGTGAAACACTTTATAATGAGTAAATTTATTATTATATTTATTAAAATTTGATTCCGTTTTGTGGAGGTGTTTTGGTTTTTTTAAGGTGGTAAAATATATCACATTTACTTTTTAATTGAGAGTGAGGATAACTATTATTTGTTGTAACATTACCCAAAAAAACATATTTTTTTTAATATATATAAGGTTTTCAAAAGAATAATAATAAATTATCTACTAAACACTTAGATCTTAGTACTTTAGCAAAGTTATTACAATGTAGATTTTATATTATTTTGATCTAAATTATTGTTTACAGCTACTCTGTTTCTTACATCCCTTTCCATTTACAAGAAGATGTGATTATTTTGACATGTATTTTGTTTCGTATGTCAAACTTAAAGTCTTTAAACTTTGTTTTACAATTTTAGACTGAAGACCCGGTTAGAGGGTGAAAAGGTCTTACTTCCCTTCAGCTAGCGCATGCCTTTTAATGTTTTCTATGCAGGGTTTTTGTGAAGAACTAGACTCATGCCTGGGCAATCAAAGGACCCTAGGCATGGACACCAAGGAACCCTAACTAGTTCTAAGGGTTTGATAAAAGAAAACATCAAACTAAACCAAGTTCCTATGTACTAGGTTTAGCCTTTACAAAAATTTATAAAACAAAAAATAAAGTTTATGAGACCCAACCCTAAACCTTGCTATCATTATCCTAAGGATCGAAAACATATGATTTAATGAAAAACTATATAGTGACAAAGGTATGGTTGCAACCATGTCCACATGGATAACCACCGTACATGCACCCCTGTGCAAAGTGCTCGCCAGCTGTGTAAAGTACAAGAGTTTAACCCTTCAAGAAGGCAAGGGTTTTTCAGTCATTTTGATATGGTTTACTATGGAAGGAGCCGAAGGCGCTCAGTTCTTCGTTATCCTGGCTTCCTGCTTCAGCTCAAACTTTGATTTTGCAATTGAGAGAACTCTGGTGTTCAGCCACGGTCGTTGCCTTTGCTGTGACAAAGGGTCACTAGATTCGAAGCTTTAGTTTCCCCATTGAGATAAGAAGCATGAAGCATTTTTCCTTGTTGTTAGTGTTTAACACTGTAAAATATATACACAATTTCTTGATTTAACCTGCGTTTATGTTTAACTGGTAGAGAGTCATCAACCTGTGAGGCATGGTTTGGAGAGCTGGGTTTGAAGATGCATTTGAGGTCTTGGTAAGACCTTGAGCCCTACACCTTGATGGTATTTACAGTGTAGAAAGGATGGAACAAACAATTATGAGTGGGAAGTGTCGTTTCTGGAAACACAACCCCCTTTTCTCATCTTTGTTCGATGGCGGTTATGGTTTTTCTTAGTCCATCCTTTTGGGGTAAACGCCTTAATGTTTATCAGAGTTATGAAGTTTTTTTGTTAAGAAAGCTTTAGGGATTTACCACATTATTTAAAGTTAGAGTAACAGGTTGTCGCCCTGTGTGGAAAGAAAATGTATAACGCCATTTTTCATTTTCTCTATAAATCTATAATGTTTACCTGTTTCGAACTTGGGTCTACCCAATAATGGATATTTTGGTTTACAGTACCTGTAATTTCTATGTATTTCGTTGCTATGGATTCGATACTTTAGTATTATCTTGTAATAGTGTTTTATGTTGAGTATCGTTCTTATTTTTATTATTACTTTGTACTTGGAAAGTATTTGATTATTGTGCAAAATTTCCGTTTAGGGTTTTCTTACTGTAAGTTATAACTTAACGAATAATTTAAGACCATGAGGCCACTACTCTTCCAAACCCATTGTTCTAAGCATTTCTCTGTAAGAACAAGATATTTCGATATTCGGCATGCGCTGTTTATGTTTGGTACTTTGTTTAATACTTCTGATACTTAAATTGTATCATAGTTTTGAAATATTCTTGTAATAGATTTGGGTCAGTTTATAAAATATTTATAGCCGGTGAAAGATAAAAGGATTACGACTGTTGGAGACATTTACCTTCATACTCACTCCTTCGGTCAAATTGGCCTAGTTAAACCACTATCCTAAGTTTAATTAACATCAGTGGAGCATTAATTACCATCATCCCAGTCACTCCCACGCCTACCTACAGTCAAGGAGGCTAACTTAGCCTTTCCTACAGTCAAGGAGGCTAACTGGAGCACTCCAGGGGTGATCTATGTGACATTCATGCACCTAATTGCTAACTTGGGGTTACTTTCAGTTCAACCAATCAGTTACAGTCAGTTAAGGCGCCTCCATGCATTAAATATATTATTTAATGATTATTTAATATTATTTTAATGAACTGGAGTGAACAAGGCGCCTTCACCAACTTCTGATGGTCAGTTCAGCTTCAGTTAACCTCATCAGGGTTTATTGGAGTCATGCAGTACTAGCACTTGATGATTGGATTGCTATGACAGGTGTTTGATCTCCTTTAGTTGAGATTCAGTCATTTATTGCACTCCAACTTCAGTTAGGGTTTGGTGAGTCAATTAGGGTTTTGGTCAAGTGGTTAACTGAGTGAGATTGCATGGCAAAGAGTCAGTTAAGCTAGACTCACTCATTGAATTCGAATTGTCCCTTAGGTATTTGAATTCTTCATTGAGTTAAGCCATTGCTCATGCATGGTATTGTAATCCTTTATTGTTCATATAATATACAGAGAGGAAACCTATTGGTATTCCAGTTATTTCCAATTCATGAGTATTTGTTAATTATTCTTTGATGATTTTGATTCCTAGTTCCTAGATCATGTGCAAGAATTAATAACGACCTACTCTGGAAAAGATTGAAAACTTTGCTTATTATAAGTTGCGTGAATAATATGTCGTTTATTTTGGTTATCTGGTGCGTTAGGCATTTACTAAACTTTCCTACTGATATTATGTTGTTTTTATGAGTTGTAAACAACTTCTCTATTTGTACAGACTAGTTTGGGAAGATAATGAGGAAAAAGGCATTATCGGCTTTGATCCTGTGACCTGTTGTTTATTTCTTTAAGATGTTATAATTTTTGTATTGTTAAGAACCTACATTTAAATTGTCATTCACTGTGGTTTTTGTAAAAATGGTTTGGTTTACTGTAATATAGCTTTAAAGAATTTTTTCTTAAAATCCCTAGCTCTTCTTCCTTTACTTGTAATTGTTTAAGCCTTTCAGCTATATATAAACTGATTGTTTAAATTGAATAAATAGGCCTTTAGGCCTAGTAAATATTTATAAAATTATAACTATATATGAATATTTGTCATTCTTATCAATTTATCTTAGATATGTAGTTCGACAAAAAAACATGCATTTTCAGGTTTTTAAAGATTCTAAATAATAGAGAGAATTGAGAATCTAAGGATTCTTTTATAATTTAATTAAAAAAGAAATCAAACTGTAGTTGGAAAGGAAAATTTAAATGAAGATATCCTCTAGTTTAGCCTTTCGATTGAACTGTAAGCTCACGACTAGCAAAACTAAGAAAATACTAATTACTGTTATTTCAAATGCATTATAGGAACAAAATAGATTTATACACAAAGTATGCTACCATTCTGAATGTAACAATTACTAAATTCACTAAGAACCTTATATATACTGTAGCATTTATAAATCTATAGTCCATAAAATATTATTTTTCTTATTACAGAAATAAGATATTAACTATGGAAAACTCTATCATTCAAAACTTGCTACAGATATAAACATAAAATGATATTAAGAATTCATAAGAAAACAATTTAGAACATGCTAACTGTCGAAGGGGACAAACACCCAAAGAAGATCATTCCTCCCAACCATCTCCAGAAAGCAACCAAGACCACTTTCTTTAGGACCCCCGAGCTTGTTTACTGAACCACCAAGACGAATATGTTGTGTAGAATCCCACACAATATTTTCTGCAACTTAGCAAACTCACTTGGAGACTTAACTCTCAGCAATTCACTTTAACTATCCCCTCATCGAATTCCTCTTGTGAGCCTAAATTTTTCAGTTTTCAACAAATTCAAAAGATTCTAATCACCTGGAATAGAATGTAATGAACCTCCTGCTCAATTTGATGGTATTTATAAGCTTACCTAGGTATTTGGGTTAGTTTTGGAATTAAATGCGCCACCTGCTCAGTTCCTCTTCTCAAGGAACATGACCACATTTTTAGGGATGTTGCCTCCTGCAATAGCTAGAAAGTGAATGCTATTGTTGCCACTTGTCATTTGGCCTTCTACAGTAGATCATTCTTCCTAGTGGGTCAGCGAACACTCTTCAACAATCTTCTTTGGATAGGTGTCTCCTCTTTTAATTTTTTAAATAAATAAAATATTCAATTACAGTCATCCTTGACCATCCTTGGTCAATAACATAAAAACTTTACAATAGCTTTTAAAACAATGTTTTTCTCAAAAAATGTTTTTTTAGTTTCTAGGTGGGTTACAAACACCCCCTCTCAAGTTCAACGTCATCCTCGATGTTGTTTAAGCATTTTCTGAGTCTTCCTGGAACAAAATTGGATATGCCTCCTGCATATGACTCTCTAATTCCCAAGTTGCTTCATCTGGACTAAGATGATTCCATTGCACTTTTACCTGTCCAATGATGCGATTTCGGAGAAAAAATTCTCTCTTGTCAAGGATTCAGTCCGGTTCCACCTGAAAATATCCTTTAGGTTTTACCTAAATAACATTCCAATTGATCACATGAGTAGCATTGTGCACATACTTTTTCAATATGGAAATATGAAATACATTATCTATTATGAGATTAGGTGGAAAAGCTAACAGATAAGCCACTTGTCCAACTCTTGCCAATATTTCAAACGGTCCACAATACCTGGGTGCTAATTTAGCACAACTCCCCAATTTAAAGGAGCTCTTTCTAGGTTTTACCTTGACAAATACATTCTCACCTACTTGGAATTTTTTCTGAGTCCTTTTAAGGTCTGCATGACTCTTTCGTCTATCATGTACAATTTTCAGATTGCTTTGTACATGTTTCACTATTGGTTCCAGTTCTTTTAACAAGTCAGGTCATAACATCAATCTGTCAACCAGATTACTCCATGAAATGGGAGTATTACATTTCCTACCATACAATATTTCAAAAGGACTAAGTTTTGTTGAAGCTTGATAGTGATTATTATATGCAAACTCGACTAAGTGAAAATAATCTTCCCATTTCTTTGGATGATCTCTAACATATCCTCTAGAACTTGATTTACTCTTTCTGTTTGTCCATCCGTTTGCAGATGATAAGCAGTACTGGAATTTAATTTAGTATCTAGTCCTTTAAACAATGACTTCTAAAAATTACCAGTAAACTTAGTATCTCTATCAGAAATTATTACGTTCGTAATTCCGCGCAACAAAAACATTTTCTTCATAAAAATGTCAGCAATATGAGCATCCTTATAAGTAGTTTTAACAGGTATAAAATGTGTTTCCTTGCTTAGTTTTTCTACGACTACCATTATAGAATAATTTTGCTTCTGAGTTTTAGGCAGTCCTATTATAAAATCAAGACTGCTTATTTCCCATTTCCAAAATGGGATTGGCAATGGTTGCAATAAACCTTCTGGGTGTCGATGCTAAGCCTTAACCTCCTGGAATTCTATACACCTAGCTATGTATTCAACCACTTCATTATTCATATTAGGCCAGCAATAATATTTTCTTAGCATTGTTATCATCTTTTGATAACACAAATGTTATAGTTGATTTTACCACACTTGGTAGATCACACCTTTATGGCCTTCCATGTCCCTATGCAGACTCTTTGGACCCCGTGGAAATATATTATACTTTGATGTTCCAATATTATCCCCAAAAATCACCTGTTTAAACCTATACATGACTTTTAAAGCCATACTCGCGTGTATAAGCAACTTTTGACCTCAAACCTGCGTACATTGGCATGTGTGCATAAAGACAATTATGTTTGGAGTTTTCCTCATATGAGTCCAAATATTTGGACTATTGGCCTTCCATATGCCTTGAGAATGCTCGGATTCGACCCACCATTACCTCTTTGGAGTGCTATATATTGAGCCTCTTGGATACATTGAAGGAGGAGAAATTGAAGAGTAAGGAAACTATAGTCCATTGTTGCCTAATTTTGCTTATACTTGAGTTTGCATCCCTTTGTCCCTTTGGAGCACATAGTGTTCTTCCCAAGCTTTCTTTTTCTTTGTGAGCTTGTTATCGAGAGCACATACACAGGTTTTTTTCCAAAAGTCGCATATACATGCAGGTTTTTGGCCAAAAGTCATGTATACATGCAGGTTTTTGGCCAAACGCTGCATACATACACTATTGTTCCTTGAACAGTCATGTACATCCTCCCTTTTTTGGTTGAGTTTGATGTGGGAAGTTGTTGGGTGGGTTGTGAGTGTGGTTGGGTCTTCCTGGGTTCTGATGTTGTCTATTGACTGCTTCTTTCGTGACCAGAGACCGCTTTTTCATTGATTTTTCTTTGAAAGTAGTTCTAGTCATTTATCTCCTTTTTTGTTTTGCCATTAGTTCATTAGTCTTTTTGTCTCGGTGTATTGCTTGGCTTGCTTTTGATGTCTGCTGCAGAGACTGAGAATTTTAATGACTTTAATTGCATTTTCATTCTTTTATATTGAAAATATAAAATTATATAGTTGCATTCTTACTTGCATTGGATTGTTTGGATGAGAGTTGTGTTTAGGCTTTCATATAGGAAGGATTGCACTGGCATTTAGAAGGGAATGAATTTTTTTTCATTTCATGTAGTGGCATACCCCTTTCTTCATAATTTTAGATAAAATTGCACTTGGCATTGTATGTTAGGTGTGCACATTTATTTTAGTGCTGAGTCATAATACCATTAGTTGCACGGTCATTTCCCTTTGAGTGATCACAACCATTAAAATCAACGCTTAAATTAAAATAAATTACACATTTTTATTTGTTAGGGTACATCAACAAGATTAGGTTTTAGAGTCTTGTAATAGTTCATTGTGAGTTAATTCTCCAAGACTACTAAAGGAAATGTGTAGGTGTCTTTCCAGGTGAGAGAGTGAAATCCTTGGTATAATTAGTGTTTCTCAGGAGGCTTCTCTTACAGAGGAGTTAAGCATGAGGAAACATGCATGATTATGGTTGGGATAGCCTATGGCCACTTTCTCTAAGTGTTGAAGATATTTCTAGGATCATATTCGTATCTGAGGGATTTTGAGGTACTGGTTGGTTCTTTCAAGCTTCAGGCTTTGCTACCCTGCCCATACAGTTGATCATGCCTGCAAATGTCTGCCTGAGCATCAATCTTAGATGTTCTTAATGCTATGAATAAATAAGATTTCTATCAAGGAAAACAAGAACAAACTTGTCCAGATATTTGCTGAAGACACTATTCATGAGACACATAAATGTGGCTAGTGCATTTGTGAGACCAAATGGTAGTGACCATAAACTCATAGTGTCCATACCTTGTTTTGAAGGTTATCTTATGAATGTCTTCATCCTTGATTCTTACCTGATGGTAACCAGACCTCAAGTCAATATTGGAAAATACCTTTTCTCCTCTCATTTGATTAAAGAGGCCATCAATCCTAGGAAAATGGTATTTATTCTTCACAGTGAATTTGTTCAGCTGTCTGTAATCAATACACAACCTGAGTGTACCATCCTTATTTTTCACAAATAGCACCGGTGCTTCCCAAGGGAACACACTTGGCCTGATATACTCCTTCTCCAACAACTCTTGCAACTACATCTTCAGCTCCAGCAATCTCGGTGTACTCATCATGTAGGGTGTCTCATACATTGATGCTTCTCTCGACACAAGTTCAATTGTGAAATCAATGTCTCTCTTTGGAGGAAGCCCTAGAATTTCCTTTGGAAAAACATCCCTGAATTCCTGAAACACATGAAATTCCTCCAACATAGGAGTTTCATTCTCTATTTCCTCTAAAGCATGAGCTGCATACACTCTGCAACCTTTCCTACATAACTTCTTCGGCTGCATGGCTGAAATCTGCCAAATAGAAACCACCTTTTGAATTCCTCTTACAACCCTTAAGTTTCGTTCTTCATATAAGCACTCAAAAGTCTTATTGTAAAAATCAATCTTAACTCCATGTGCTTCCAACCAATCCATTCCAATGAGAACATCATAGGAACCAAGTGGAAAAACATTCAGTTATGCAAAAGTGACCAACCCATTCATAACCAATGGACACTTTTCTACCACTTCACTAACTTTTCTCTTGGTTCCAGTGGCTAGCTGAACTAACCATGATTTTCTATGCTTTAACTTCTTAAAAGAACAAATATCAACTACTCTAGAAGTAATATAATTGTGAGTATAACCAGGGTCAATCAAAATAGAAATAGATTGCTTAATAATCTTACCTACAACTTCAACCACAGTTGACTGATGATCTTCCTGGAAGTCCTCTAGCGCTGCATAAATCCCAGGGACAACCCTTGCTACTAGACCTATTGTTTCTAATTCTTGGATGTTGTAAGCTGGCCTTACATACCCCTCCTCATGAGGATAGTTCCTACGCGTGTGGCGTCCTCCACATCTCCAGGATTGGAGAGGTTCTCTGATTTCTTTTGGATATCTTGGCTTTTCCCCCATCACTTTAGCTGGATGGTTCATAGATTGTGATGGCTACCTCTGCCGATTTCGGAAGTGAGAAGGTTTGAAACCTTTCTTCCTTTGGTCATACTTCTCATTATTTTTTTCCTTCCATGCCTTATAGTAATTGGGTTTTCCTTTTCTTCTCTCATAGCAATACTTATCTTTCCTTATTTCTTCTTCTAGAGTTCAAGGCTCATCAAATTCAATTCTATATTTGTATGCTTGAGGTAGCCCACTCAGAAAATGGTAAATTTTTACTTTATCATCCTTGATGTACCTGACATACCTCAACAACTCAAAGAATTTATTTGCATACTCTTCCATGGTCTGTTGTCCCATTCTCAGCTCATGGAATTATTTAACCTTCTCATCATAGTACCTATCAGAGAGGTACTTCTGCTTGAAATACTTCTGGAACTGCTTCAACACAATCTTCCTTTCACTAATCTTCTTCACTTGCCTGAAGTTCTCCCACCATATGGATGCTCTTCCAGTCAAATTGAAGATGGATAACCTACCCTTCATATTTCCAGAGTAGTCTTGGACTTAGAAATATTTTCTCATCCCAAGAAGCCAGGCTTCAGCTTTCTGACTGTTCTTTACCTCACCATTAAAGGTAGGCGGCCTTTCCTTCTTAAATTAATCACTTGAGTGGTTCTGGTAGCACCACTTTTTCTTATTCCCATGGGAAGAAGAACTTGAACCCCCAATGGATCCTTCAGAGTCATATGACCCACTAGAATATCTCTTTCTTCCTCTAACACTACTTTTACTTCCTTCTAGACGTACTGCACGATGCTTAGAACTCATTTGCCTTTGGATGTCTGTCAAAATCTGCAGCATCGATGCATTCAGTTGATTCTGCTCTTCCTCAGCTTTAATCATTCTCTCATTGTCTTCTCTATAGATTCTCATCTTCACCCTTAGGATTCTCATGGTGGCTACAAAATATGGGGGAGTATCTTGAAATATCCTTCCGTTGGACTCTGTCTCGACATTTCCAACTTGGATGTTTTCTCCCATAGCATGTTCCTCATGCTCATAGGGATCTTGTGCATCATTCATGCTGTAGATTCTCATGGCTGAGACACAACCGACTCTTCCAATATGCACTATGCGGAATGTTGCTTTTGATGTGACTATGATTCTGTAAAATGTGTTCATAAACAAAATTGTTAGTTGCATAACATTCACATGAATTTATACATTACTTACCTACATTTGGAAAAATCCTATGTTGACAACTTTTTCAAAACACAGTCTTTTATTTTCACAAACAACGACTGTTGTAGGGGGACGAAAGAGGTCAAGGGGGATTTTTATCTGTTTCAACTAATTTTCCTTCTTTCTTCTTATTGACAAAACTCAGGTTTTTCTTCCGACATGTCAGCATGACTCACCTTTTCCTTCCAATGTATCGACAAAACTCATTGAATTTGTCCGACATATATCGGAAAAACTCGCCCTTTTCTTCCAATTTATAAAACTTGTCATTTTCTTTTGACATATTGGCAAAACTCCCCGAGATCATCCAATGTATCGACAAGACTCCTATTTTTCTACCAACATGAAAAATTTCAGCACTTAGAAAAAAATTTGAAATTTTTTCTTCTTTCCTTTATCAGCGAAATTAATTGAGTTTTCTTGATATGCATTGACGAAACTCATCGATTTCTCCCAAAACACATCAGTGAAACTCACCGAGCTTGCCCGACACGCATCACTGAAACTCACCGAGTTCGCCCAACACGCATTGACAAAACTTAGCTTTTCTTGCCGACATGGAAAATTTCCAACACTTATAAAAAAATTTAGAAATTTTTTCTTTCCTTCTCTTTTTATTCGACACAATTCATCCAACTCAGCTGACATGTATCGGCGCAACTCTACCAACTCAACTGACATATCGAAAAAACTCACCGAGTTTTGTCTACATGCAACTTTCTTCAAACAATTAGAAATTTTTTTGAAAAGTTTTCTTTCTCTTCCTTATTTGTCAGCTCAAATGAGCCTTTCATGCCAACATGGTCTCCATGATCTTTGTCAGCTCAACTCAGCCAATGCAGCGGACACATAAACTTTAAAAACACTTAGAAAAAATTTTGGAATTTTTTTTTGTATGTTTCTTTTTTCTGCTGACTACAGAGGGTGATATTACCTATGTCAACTAATCAACTTGGACCATTCAGGCCCAATGATGCAACCATTTCTCTAATACCACACTGTCATGCCCCCTCCCCTCATCTCGACGATGGAGAGGACACTACTACACTACTGCTATTGTCAAACCGGGCAACCTAGCTCCATGAACATAATAATAAAATGCATTGAAATAAAATACATATGCAGATGTATAATTCATTAAAATACAACGGAAGGAAAATACATTCAACACATTCAATCATTCAACATATTCATGATAATTTAAAACAAATACAGTTGCATAACTTAAATACACAAGAAATACTTATCTTAAAAAGATGTTGTCCCGCAACTAGCTATGTCGTTGCAACGTTCCACCCAACCATAGGCCAGTGTCCTCATCAATCTCTCAAAACCACTTCCACCCCCGAGATGGGCATGATTTCTACAAGGAACTAGGGAACAACAGGCTCACACATATCCAAATACACATCAAAACTCATCCAAGACAAACACAGTTGGGTTTATCAGGATGCTAAGGTAGTGGAAAGGAGAATTATTAAGCTAGTGAGCTCAACCACAGAGCTATGGACACTTGCACAATATCTGGCTTGTCCTACACAATACCTACACACACAATAGAAGGAAGTATCCCCTTCTCTTCTACACAGTCCCTCAGGCCATACCTTCCCTTCCAGTGCTCTTCAAGGTGTGCATAGAAGAATAACCAGCCCCTCTTGATATCTCTGTGAGGTTCCTCTCTTCACTAGGTTTATCAATCCAATTCTGGCCTCTTCAACTCCTAATGATTCAGAAAAAAACAAGGATTTATAGGACAACAAAACACAAGGGTTGGGTATGGACAAAAAGGTCATGGAAACCAAAATAAAAAATGGTAAATGGGGAAAAACAACCCTCGGTGAGCAATACGAATTTGGAAACTGTTTATGGGCACTACGAAAGCAAAATAGCCTCAAAATAAAACCCAAAATTGCGAGTCTCCTCTCCAATTCATTGTGCAACACAAAAACAAATTCCCAGCCCTTGAAAAAATGAATAAAACTGCAGAAAACGTGAAGGAAAACGTACAATTAGCTTCAGCTGCACGAGGAAATAAAGGACGTGAATGAATAATGGGATGGGAAACCATTTCTGGGTGATAACTTTCCTAATAAGTAAAAATCACCTTTTTAATAAATGATGGCCTGCTCCAATTCGAATTTGACTAGCATACTCTTTCGTTCCCCATGCATTAACTACCTTAACCAATTTTTGGAAGAAATAAATGATTGGGCAAAAAAGACAAAATGGGTAGTTGACAGCTTTATGGGTTCTCCCACTGACATTTGGATTTACTCTATTGGATCAAGGGTTTGAATACCCCCCCCCCCCCTATTCCTTGTGAAATCATGCCCTCATCTCTTTAATGTTGCATTGACATAGCTAGTTGTGGGTATTTTTATTAATTGCATATTTACATGATGTCCAAAATTATATTGTGCCTGGATAGAACCGTGAACCATTGGCATCGATTTTAATTGTCAAACATAAAAAGATAAATCCATGGTTGGGCCTTGGCCTTGAGCTCCACACCATGATTTAATACATTATTTACATCATTTACAATTTAATGCAGTTGGGGTCAAAACCAGGGTATTACACTAACTCTTTCGAGCTAAACAAGGCTAGTTAGACAGATGGATCTCCCTAGGGACCAAACAAGCCTTGTTTGGATTAATAACCATTTTGGTCCAGATAAGCCTAGCCAAACATACTAATCCCTCTAGGATCAACAGGCCTTGTTTGACTTACTAACCCTTTCGGGCCAAACAAGCCTAGCCAGACTTACACTCCTCTAGTCTGAGCTAGTCACCACTGCATCCATCATCCTCCTATTATCACTCCCTCTTTCGAGAGAGGTCCTTTTGGACTACACCAGTCTTGTCTCAGAAGTATTCAAAATTTACACAAGCCAAAGGCTTAGTTAACACATCTACTACTCATTCCTTTGTAGGAACATGCTTGAGCTTTATAACTACCTTCTTCAACTTGTTCTTTAACATTCTCTTCTTGTACATCTGCAACTGCATCATACATTTACAACCATCATTCTTCTTTTGTGCATCTGTAACTCCATCATTCTTCTCTTGTACATCCTCGACTGTATCATACATTCGCAACTGTATTGTACACCTGTAATTTCATCATTTCTTCTCTTGTAGGTAATTACACACCATCCTTCTTACAATTCAAATACAGTTGTATGATTAGAAATATTTTGTAACATATTCAAAATGAAAAATTATCATGCATAAATATATATATATATAATCATGCAACTATTTCCGCTAATGCAACAATCATCTATAGCCCATATACATACGGTAACTTTCTATATTCCTTCCATCTTGCGAAGACATCATTTTAGCAAGGAGTTTACATAAGTAGCAATGGAACAACATAAGCCACTTACCCATCACCTGCATATTATTAGTAAACTACAAATATTCTAATATGCATAATTCATTTCCTGAATCTAGAAACATGTCTATGTACACATCTTGAACAACTATATATATAGGAAATGACAATTCAAATACTTATCTTTGTTTGTTTGGTAGAGTCCATTTTGATCTTTTTCTTCTTAGATTACTAGAGTCTCTACCAATGTGTTCAACTTCATCCTCTGATTCTGAGGACGTTCCTATCTTTCTCAAGATGGGAAATACTGAGCAAGTATTCCTACACCATAGATCACATAGGACTGTGTCTATGTGTCATGCCAGTGCATCTCTTCTTATCCAATCACGAAATGTATAAAAGTATAATCTTCATATTCCTCAGTATAATTCTTTTGGATCATATTCCTCATTACTTTGAGGAATATTTACTTGCTTTCTTCTCAGCTGCAATATATTCATCCTTGGTTGTATTGCGAGAAACACACCTATTTCTGCAATATGTTGGAGTGATATTTATGTTCGTAGCACTACAACAAATCCTGGAATTAGCGTCCCTTTTTAGTGTAATTTTTTTTTACAATGAGTGGTTAAACTAGACGCTAAATGGGACGCGTCATGGAAAAAACTTAAAGCGTCTCAAAAAGCGTCCTTTTTTGCGTCCTAGATAGCATCCTTTATGGCATCCAAAATAGCGTCTATTTTTTTGCTTCCAAAATAACGTCCAACTTTTCTTCCTAAATAACGTCCTATTTTGCTTCCTATAGAGCATCTGTTATTGCTTCCTAGAGAGTGTCCACTTTTGCTTCCTAAATGGCATCCCAGTTAGCACCATATTTGCACCCAATATTGAATCCATTTTTGCTACCACTTTAGCATCCCATTTTGCACCATGTTTTACTTCCAAAATAACGTCCAACTTTGCTTCCTAAATAACGTCATATTTTGCTTCCACGTTTTACTTCCAAAATAACGTCCAACTTTGCTTCCAAAATAATGTCCAACTTTGCTTCCTAAATAACATCTCATTTTGTACCACGTTTTACTTCCAAAATAACGTCAAACTTTGCTTCCTAAATAACGTCTTATTTTGCTTCCTATAGAGCGTTTGCTATTGCTTCCCTAGAGAGCGTCCGCTTTTGCTTCCTAAATGGCATCCCCATTAGCACCATATTTGCATCCATTTTTGCTACCACTTTAACATCCCATTTTGCACCACGTTTTAGCGCCAAGTTTTGCAACCAATGTTGCTTCTAGATGTAGAACATAGTGGGCTTCTGTTTTAGCTCATGCTTTTTGCTTCCTTATTAGCACCACACACTACAAGAAAAAGGGCAATTTAGCCTCACATTAGCACCACTATTTCTAAAATATATATAAAAGACACACACATACACGCATATATATAGGGGGGGTGTTATTAAGACAATATTTGAGAGGACACGGTGGAATCGAACCACCAATCTTCTACATTATATAATGTAGATGCTCTACCATTGAGCTAGCACCCTGCAACTTCATATACAAGAATAGTATTTGTAGTTTTTAGATTTTTTTTAAAAGCAACGAGCACAAGAAACTTATTTAACTCATTCATATGTAGATCATGGAGATTGGAGTTATAATACTCATTCATCTCAAAATCAGTAGATAGTTCCATATGTTTTATATAAGAATTAAGAGAAAGGAGGTAGGCTTGTCAATGCCATTGAAAGTTGTCAATCAAAGCTTGGGGCTTGGATTGGTCAATCGATCAACTCAAATTTCCTACATTCTAAAAACAACCATCATATGTTGCTATTGGCATGTTGTAATAGCAACATCATAAATCTTCATCTCATTTAAACTGAACCCTCTTAATACCCTGTGGCTAGAGCCTAAATACAGAGTACTCGAGGGATTTTTGACTATCATCCATGAAATTAATGTTTATGATTGAGAGGGGTACACTATGTATTGCAACTTGGCATTGAAGTGTAAAAAAATGAAGTAGAATAAAAGAATAAATGAAAAGAGAAGAATAAAAAAAAAAAAAAAAATGCAACAAGGGAATTCAAGATAACATACAACTTTATTTGCAACTTAAGCATCGATCAGAAAATTCCATCTAAAAATTCAAATTTTAAAATCTTACTATTGATTTTGATGAGTCCCAGGAGAAAAAACTTGTGAAAATAACTTACTCACTCCCCTCGAATATCTGCTAAGACACACTCGCCAATATTTAGAACCTATTGTTTAGATTTCGAGTCAACCTGTTGGCCAACCCAAACATAGATTTCATATTATCAATCCAAAATTACCACATCTTCAGTCATTAAATCATCTAAAGTGAAGTTGAATATTCAGGTTACATGCACTCAAAGATTGATTGAAATTCAAATGCAATTACTACAGTAAAATATTTACCCACATAATTCTCATTTCATCTCAAGTTAAACATGTAGACCAAAGTACAAACATGAATCACTTTGAGTTAAAAAAGTTATTGCCATACCTCCAAACCCTCTTTTATAAAATATTAACAATAAAACAAGGTTATTACCAAATTATCATATAAGTTTTTAAACATAGACTATTATCATAATTGGTATTTACTATTAAGGCATTAACCAACATGCTTATCTAAAAGAAAGGATATATTGGACTCAAACCAACCCATACTTGAAGTAGAATATATTTATCTTGAAAGATATAATATCAAACCTTTAGAAACACTGCTTGTCAACAACTGAGGATATTTACTAACATCCTTAACTTGAACCTTTGACTTGAGTAATCCTTTTTACTGCCAATTGCATTCCAAAATAACATTGATTCATTTCCTTATTTTAGTGGTTTCGGCCGCATTTTGGGCTACAAACATATAAAGAAAAGCAAACAGGTTAAGTAAGTCTAGCTTCATAGGCCTAGGATTCTAAACCTATGAAATATAGATCACAAAAGAACTTTTACAAGTAATTCTTGATAATCTTAGCCAGAGGTATAAGAAAATAAAATTCAGTCAAAGACGAAATAAATAAAGGGGTGAATACTAACTCATAGAAAATACTTTGATAAATTTGCTAATGCGTTCAGCCTTCTGCTTTTGTATTGTTCAAGGTGGAATTTGTGTTTTCTTTCTATCCTCGATCAACATCAAGGACCAAATATTTGCCTCATTTGGCACCCAACTAGTCGATATCCATGTAAAAACCAACTCATTATTGATTCTAACTAAAGGTTATTAATTTCATACTATATCCAAAATATGGGATGCCAATAACACTTTATCAAGTCACAATATGAACACAATAATTGGATGCAATATCAATTGAAACTTGTGGAATTCTCCTCAGATCCAAAAAATAGGTTGTGTGCATCTTTATTAGGTTAAATTCCATAGATATATGGAGCAAACACTTTGTTGGATTCCACTTGTCTAATGATTCAAGGATTCAAGTTGAATGAAGGATCCAAAGGTTGCTACAACAATTGCTACAAAATCCTCCATGCAAACCTATCCAAACATGCCATGAGTGCTCCAGGAAAGTTGAAGGATACTCCAAACAAGGCATGAATGGTCACAAAGGTAAATCACCTCCCTATAGGGATTTGATTTCATACACATGAATCCTTAATGCACATCAGACGTGGATTTTTTAAGGCTTTTATGACTATTGTTTCTACTTTTGGCACCTTTCCTACTTCAAAAGCCTATATGTAATTTGTATATTGTTGTTCCAGGGAACACAATGCACTCAAAACCCCTCCAAATAGTCTGTAAAAGAGAATTGGGGACTCCTAATCATCCAAATAGTTTGTAAATGAGGATTGAAGACTTTTACCATGTCTTCTCATGCGCGGAATTGGAGTTTTAACTATCAAAATTGGCCCGGAACTTACCAAAGCTAGTTTTATGTTGTTGTTCATCACCTTTTAGGTATGAAAGATGCCTACAAATGTATTTCAACCCTCATATTCAAGATATATTCAAATATTATGGCTTGTTACTGCTAATTTATAGTCTAAAATGAGCCTAGATTGGAGGACCAAAGTTGGTTTATGGTGGAGAAATGTAGAAAGGTTCCCAACATGCTGAAGTAGGCTAAGAGTACAATTTATCATCCACAAAAAATGTAAGAGTACAATAAAATGTAAGAGTACCATTTATCATCCACAAAAAACAATAAAATGTAAGAGTACAATTTAACCAAAAAAATTTGTTGTACATGCTAAAGAACTCACAATGCTCATATCATCAAAGAACCTGGCAACAACACCTCAGTTCAAATTCTTTGGTGTTGATGAACAAGTTGCAGCCCTGTGAAAGAGATAGGGGTTGATGTAATTCAATATAAGGTAGGTAATTTTTCTCCTATTTTGATTTACTTTTGTGAATGATATGATTTTATTTAAAATCAGATGTTATTTGACTAGCAACAAATTCACAAATACAAACATAGATTAAGGTAAAACCACTATTATAGAATCATATTTAAGGTAAAACCACTGTTACACAAAACCTACTAATATAATAAACATTGTTACAAACATTCCTCAACACTAAAACAATTATTGATTAATGCAGGGTGACATTCACCTATTGATTCCGAGCGGCAATTTTCATAGTAACTCTATTTTCAAACTGATTATTGTTAGTGGGTCACTATTGAGCTTTTCCTCAAATCTGTCCACTACACATTGGGTAGGATCTGTCTTTTTATCAAGGCATGTAGAGATAAATTACTGGTATTTTACTGTTTATTGTTATTGTCCAAAATAGAACAAATAAGGAGGTGTCCAAACAATACAAGTTTCTACTTCTACCAAGGGAAAGCGGCTACGCTCATTTTTGAAACTCATTTCGAAATTGTTTGATAAAGGGAGATATGTATAGTACCTCCATGGCTTCTTCTGGAGTTTTCTCCAGATTGTGTATAGAGGAGAGCATGTGTTATTCTCTGTGGCCTTTTCGAGCTACAATCTCGCTATTTACAAGGCCTTAAGTGCATAATAATTACGTATAGTGAAGACTTAACATAGGCAAGATAGATTACCCCATGCTTCCCGTAACCATGCTTAAATGGACAATAAATGAATTGGCATAACATGTTATCCCTAGCTCTTAACTATCTTCCTATTCCTTTACTGATTGTTTAGTGTCTTATTGCTCTTGATACCGGCTTGATGCATTAACAGAGAAGGTTCTAGCTCCAAGAGATCCAAGCAATTTTCTACACACCATCAGAAAATAATATGGATTTGGAAAGTAAATCAACAATAGAGTGGGTTTTGAAGCCAAAAGGCTAGGGAAGACGTTTCCAAAGAATTGGTTGGACTCAACCTCAGATTTAAGATTAGATTTTAGAGTCGAAGGACTCCAAGACCGAAGAGAATAATTGACAGTACATTTCTCTAATTTTATTAAGGTTCAGGAAAAACCAAAGTAACAAGGCCCAGTGGTGTGCAAGGAACTATCCCAAATGATCAGCCCAATAAAGTGAAATCATAGAACACCAGGTGAGGCTGATGGAAAAGAATAGCTGGGTCATTAGATGAAAGCACTTAAAGAAACAGAAGCCATTGCTTGGCATGGAAAACCAAAGGATTGGAGAGCTATCATGAGGAATAATAGAACTTCACCCCAGTCACTAAACTTCCATTATAACCTTTGGGTATTGTTGAAACTATTTTTCTAAAATGGAAACAAAACCAAACAAATGCGAGTTGTGAAATTGAACCCAGCTCCCAGTTTACCACAAAAGTTTACCAGTTTTAAACCATGGATATCCACTACACCATGATGATAATAGCATATGGACAACACTTATCAAATTGAGAGACTTTCATTGGAGTAGTCAGATTGACTCTGCAGGCAAATTTATGGAACCATACGACTTCATGATGGACAACGCTGGTCAAATTTAAAGAATTCCATTAGAGTAATCATATTGACTGTGCAGATGAATTTATGGACAAATTACTCCATGTTGCTTCACATATTCATAGTGCACATACAGAGAGATATGGGCATCCATCCAGGTATGTACATGAAGAAAACCCAATAAAAATTGGACAAAGAATTCAAAAGATTAGTTAACACCATAGAAAGAGTGAATCTAACTAAAAGAAATGTCCCTACCGAGAAAATACTTATTGCTCTCAAAATTGATCAAAATTTGTGGAGGCCATTTTAAAAAGGCTCAGGGAAATTCAAATAAATACTTAATCTGAAAATAATTTTCCAGGATCCAATGACAATAATTATACCAAACAAGAAAGCATAATAGTCATTTAGCAGAGCAATTGCCGATCATTAGTTAGAAAGCATCGAAAGAAGCAGAAGCAACTGTTTTTTTCAAGGAAACCATAGTGCAGGGTAGATGGTAAAATGAGTAATGGAACTTTGGCCCTATCTATATCCTTACCTGGAAAGGAAAAGAAAAGACTACGGTACACTAATTACAAATACATGCTAATCTTCAGCTGTGGGTATGTATGTTTTTCTAAATTGTATGAACCTGAAGAATATATGTAATTTTTGTTTTCAAACTACAAAATGGATGAAGTCGGTGATAGCTACTCACAAACAGTTTATTGAAAGGTTTGATTTAGGTGTATTGAAGAGCAAAGACTGGCCTACCAAAAGATTGTTCCAACCCAAAATCTCACCCCACCATACCCACACCCACAATAGAATAAGGAAAAAATAATCATCACAACCATGAAAGAATTTTATTCACAGAAAATTTACAAAATCTTTCATTCGAAACAAGAATATAAATTTATTGACCTCATAATAATTCGTCCAAAAAAACATCTAAAACACATCTATTAGAGAAACTAAAATTCATAATAATCAAACCAGCAACATAGTGTATACCAACTATTTTCAACTGCTCCATAAATGAAGGCAAAATCTAGCTAATTACCATCCTGTCATGATAGAAGAAAATTTATCTTACTGATTTAACTCACTGGCATCGACCGGTGAGGGTTAGTAAAACAGCATTTTCAAGGTTGTGAACAAAATAAAAGACAAAAAACTGCCATGCTGGAAGGAATTCCACGCTACTGTAAGCTGAAACACTGAAACAAGGGCTAAAATAAATTCTGAAATATGCAATGATCATCATAAATAGATTGTCCCTACATTGGTTAAGTCAAGCCTGTGCTTTCCTTACCTTAAACTATGTTGACAACCAAAAATTGCACAGAAAAGGGAGTTGCTATAGTGCAGCGCCTTCTGCTCCCAATATATCACTGCTGCTTTCCTCTGATACATGGTTCCTATTGTCTTGAAAATCAGTCGCTTTCATGTCCTCTTCAAGCTTGCTCTTCCAGCTCCAATGTTCTGTATTATCCTCTGGGGGATTTATTTCAATGGTATAGGGAAATAAAGATGACATTTTTTCCTCTTTATCTGCATAGCATGGCTTCTCTTATGAGCCCAAAATTATGAAACCTCGTATTAAAATAGGCCCAGAGAGTTGCTTTATCATTTTATGGAATATTATATAGGTGTGAACCCAAAATTCTGGAACCTAGTATTAAAATAGGCCCAGTCTGAGTTTCTTTTTCATTTTATGGAATATTATATAGGTCTTTAGCCCTCTTTATAAAAGTCTCTTGATATCCCACAAACATAATATCAGGGGACTGGTCCTTGAGGTAGAAACTGAGACCTAAAAGAATAGCTCAGAGAGATTAGAAAGTGTTGATCAAGCACTGAAGTCAACAATTAATCCAATGATTCAGAAATCCCACTAGTTTAGTTTAGAGTTATACCTTATAGAGCGATTTCACAAGTTGTCGTCAAACGACCAAAAGGTAAAAGGTTAGTTTGCAGACTCGAGTCTGGAGCACTGAGGTTAGATCAGACCCTCTAAATAGTCTAGCAAATAAACCCATGAGATGGAAGTGTTTAAAAGGTGCCTTGATTTGTGTTGTTCATCACAGATGTCACATATCTGGAGAAATCAAACTAGACATTAGCACATGCTAACTAGTTGCATTCATTCAAGGGAAATACAAATAAAATAAGTAATAATCTCCATAGCTAGGAAGCGAATTCTTTTAGGTTAGTTTGGATCAATGTTCCTGCAGACCCAATCAATGCTTGGTTTTGGGGGCTCTGATGAGCATACTACTCAAGAAAAGGCTCTGCCTCTGAAAGGTATGTTGCAGAAGAAGTTGTCTGTTTCCATATTTTCTCCCTATGTATACAATCCTTCACTAAAAAAATAAAAAATTTAATCTAGCATGATCTATATTAAATCCAATGCATTTCCACTCGCGTTCAAAATTGAACCCTTCCCAGCCCTTCAGACAGAACGAATTCATGAAAATGATAAAAGCTCTTACCGTTTTTGAAGGTTTTGAAAGCCGTGGGGTCTACATTCCGGTCTCAAATATTGGTGGCTCAGCTGGCTTGTTAAAAACCCTCGCCTGATAGAAGCCTCAGCTATTGTACAACACAAACAAACCACAAACGGCATTGCACAATCCCTTGAGCTTCGCGACCTGCATTGCATAAGCCATTTGCTGAGTGATACATGTGTTTAGGCCTAAAAAAAAATCACAAATTTGAAATTACCCATAAACCACAACTGGCATTGCACAATCCCTTGAGCTTCGCGACCTGTGTTGCAGAAGCCATTTGCTGAGTGATACACGTGTTTAGGCCTCATAAAAAAATCACAAATTTGAAATTACCCATAAAGGGCGGGGGCAGGCAACATTTGAAATTACCCATCCAAAAGATGTTGAAATTCCTATGCTATAAAGTTCAATTCATTATGCAAAACATTGAAAATATGATTAATCATAATCATTTAATCATGTCATCCACTCATTTCATTATGCAAAACATTGAAAATATGATCAATTATAATCATTTAATCATGTCATGCATTCGTTGTTTAATTGCTTAGTTGTGTAAGATTGTCATTTATGATTGATGACTACGAGGCGCTAGCCACCGAAATGTGACTCTGACTCCCAAGTCACTTGGGGCTGCAATCTAAAGTGTGAAATTTTGTCAACAACTACGACTATAACAAAAAAGAACAACTATTAGTCTACTACTATGCCCGAAAGGAGCTCAAAAAATTGTGCCTACTACCTATGTGAACCTCGATACCAATTTCCACTCTTTTTTTGTCAAAATGAAATTTAAAAGGTCGATTTGATATGTCCTCCTCTACAAGACTTCATTTCTTGCATGAATATCATGGACTCACTACAACTATAAAGAACACTCGATGTCATGCAAATACAAATAATGGCATGTAGCTAGGATCACAAAGAGTGCAGAAGTGGATTTATGCATTGCTTTAGAGAGGTTTCCTTGGGCACACGATATGGAGAAAC
This sequence comes from Pseudotsuga menziesii, assembly GCA_001517045.1. Lineage (NCBI taxonomy): Eukaryota > Viridiplantae > Streptophyta > Pinopsida > Pinales > Pinaceae > Pseudotsuga > Pseudotsuga menziesii. The sequence continues at coordinate 159,496 of LPNX011004122.1, read as the reverse complement.
AATGGTTATTAATAAAAATTTAAAAAAAAATTGTTGGCTCAAGAATAGCCTTCAATTTGATGGGTGGCATGATCGTGATGTAATCTCCCTCCGTCCTTCCAAACATTTGTGGTTTCTCACAACTTTTGTCCTCGTCGCTACCAAAATACATATAAAAATTACTTGTCTTTACATCCTCTTCTCTTTAAATCCTCCTTGTCTTTACATATAAATCCTTACTTGTCTTTACATATAAATCCTCCTTGTACTTACATATGAATCCTTACTTGTCTTTACTTGTCTTTAAATCCTCTTCTCTTTAAGGATTATTATGCATGCACATCCTCACCTTATAATACGAATTGGGTCAAGGTGCAAAGACAACCATAAAATATTAGATGTGTCAAGACACAAAGAGTAAGAGACAACTATAAGTAAGTCTTATATTAAATTTACCATATAAGTCTTTGATTAACACTATCAACTGAGATTTGACACGTTGGATTATTGTGATCTTCTTATCACTCCTTACAAATGTGATTGCAAGGCATTCTTTGAAGGTGAAGTCCATAATTTTAGGTCTTCTTCATCATTATCATGCCTTTTGGTAAGACAATAAAGAGGGTAGTGGCCTGCATTAGCATGGAAAACGGTTTCGACATAGAGGTTATAAACATTAATTGTTTTCATTAAATAACTTAAATTCCTAGTCATGACTGTTGATTCACTGAATCGTGGACTGGTACAAAACACAACAAATTTTAGAGCCACAAGTCCTTAATTACTCCAAGCAGCAACAGATTTGTAAATGGGTTTTTTTACCCTCTTGGTGTTTAATAGATCTGGCTGGAGCTAAGATGGATCCATGCTGGTAAAAGCCAACTCTGGTACTGAAAGTTGATCAAGGAAACTAACAATTTTTTAAATTTGTAAATATAGTAATATTTGGGCTAAGGCGTGTAATATTTTTCCTGACACAAAAAGAAGCTATCAATAATCTAAAATTTAAAATAGTAAGTTTCTTGAACTAGCATTTTTCGAAGGAACTCTCTACAATTAATGACATATCACTGTATCAGTGAAATTTTATGCCATGCAACGATACAATCACTGAATCTCCTCTAAAGATTCTTGAAACAACCCAAATGGCAACCACTCAAGTTTATGATTATGTGAACCTTGCTACCAATGTCCACTTTTTTTTCATCAAAATGAAATTCAAAAGGTCAGTTTGATGAGTCCTCCTCTACAAGACTTCATTTCTTGCATGAGTATCATGGACTTGTGACAACTATAAACAACACTCGATGTCATGCAAATACAAATAATGACATGTAGCTAGGATCACAAATTGTGCAAAGGTCGATTTATGCAAATGTTGCTATAGAGAGGTGTCATTGGGCACACAATATGGAGAAACAATGGTTATTAATAAAATTTAAAAAACAATTGTTGGATCAAGAATAGTCTTCAATTTGATCGGTGGCATGATCGTGATGTAATTTCCCTCCGTCATTCCATCTATTGTGGGTTCTCACAACATTTGTCCTCAGCACCACCGAAATACATATAAAATTACTTGTCTTTACATCCTCTCCCCTTTAAATCCTCATCTCATAGCAATAACTAAGGATTATTATGCATGCACATCAGCGCCTTATAATATGAATTGAGTAAGGCGTAGAGACAACCATAAAATATTAAATGTGTCAAGACATAAAGAGTAAGAGACAACTATAAGTAAGTCTTATATTAAATTTACCATATAAGTATTTAATTAACACTATCAACTAACATTTGACAAGTTGGATTGTTGTGATCTTCTTATCAATCCCTACCAATGTGATTGCAAGGCATTCTTTGAAGGTGAAGTCCATAATTTTAGGTCTTCTTCCTCATTATCATGCCTTTTGGTAAGACAATAAAGAGGGTAGTGGCCTACATTGACATGGAAAACAGTTTCGACATAGAGGTATACACATTAGAGTTTTTATTAAATAAATTAAATTACTACATGTGCCTGTCGATTCTCTGAATCGTGGACTGGTACAAAACACAACAAATTTTAGAGCCCCGAGCCCTTAATTACTCACACTTAGAACTTTCTAAAATCTAGCCATTAATAAACTTCTTTTGGTATTTTGGTTCAATTTAAAAGGTGGATTGTTGAGAGACAGACATGTAGTGAGTTATAAGGATTCAATTGACTTAGGCTTGATTCCATTTGATCCGGATTTATGTAGGAACGCAACAAAATACACAAATAACCATAGAAACAAATATGCAGCAGAAATAACACTTCATTTCATTAATCAATAACTGAAACTTGTTTACATACGGAATGGAAATAAACTAGCTAGAGTGTTGGTAGCTTATCTCTGAGAAGAGATGTGGCGGATACATGCCTCTGAAATCTGTGTTACAATGAGGCTCGAAGGCCTATATATTATTGAGAAACAATGGAAACCCTACACATCCAAAAACCTAACCCTAGGAGGTGAAACGCCTTAATGTGGGCCCCGTTGGGTAACTTGGTACATCAATTTCCCGGGGTCGTAACTTTAGCATACTACCTCCATTTGACGCGCATGATACATCGTTAGAAAGATATGTTTAAGGACTACATCCATATAAATAAACATAAAGCCCAAAATGAACTCATATTTTCCCGACCATTCGATGCCAAAAAAACGTCGTTTAGGGCCTCAAAACGGCTCCAGAAGTTTAGGACCCGAAAACTGCCAAAAATAGTAAATTGTGCTACAATTAAGGAAACTGGAAAACTGAAAGAAACAGTGGTGGGGGTCCAAGAGGAATAGGTGGGTGGCCACCAATATCCTCCTAGATCATTCCTCTCCCCTTAGGAAGCAATGGTTCCCATTGCATTGAGTTCCTCCATGAGATGAGGAAACTTCTGTTGAACTTGGTCCCCGGTGAGACACTTTCCCTGGTGAAGGAGTTGGCCTGCTTTGACAACTCGATATAGCTGGATCTTCTGCTAGCGGGTGTTCTTGATCTATGTGTCCATAATCCGATCAATTGTGGCTTGTTCCATGTATTCGGGGTTTAAATCTGTAGGTGTGAGTTGTTTTGCCACGTCTGATGTGTCCAGTAGAGGTGGAAAGTAGGGCCAAAGGTGGTCCACATTGAACACTAGGTGCAGACCAAGGAATGGTGGAATACTGAGCTCGAAGGCATTGTCCCCAACAGCCTTGGTGATGGTGTATGGCCCATATCGGAGCGGGCGAAGCTTGCAGTGGGGTCCAGCGAGGCGCTCCTTCTGTAAATGTAGCCACTCTTTGTCGCCCACCTGGAAGTTGTGTTGCATCCGATGCTGATCATGTCGCTGCTTGTACTTAGCATTGGATCTGTCCAATATGTCATGACCCTATTGGAGAATGTGCTGAATGTGCTCAATGAATTTGTTTGCCTTGGAAACTTCAGACTGGATGTGAGCTGATTCAGCCTGAGTAGTTGCAAATGGCATGGCTATGTCAATGGGACATAGTGGCTGGAATCCCAAGCCCACCTAAAAGGGGTTGTGGTTGGTTGAGATGTGGAGGGCCCAGTTATAGTTGTGTTGTACATAGGGGAGGCTCTCATCCCATGTGTGTGGATGCTTTGAGTTGTACATGCGCAAAATGTGTACGATCATCCTGTTGACGACCTCTGTCTGGCCATCAGTCTGGGGATGGAAAGCTGTGGACTTTGTGAGATTGGTGTCTAGCATTGACCATAGGATAGACCAGAATGTACTAAGGAACCTGCTATCCCAGTCTGAGATTATAGACTATGGGATACCAAAGTGTACCCACACTCGTTCAAAGAAGAGTTTAGCAGTGGCTTCTGCTGTGATATTCTTCTTGTAGGCCGCCATTATGGCCATCTTTGAGAATATGTCAACGACCACAAACACATAGTCATTGTCGTGCTTAGTAGAAGGAAGGCCTGACATGTAATCCATGGAGATGGATTCCCAAGGTCGACCAGGGGTAGGCAACGGAGTATAGAAGCCTTGCTTCTTGATGGATGGTTTGGCAATGGCCCAGGAAGTGCAGGATCGGATGTACTTCCCGACGTCCTATTGAAGGTTCAGCCAATAGAAATAATTCTGCAGTACTGCCACTGTTTTCTCAACCCTGAAATGCTCAGCGACCTGACTATAGTGTGCTTCCCAAATCATCTTGGCACGCTCGCTTAAAGGAACACAAAGGTGTCCCATGTGACCCAGTAGAACATCCTGGAGGTGAAATTTTGGAACTTGGTTTCCCTCCAAGAGCGTCTGGTATGTGTGGCTGAATTCTGGATCGCTCTTGTAGAGAAGTGGCCAATCAAAAGTATCATGCCCACAAGAGTTAAGCACGGTTGTTATCGCCACGATTGGTGGTCGGCTGAGGCAGTCTACAAAATTATTGGTGCTTCCCTTCTTGTACTTGATGTTCAAATGAAAATGTTGTAGATATGTGGACCACTTCTAATGGCAATCGTTCTGTAACTTCCCTTGTGTCTGCATGAACTGTAGGGGTTGGTGGTCTGTGTGGATGATCGTTTCCTTCCACAAAATGTAATGCTTCCATTGCCGGCAAGCCAGCTGTACAATGGAATACATCTCTTTGTCATAAGTGGGATATTTTCGGACTGTGTCTGACAGTGTCTCATTGTGATAGCCACCGGATGCCCTTGTTGAGTAAGGGCTTCCCCAATAGCATAGTCAGAGGCATTTGTCTCGATCTCAAATGGTTGTTGCAAGTCTTGTAATGTGAGCACCGGGGCACAACAGAGGCGATGTTTCAATTCTGAAAATGCCTTCTGCTGAGTTTCTGACCAAAAGAATTTTGCTTTCGCTCCTCCCTTGGTGACTTAACTCAAGGGCCAAGTGATATGAGAGAATCCCAACACGAACCTGTGGTAGAAATTAGCAAGGCCCAAAAAACTGTGAAGCTCTGTTAGAGTAGTTGGGGCTGGCCAATCCCGAATGACTTGGATCTTGGTTGGATCCACATGTACCCCATAGTCATCAATAATGTATCCCAGATACTGAACCTGGGTCATGCCAAAAGTGCACTTGTCTAAATTAGCACACAACTTGTGCTGCCGCAATGTTTGGAGGACCTGTCAGATGTGGTGGAGGTGCTCTTCCCAAGTCTGGTTGAATATCAGGATGTCATCCAAGTACACTACTACAAATGAGTTGGTGAATTGCCGCAAGATGTCGTCCATCAGTCTCATGAAGGTTGCAGGAGCATTCGTCAACCCGAAAGGCATGACCAACCATTCGAAAAGGCACTCCTTGGCTTTGAAGGCAATCTTCCACACATCGGTCGGCTTGATCGGTACTTGGTGATACTCGGAATTTAAGTCGATCTTGCTAAAATATTTTTCCCCTTTAAGCTGGTCCAGGAGGTCATCAATCCATGGGATCGGGTACCTATTCCGGACAGTGATCTTGTTCAACGCCCGATAGTCAATACAGAGTCTCCAAGTCCCATCCTTTTTCTGTACCAACACGATCGGGCTCCCACAGGGCGATGAACTTGGCCGGATGTGACCCTTCTGCAGCAGCTCTTGAATTTGCCTCTTGATTTCATCATTCTCCAGAACAGAGCGGCGATAGATCGGTCCATTGGGCAGCGGTGCACCTGGGGTCAAATCGATGGAGTGCTTGACCTGACAATGGAGAGGCACCCCGGTGGGTGAGGTGAATATGTCCCGATACTCCTCCATGACCTTGTCCATTTGTTGTTGTCGTGAAGAGGGGCCCTGTTTGGAGGTTGTGGCCACGATCTTCTTCTTGCCCCGAGGGCAGATCATCAAGAAAACAAACTTCCCAGTTTTGGAAATGAGCTTACTTCATTGTTTTGCAGTAACCAAAGAGATAGCGGTAAGGGGTGGTACCTCTGGTATCTGTACAAATTATTTCCCAACGTAATAATAACAGTGTGAGGCCAGGACTCATACACAACATGTCGCTTCCATAAGTATGGTTGACCTAATAATACATCACAAACATCAAGAGGAGAAATATCACATAATACCTCATCGGTGAAGGGCTTGATGCTGTAGGGAAGGAGACACTGCTGGCTAACGCGAAGATCTCATCCTTGGTGAAGCCACCCAATGGTGTATGGCTACGGGTGTGCTATGGTTGGCAAACCCAACCACTTCACGACCTCTGCTGAAATCAGGTTCTTTTGGCTCCCACTGTCGACGATGAACTGTAGCGGGGAACCCTTTACCCACATTTGGGAGTGGAAAAGATGCTCCTCCTCCTTTGAATCTTCTGGTTCTTCCTTTTGGATCTTCATGGTGGAAACGGTGGCGTTAGGCTCTACATTGATAATCTTCTTCCCTTTTTCATTCCCCTTCTCGGGTTTAGATTCAATGTCAGAGTATACATTTGATTCAGAAGCCTTTATCTCAGCCACCAGTGACTGCTTAGCCCGCCACTCACTTGTGTTGTGAGTGGGGCTCTTATGGAACTCACACCACTTTCCCGCTTCCTTCTTCAGCTTTGCATTGTTTCTCTTTGCTTGCGGCTTTGGCAAGTTTTCTTGAGTCACCATGCCTTGGTTGTGTCCTTGGTTCTGCAGTTTGGGGGAACCTTTCCCTTGCTTTTGATTCGTATATCCAAAGTCTCATTTTTTTTGTTTGAAGTTTTTCTCAATTTTGGCAGCATACCGATATGTCGTACCAAGTGAGGAGATGTTGAGGAACTCCATTTCCTCCTGAATGTATCTGTGCAGACAACTGCGGTAATTCAACACCAAATTTTTCTCTGAATATTTGATACCCAACTCGGTGCGCAAGGTATGGAACAGATTCATCAGCTCATGCACATCTTGATCTCTTTGTTGCCGCAGCGTAGTCCATTGGATGTACTTGTCCTCATAGCTCCCCACCGGATAATATTGTCCCTTTATGGCATCTAAAAAAGAATTCCAAGTGCGTACGACTGAGAACAGAGAGGGTTCCTCCTCATCCTTTCTCTCATAGTAGGTTTCCCACCAGTCCTTGACATGGGGGGCGTCTTTGAGTAGAGAAAAAGTAATCTTTTCCCGGTCAGAAAAGTCATGAACCCAAAAATATCCTTCTAATAGATTCAACCATTTATCTATGGCGTCTGCATCTATTCGAACATCAAATATGGGAATGTTGAAGTTTACTTGTACCTTAAAATGGGTTGCACCTCTAGAGTGGCTGCTAGATGTAGATGCGCCGCTAGTGGGAAGTCGTTGAAGGATTTGGGTGAAGTTATCCATCATCGCGCTCCTTTGTTTTTCAAGGGCCTCCTCGAGCAACATTTTGATAGGATCTTCTACGCCCTCGTCCTTCTTTCCGTCCCCCATGGGTGGCCGCCGGGATTTGCGAGGCTGGTCTTGCAAAGGTTCAACCAGATCGAGCCCTAACTCTTTATACCCCGCCCTCGTTGGGGACATGCAAAGAAGGATCGAGAAAGAGCAGATTGCTCTGATACCACTGATCTGGATTTATGCAAGAATGCAACATAATACACAAATAACCATAGAAACAAATATGCATCGGAAATAACACTTCATTTCATTAATCAATAACTGAAACTTGTTTACATACGGAATGGAAATAAACTAGCTAAAGTGCTGGTAGCTTATCTCTGAGAAGAGATGTGGTGTCTACATGCCTCTGAACTCTGTGTTACAATGAGCTTGAAGGCCTATATATTATTGAGAAACAATGGAAACCCTACACATCCAAAAACCTAACCCTAGGAGGTGAAACGCCTTAATGTGGGCCCCATTGGGTAACTTGGTACATCAATTTCCCGGGGTCGTAACTTTAGCATACTACCTTCGTTTGATGCGCATGATACATCATTAGAAAGATCTGTTTAAGGACTACATTCATAAATGGCAAATATCAAGTTCAAAACAGACTCATATTTGCCTAACCATTCGATGCCAAAAAAACGTCGTTTAGGGCCTCAAAATGGCTCTGGAAGTTTAGGACCCGAAAACTGCCAAAAATAGTAAATTGTGCTACAATTAAGGAAACTGGAAAACTGAAATTGTGCTAGCCTCACCCCCTTAGTAGCATATAGACCAACTGAATTGGACTAAAGAGAACTGCCTACAAATATTTATCAGAATTTAAAATGTCAAATGGTAAAAATACACTGGTGTCTCACACCCAAAGAAAGCAACCCATTATTTCAAGGTAAAGGAATCTTGTATTTCTAAAATATGAAATTTCCATATGGTGACACTCATGATTCATGGATAAAGAGAAAATATGTTGATCACAACCAACATGTAAAGCTGCTCAGACAAACTCAGGTGAATACAAAAAATCATAGATATGGAATCAAGTATATACCCATCAAGATGAGGTGTTGCTGCAAAAGTAATAAAGAACTAAGAACCATTGGTGTTCTAAGATACGAAATTTCCATATGGTGACACTCGTGAGTCATGGATGAAGAAAAAATATGCCGATCACAAACAATGTGTAATGCTTCTCAAAAAAACTCGGGTGAATACAAAGTCTATGGGACTTGATGGATTAATATTTTATGGGATCAACAAAACAATTACTCATTGAGTGAAAAAAATAAAAAATGGAGCAAAGCCTAAGTATATCTCATCAAAATAACCACTGCCAATTTTGTGCCCAAGTCTATACTTGTTGTTTACGTGTGACTCCATGTCACGGGATGTCAAAATTTTAGACCCTATGTGCACACATTTGAGGTTAATATGCACATTCCAGTACCCACAATCATGTCCCAACACCCCCCCACACACTTCAACATCTACACGTGTTCTAGCTCTGTGCATACACTTTGTCATCATGAGATTTGTGGAAATGACCATATTTTGTTGAAGATCTCTACACTAAACTAGAATAAGAAAATATATATATGCACAATGATATTTAAAAAGTTTCTTGTCAAGTTATGGTTGTATCAAATGGTTCCCTTTAGAAATAAAGTGCATTCTACATGCAGCATAGTATAATTGCTTGACAAAATCGGTGAACCAACAACATACTTGGTTGTAATGATAAATAATCAAGTTTTATGCAATCAAGCACTAGCAAAATGAAGTCAAGAAATATAACAAGGATACCATATTTGGAATATATTGGGAAAATTGCCTATAATGGCAAGCTCAATAAAGGGTTTGGTTCTTGTATTTCATACCTGTAAAAATGACCTTATGGTCATTGGAAGCCAAATAAGACTTGAAGGTGAAAATATAGAGTTGAATTTCTTGAATCCTACACCTGAAGGAGGAGCTTTGAAATGGAATTTGCTAACAGTTAAGGAATATGCAAGAGTTATACTTATCACATATGAAACCATCCTATTGGCATCGATTCCTTGTTGAATGGTTATCAAAAATACATTTGATATTTTTTCACTTGCATATTTATCCTATCAATACCTATGTGTTGGAACGTTGAATTCTCTAACAGCTCTTAGTAATGTTTCGAACAAGGCAAATTCCTTTGTCGTAGTAGTGGCTCTTGAAATTCGTGGCATATTGAGAAATGTAATACTGTGAACAAGTGACAAAGTATATTACAAAATATCTAGTAATCAAGAGTAATATTAGCAATGGGGATTTACAGATGTTTGTGGAAGGAAATATCATTGGGACTCTATGGTGTCGAATCCTCCATCCAGCAAAGTAGCAGGTCCACATTACCAGCATTCAAATCCCATATTTTGAAGATCAACAATAAAGATCACGCAAATAACGCCATTAAAAGTGCCATCCCGTAGAAAAGCATCCACTTTGTCCAAAAAATGATGAAAAATACACTAAAAGGGATAGTGAACGCTAAATAGGAATCTAAAAGGGACGCTAATCACAGGTTTTTGTTGTAGTGTAGCACTATCAAATAAAATAAAGTCATCATATCTATGCAGTACCTTTTATGTTCCATACCATTTGCTCTGCATATATAAGTAAAATGTCCTCTAGATTTCATCATACCTCTAATCCTAAGAATTATGTCAAGATTATCGATCTTTGAGATATACCATAGTCACTACCTCTAAGGTGCACACTACAACAAAACTATGTGATTAGCATTTCTTTTAGCTTCCTTTTTAGCATCCACTATCACTTCTAGTGTATTTTTCATCATTTTTTGGACAAAGTGGACGCTTTTCCACAAGATGGTGCTTTTAATGGTGTTATTTGAGTCCCTTTTTGAAAGTCGGTGCTATTTCGGATGCTAATTAGCATCCTAATTATCATCCCAATTAGTGTCCCAATTGGCGCCCCAATTAGCATCCCAGTTAGCATCCCAGTTAGCGTCCTTTATTAAAAGTTGACGCTATTTTGGATGCTAATTAGCATCTCAATTAAATTCTCAATTAACGTCCCAATTAGTATCACAATTATCGTCCCAATTAGCATCCCAATTAACGTCCCAATTAGTGTCCAAAAAAGCAACCCATATAACACCCAGAGTAGCCTCCAAAAAAGCATCTCGAATAACATAGCACCATATATTGATCCAGGGTTAGCGACAGGAATTGCGCCATCAATTTTAGCAAGAAAAACATGCAACATAGCACCAAGTATAGAGCTAGGTATTTCACCTAGAAAACATCCAACATAGCGCATCATCGAAAATAATGTAATGACATATAAATGACCTCAATAATTACATGACATGAATCCTAATGGAGATGAGTGATTAAGAACACTAATGGCATATGAGTGACCATAATGACAATTATGACGATGATTTTGTTGATGATGTACTTAATGCTGACGATGATGATGATAATGAGCATTATGATCAAGATGACATTGATGTACTATATGGAATTGATGATGATGATGATGACAACATTGATGTCCACGATGATGATGCATGTCATAATCATTAGAGAGAATTTGAGGTAAAAATTTGGCCTCAAAAGGACCAAAATGTACTGTAAAAATCAACCAATTACATTCTAGTATATGACATCATCCCCCATGGTTGAGGTGGCATTGCATGAGTTAAAAATGCTTATTTGTCACATTTTCTATGGTGGATGAAAACCCATAGTTAACCAAGGTAGTGGTACAAGTACTTTTAAGTCATAAAGTAAAGTACTCACAATAAACGTCATTTCACACTTTCTCATAAAATAATATTATTGCTATTTTCAAGTAAAGTACCCACAATTCACTTTCTCATAAAATAATATTATTGTCATTTTCAAGTAAAGTACTCATAATTCCTAAAAATGCATTTTCATATTTTTTTATAAAATAATATAGTCATTTTCATGTTTTTTTAATTTTAAATTATATATTCATTCAATTTTATTTAATATCATAATGTCAAACTAATATATATAATCTTGTACTTTTAAAATAAATTAAATTCATGAATAATATTTATATGAAAAAAATATGTTAGTTATGCATATAAATTAAATTCATGAATAATAATAATATGAAAGATGTATGTTAATTATGGATGAGTTATATATATATATATAATCATACACATTCATTTATATCAGGTTTGAATGTATAAAACAACATGTTGATATGGTTATAACTTTATTATAATTTTTTTTTTTTAAATTATAATAATTTTCTAATAGTTAATTTTATAGAATAATATGCAAATTACGTTGTTATAACTTGTTAAATATTAATTAATAATAATGTCATTATGATAATAATTATAATAAATGTTATCATGTTAGTTTTAATAATAAAAATATTTTAAAATTTTTATGATTAAAAAATTAATAAAATTAATTAAGCCATTTATATTTAATTTGAAATTATAACATAATGTGTAAAATTGTATTATGACGCATTTTTTAACAAATTAGTAACATTGATTTTTTACATATATATTTTGTATTTATAATTTTTTTAGTTGCAAGGAGTGGAAATAATTTTCTTAGATAAGTATTTATATTATAAAAATATTTTCAAAATGTATAAATATTTAATAATAATAATTTTTGTCTATAAAAGAATATTAGAATAATTTATGATTCAACTAATAAATTAAAATAATTTATGCACCATTAATTTATGCACCATCATTCACTTATTAAGTTAATATGATATATTATTTATTCACAACTTTTTTATTGTTAAAAATTAATATACATTAAAATCAACTAATAAACTAAAAGAATTTATACACCAATGTTGACTTATTCAGTTAATAAGATATATTATTTACTCACAACTTTTTTATTGCTAAAAAACAATATACATAATGTTTTTATTGCTAAAAACAATATACATTAAAATCTTACATACTAATATGACATATTTTCATAATGTATAAATATTTTTTTAATAATTTATTTAAGAATAAATTAAGTCTTATATTATTTTTATAAGATATTTAACTATAGCTTTCATTTACAATAAAATGAATATATAAAAAAAAATTATGGTTTTCATATTAAATTATTTTAATAATGAAACAAATATTATAATAATATTGTTAAAATTTTACATGTAAATAAATCTCAATTAAATCACATTAAAATTAAATTGATGAGAAATGTACTAAATATAAAAAGTCAACATAAATTAAAAAAATAACTCCTAAAAATAATTTTTTAGTTTAATTTCATTTACAAGTTCAAGACAAATAAATGCTAAAGGACAATAATTTTTTGGGAATTTACAATTATTCTTAGTCACATCATTGTAGAGTTATTTTATTAATTTTATTTATAGTCAATTAAAAAAAGTAACTCAACCATGGTTATTTATATTGTGCATAAAAAGTAGTGTAGGAGGTGAGTTGTCATATATACCTACCCCATAAAACCCCTAACTCATAATATTTTAATATATATTATATTTTTGTAGTACATCTCTTAGGAGGCCCATTTTTTATCTCAAATTCTCTCTAATGACTTCTGGATATTGATTGATCCTAATGGAACTTAAATGTTCATAATGACATATGGGAGACATATTAATATCACATAAATGGTTTTAATGACATTTAGTTGTCATCGACGACATTTTGGTGACCTTAATGGCATTTTAGTGATTGTAACAACATGACATGGATCAAAATGGTGATGAATGATGATGAACGATAGTGGCATATGAGTGACCCTATCAATGATGATGACAATGATGTGGTTGATGATGTACTTGTTGATAAGGACGATGATGACCATGATGTTGTTGATGATGTACTTATTGATGTTGATGTTGTTGTTGTTGTTGTTGATGATGTCAACGATGATGATGATGATGCAATGTATTATGTACTTTCCATTGAAATTCACTTGTCCTTCACAACATTTGAGTGACCTTAATGTCACTTGTCCTTGTAAACATTTCAATGATAAGTTGGATGTGGTAAATTTATTGCAAAATATTATCTACTATATATAAATAACCACATTAATTGGAAAAATGTTATTGATAAAAAAAGCTGTCTACCTTATCAAAATTGTTCATTAGTGCAAGATGGAACATTACTATAGTAAAATTCATAGAATTATTCAATAGTGTGCATAACATTAACTAAACAATCATTTATATTTCATTATTCAATGCATAATAAAAAAGGGGAACACATATGGTTAAAATAAATCGAAAAAAAATAACATTTGCTAAGCCCATTATAAAATGACTATTTTGAATAGTCATTTCAATGTCCATTTAGGTATAGATTTGTTAAGAAGAAACCTTTTGAAAAATTCTAAATCAATAAACTAATTCAAAATTACTAAATTCGTGTGATACAAAAACAATTTCAAAGATTTGGACATAAGATCATAATGATTCAAGTAATATGGATTAGAAATCCTGTAAAATTAGAAGTATTGGTTTACATTATTATTAGCATGTATGCCATCCAATGATTCCTTATCAATGTTGATATGTTGATTGTTCCGAATGACATGGTGATGATGAAGATGCATATTGAAAATGATAAATATGGAAATGATGATTTCTACAATATCTAATAGGATGTTGTTGACAACGATGATGTCAATGTCAATAATGATGATGCATGTGAGTATAACACTATTTGATATCGATTGGTCCTATTGAAAAATAATTCACCCTAATGGCATCGAATTGACCATAATAACCCTTATATGACCCTAGTGGCATATGATTATCCCTAACAACATTTGAGTGACCCTAATGGCTCTTGGGTTGTCTTACTAGTTGTGTTTTTTTTCTCCATGGAGGAATGTAGCAAGAAATGAGCTCACTCAAAAATTGACAAAATGCAATAGAGAGGGAATAGGTACTAGCGGTGACAGAGATTTGTCTTATTATGAAACCTCTATTGGAAAAAATGCAGGGTATGACATAAGTAGTTTTAATGTGAGAATTGGTGTTTTTTGTGGTGAATTTATGCCTACAATGGTGGAATATTGGATCCATATGGTTCATATGGCATGGGTACAGGTTCAGAACCCCTAACAAAATTTGATGATCATGGGAATTTGGAAAATATTACAAAAGGATGAAACACATGATGTAGGAAATGATGTGCATAAATTCAGGGTGAACATACTCCCAGATTCAAGTACTTGGACTACCTTGGATGTGCTATACCAGGTCATAATCCTTCCTTGATTTATTTTTTGAATTATTGTTCATGAGTGAATTTATTTTATATTTGCAACTTCTTATGTTGCTAATTGTAAGTTGTATTAGAGATTCATAGTTCAAACATAATCAATTGCAACATGAGTAAAACAATTTATAAGGAATAAGTAAACTAACATGAATCTTGGGTATAGAGTACAAAATTAACACCCCAAAAATACACAAGATGATACTTTGCCCAACCAAAGTATTTCTTGCATGATATCATTTCTTAGAATTTCCCGTAAACCATCTGTTGAGAGAATAACTTCTTGGTTTTGTTCAATTTTTTCCTTCTTTGTAGAGGTTGTCCTTGAATGTTGAATTAAAGTCATTGATTTCTAATTGGGATTATGTTTCAAAATCGAAGCATTAATGCAAGGGTTGTTTCATTTATTTTCTTTTTTCTTTCTTACTTCACTCTGATTCCCCACCTAGTCGCTTTGAGAAAGAGAGAAGGGTAGTTAGTTGAACTCCCTTGAAGTGCTTCACAATGGATGTTGGAGATTACTATCCTACAAATATCCAAGGGGTATTTGGGTAGTGTCACTTAAGGTTAAACCAACTTGACCTATTGGTAATGATTAGTGTCATGATTTAGCTTAAATTTCTCAATTTTTTAGTCGGGGTGTGTTCTTGTACCTTCTCACTCTCAATGACAAGATGATGTAGCTCCATTTCTATCAATCATGTTGGTTATTGATCCTTTTTATGATTTTTTTTATCAAATCCTTTGAGTGGGCATCCTTAAAAGTCCACTTGTGACAAGAAATAGCCAAGTGACTAGTCCCAACACAAGGTCTACACTTGAAACCCCCTTTCTCATAGTCCAACTTTTGGGACCAAATATTACCTTCCACATTCCAAAGAATTTTCTTTGGAAGACCAAAACTCAGTTCCACCTAAACACAAATCCTTGTATAGGCAGTTTCAAGGCCTAAAATGGTTTCTGAGGAGATTGAAATATTTTTTCACAATCACTCCTCAATAGTATCATGGGAGTTTGTTTTTTATAAAAGTAGAGAGATTCAAAATCCTCTCCCAAACTATGAGATATAACTTTAATGCTTTAAACAATATTTCAGAATCCTCTACAAATTTTCATAGGAACTCCTTAATAGAACTATCAAGGGAGTTTGCATTATTGAAATGTAATGTGAGGCTTGTAATCCTCACCCACATTGGGACATAAGATAAAACATTTATGTATGTATCAAAGGATTCATGCCAAGGCCACAAAAACAATCTATTGATCCCCTAGAACTGGGGGATATTGTTTAGTTTCTTTTTTCTATGAAGAACTTCTGAAAATCCTTAATGAAGAATACTTTGGTACATGAATGGATGAAGGAATAGATAAAAAACCATCTTCTAGGATCTTGAGATCCAAGAATGATGATTGATCTACTATGGAGAAAAATTATTGAAGCAACAAATTAGTTCATGGGATCTGAAATGGTCTTTCTTAGGATTGACCACTAGAGGGTTGATATTGGTGGTTGGAGCATTAAGATCACATTCTATACTATAAACCTACAATAGTAAGGATGATTAATGGAGTTGTACAACAATGTCTCTAAACATGGGATGATCCCTCTCGTTTCAAGAAGAAGTACTTCAGACACTTGGCTTCATCAAAGCCTCCATGACACTAGCTAGGTTGCCCCATTCCAAGGGTTGGGAAACATACACATGTTGAGATCAAACCTAGGAAAAGGAGACGATATTGTAGATCCCGTCCCTTTATGCGAGGCACGTGATGAGTAAAATGATCCTTCCCCCAAAGGGTTACAAGAGAACCCTAAAGGTGCATGAATGAGGTCATGATGTAATAAGTAGAGTTGCAACATGTGAATATAAAGGATTATGAGAAGATGATTAGAGAGTTCCACACCTTTGAGTTTGACATTCAAGCTTCCCAAGATTCTAGGAATGAGTGGTAGAAGAGGGATTAGGAGCTGAAGGTCTCTATGAGTAAGAAATTGAAAAATATTGAAGCCACAATTGATCACTACAAATAGGAAATCATCAGGTGGGTCCACCACACGTGTCTCAAAGTTTAACTCTCATACAACATTTCAAGCAAGATTTGGGTTCAAAATATCCTAGGGTAATACCTCATAATGATATAAACAAGGAAGGAGCATGCACATATTTTGATGGTGCTTCTCAAGCTACCCCTTTGATAGTCACATATGTGGGATTTTATATTAAGTGACTCAGTTGATTTCCATTATTATGAAATGTACTTTTGGGCACATGGCACAATGATATTGGAATTCACTGATATGGAATTTACATTTTGTTTTATTTAAAAAATTGTAATAATTAATTTTATAGCATAATATTTAAGCTAAATGTATCATGAATTATATTTTCATTCTAAGGTTTCTTCAATACTTTTCGAGAATGTAAATATCATTAAAATATTCTTATTTAAAATTTATTTTTCCCAATACCTAGATTTGGGGATTTTCAAGAAGCGGTGGGATATATGTTCAAGGCGTTCCTGAGATAGAAGTAGCTCCTTTGCATCCACACCTAGTAGCAAGGTTAGCCACAGTGACAATGATCTCAACTCGGGATAGTCCAGCTGCATTAAATATTTTCCCACGGGTAGATGTTCTATCCTTCTAAGCATTTTGGATTTTAATTGAACTTGTAAGAATTAGTATATAATTTTGGTTAACTAGTGAAAACTATTGCTACTACCTCATCTCCTTATGCTTTATGTGGACCTAGGCTAGGCGAGGGTCGTGGCTCTAAATCTTGATCTGTTTTGGGTGTAGTTTTTGGGCCTAATCGTTTTGGTGGACGATGGTAGGGTTCATGTATTTATTTGCAAAATAATGTAAAATATATTAATATTTTTCAGACATTCTAGAGAGATTTTTGGAAACATGAAAGGCATCTTAAAAATCAGAAAAAAAATGAAAAAATATTTATTTAATTGGATTTTAATTCGATGTAAGAAATCAAATGTCTTAAACAGAATTTATATGATTTGAGTGAGTTCAAGAGCTGTAGCAGGGTAGGAGCTAAGGAAACAGACGCAAAGTTTACAGCATAGCTAGGGCCTGCAGATCATCCCACAGAAGCAGATCTAGATACATATTTATCTGGATTTGTTCCATGATCAGTGCCAATTTTAGATTGGATGTGTTAATGTAGTTATGGGGTTGGTGATGTAGGGATTTCAAAAACTAGTCCAGGGACATTGTGATTTTACGAACAAGTTATTCAGGAAGGGCCAGAATATTTTCTTTGCTCATAACCAGATAAAAAATCCCTCCACTTTATCCACTACGCAGAATATGGAATATGATAAATCATCCTCATCATTCCCACCTATTTCGTCGACACAACACTTGGATGTACAAGAGAAGGAATTGGCCTTTTTAGTTGTTGAATCTAATGAAAAATGAAATGAAATGAATAATTGTGAGATTACAGTTTTGGTGAGGGAGAAGGATTGGACTTTTCAGTTGTTTGTTGGTTCTTAGCATTTGTTGTTGGATGTTGTATGGATAGAACTGAGCATGATCTAGTGAAAATAAGTACCAAGAAATCTATGAAACAAATGGGGTAGTGGGAACACTGAAACTTGAATTCCTACTATCAATTTGGAAGTCTTTCTTTCTCTATGTGGGTGCCGACATACATTGATGAAAATGAGAAAACGTCTGTTTTTCTCAGTGAGAGATAGCAATAAGGATAAGCCTGGTTGATGTGGTGCATAGTACAGGAAAGGATTTCCCTTGATTTAGTTGATTCCAGTAAGGATCCCTCAACCTTGTGGTGTGCTGACAAGGGAGTCTTAAAGCGATAGCAATGAGTTACGTTTGTGAAACTAAGTCCCTTTTTCTCAACTTGAAATGTGATTGATATTGAGACTAATCAGGGTTGAGTTTGAGTTCTAGCCATAGAACTTATGTTTACATCTCACATTTTTACCTCAACTTTGGAGTGGACTTTCCTACTAGTGGACAGTCTATTCATTGGCCATATAATAGTCTTATTAACCACCTAAAAAATCAACCCAAGTTATGATTTGGAGACTCGGTCTAGGGTAAAGGTGTTTACCTAATCGTTGTGAGATAGACTGAAGCATTAGGAATATTATGTGTAATAAAACAATTTAAGCTATTAGGAAAGTCTAATATGTAACCCTGGAAATGCGAATAGATTGATTAACCACATTCAAATACACAGATAACAACAAAACCTTAGATCCAAGTAGACATGCACCAATAAAGGCAGGAGTTTACTGGACAAACTTGAGAATCTGTCACTCTTGTAATGCCCATCATTGACACCTTATCACTATCTTAGATTAATTGTGCACATAATATCCTTAGGAGTAATATCATACATGTACACTATGTTTCTTGGTCGTGCGATTGGATCTCCTTTGTAGAAGTTGTGGAACATATTAAATGCCTAATCTCTATTCAGGTGATTGTAGATGTGTCTAAAAATATTTACTGACATAGACTAAATGCAACGACTGCTTTATATAAAGAGTAAATCTCTTAAAGACGGTTCAAGGTTTGTGACATATTCATTGATTTCCATTTCTACTATAGTTTCATTTGTTTTTCCTCTAGTGCTTAAACCCCAAAGCACGTATGAACATGTATTGTTTGAATTATAATTCTATGCAATGATATTTTTAGCACTTTGATCTGTGTAAAACATTCTTGTATATTGTCTTTAGGTCCAGGCAGGAACTAAGCCATTTGTTTCTCTCATTTGTGAATTCCATATCAGTAGAATTAAGATATCCCCTATTGTATGGCTACAAGTCTACGATTGCAAGGAAGGCCGAGTAATTAACTATAGAAGGATGTTGAGACTGACAAGATTTGGAACAATTCAAATATCTGAGATATCCTTGATTGACCAAATTTAGAAGTTACATGATGTTATTTAAGGGAACAATAAACAAAGAGTCGCTCGCTTTTAAGAAATCTGATATTTATACACTAAGATAAAACAATGGAACCTTTAGAGACACATTATCAAAGTAACTGATCTTTTATGATCATCTCATTGTCTTATTGTTCTCATGCATATGCATAAGGATTTCCCTCGTAAACCTTGCATTTCATGATACAAATACATATGCTTCTTTGACCTATTGAGGTTTCAAATTTTTAAAGGAAGTTCCTAGTGTCACACCATAGGAAGTTAGAGTAGGTTGTGGTTTCCTATCCATTAGCAACTAGTCATGTACTGGAAGTATCTTGTATGTAGTCAACATTGACAATGGAATATAATGAAAAATGGGACGATGTTTTACTGAAAGTTCTCTTATCTATCCATCTATTGTTTAACTATATGCACTTTACACATACTGGATGTATTGCCTGAATATGCACTTTACACTTTATACATCATTTTTACTTTACTGATGTCGTATACACTGGGTTTCTTTCCCGAATAACACCACCACATCAATTTTGGATTATGTTTTAGTGAATGTGAAGTTTTTTGTAGACATTCCTGCTCACCCCACAACCTGTGTAGCTTCTCCAAGTGCTTTTAATTTCTTTGTTTGATGTTGGAAGTGGGTACATGGAACTCTATGGCATGCACTCTGTAGTATGGTGTCTTGAATTGTTACTTTGCATGGCTCCCCACTTGTTATTGGCTAAATAGGAAACTTCCAATTTCCACCTTGGTGCCCACTTCCTTCGTAAATCAGATATTTAAAGCATGATTTATTAGGCCTTTTCAATCATGCATTTGAAAATCCTTTCGAGTTTATTTTAATTTTGTTATGTGTAGAAGCAGGTCTATATCCTGTTTTCTCTATGGAAATTTATGTCATCATTAATGCATTGCAGTCTCAGTATGCAAGTACCACGTGTGCTAAATTTATGGTGCTTTATCAGTTGCTAAATTATCTTCCCTGCCTTTTTATTTCAAGTTTCTAGGTAACGGGGCCCTTGGGATTTCGGGTTATTCCCTAAGACACAAGAATCTATGGAAATTTCCGCCCATGCCTTCACAACACTTAGTTAATTTTCTGCGGGTGTGTATTTTGGAGTCTTAAGGAATACAATAAGGTACTCTTTAAAATGAACCTTGCCAAAGGATGACGATTTGTAGAGGGAACCTAGGTCCTAGAAGATGATAGATATTATTGATTGCAATCATAATTTTTTTTAAATTGAACAGTGAACATTGAATTTGGATGTGGTTATGTAGCTTGAGGTAAGAGTGTTATGGAAAAGGGTGAAAAGAGATGAGCTTAACAATACCTTTTTTTATTTGGTTTCTAGTTGAACTTGTACCTAGCATGGAAATTTCAAGGGATGAAATGATTTATATAGATATACTGTAGTTTGTAAATATAAATTAGGAAATTTAGGATCAAGAATGTTGGAATATAATAAACCCACTCATAAAATAATTAATCATTATTTGATTAATTTCCTACCCACTAGCTTATATAGTTGGCATCCACTTGCACCTTAGAGTCAACACTTGCCATCTATATCCTAGGAATGATTTATTTCTGATTCTGGATTGATCTTGACCACTTTATGGCCATCCAGAATTGGTAACTACACTTTACAATGGATTCTGCTTTATCCTGCTTTTATGTGGATAAGGTAAAGCTAGTAAACTAGGAAACTGACAGCTTTTGTTTCCAACCCATCCTCCATTATTTTCTCTCCATATTCTAGGATTAGCAAGTATTTCCTTCACTCATTATCACTCACACATGCTATTGCTAATTCGTGAGGTGCTTGGTAGATTGGGAAAGATCTTTAATCAACTATGGGGTTTATCATAATTAGTAAGATTGCTTTATGAGCTAGCTTGAGTTGTCTTCTAGCAACTCCTTTTTCCTTTATAAGTATGCATTACCTATGTAATAATATCAATTATCATTTATTGATCATTCATTAATGTGTTTTCATTAATTCTTCTTCTTCTCTCCTTATGCTAATGCTCTACAATTCTATGTGAGGTTAATTGTGTGCCTAGATCCTTATCCTGTTTATGAAACTCCTTATGCCATCAAGGCTTTAGAATTTCTACATGGTATCATAGCCAAGGTTCTTAAAGTTCTACATGGTATCAGATCTAAGGATATCAAAGCTCTACATGATATCAGATCTTTGAAAGTTCATTAATTAGTCCTCCTTTTCAGTTTTGCAGGTTTATTTTGTAGGTTCAACTTCGAATGGATTCAAGAGTATTAGTTCCTCTTCTTTCTCCATTCTCAAGCTATTCAGAGTGGAAATTGAAGATGATTTCATATCTAAAGAGACAAGGTCTCTATGAGATATCTATTGGAGCTAGTGAAGATTCTTATGAAGAGCCAAGTGACTGGTTGAATGACTGTGATAGAGAAATTGGAGCTATTTTTGTAGCTATCTCTCCAAGCATGCGCTACCTTATTGATTCTATTGAATACCCAAAGGATATCTGGACAACATTGGATAGATTTTTGGGAAAGGACAATGAGGATCCTTCTAGCTATGTGGAGAGTGCCTCTAGCTCCTCAATGATTTCTCTCTCTCAAGATGTCTCGGCCTCTACAGTCTTTGATGAATTTGGTCATGAAGAATAAGTTTCTCATATAGTTCTTGTTGCTACTACTCTCTTTGATTCGAATGCTTCCTCTTTCAATCAAGAAGCAAATATTGAAGAGCCATCTTTTTCTGTGTCTCTTGAAGTAGAAGATCTTGATTCATCTTCTTATGATGTTGTTGATGAAAAATAAGTGACTAATGGAGCTGCTATTTCTATTGATGATTCACTCACACATTCAATGTTCTCTATGTCTTCTATCATGGATTCTGAGATCCATATGCCAGACCTCTCACACTTTGTGCATGCCTCTCTTCTTGATGGTGCACACCCCGGTGACTTCAAGGATGTTTTCTTAGCCAAATCAAGTTCTTTTAGTGTCTTAACACTTACCATACTTGATCCCATGCGCTTCTATAGCTCCTCCTTTGTTCTTGGCACTCATTCTCAGAGCCTTCTTGAAGATTTTGAATATCACTACCTTTCCTCCTTACATTCTTCTACCATAGAGGATTATTTACCAGTATATTCCCATGAGTCTATTGTTGTGCTTATTTGTGATCTCTTGGATTCTTTGGAAGCTAGATCAACCCATGGAGACCATGCATTCGCACTCTTTGATCCTATGCCTTCTCTATGTTCCTACATGATCACTTGCACACATCCTCTCTATGTAAATGAAGATGGAGACATTATACATTCACTTGGACAATTATTTCACCTATCTGGAGCTCATTTCATCTCTACTGGTTCAAAGTTAAAGTCATTTCATCATCTTGGAGCTGAATACAAGTCTCAATATCCTTCAGTATTTCCTTCACATCATTGGATCTCAATTGTTCTACATGGTTCTAGTTTCCATCATGCAGTTGTCTTTGATCCAGGTGAGTAGATTTATCTTCTTCCCAAGAAGAAGATTCCTCCAGACATCAGCATTTAGTTTGGAGCAGCAGCAACACCAGCAATTCAACATTTTTTGGTATTGCTTTTCATGTCTTTTCTTGAGGGAGGATTTTCCCCTTGAGGTTTTGCCTCTTTCCTCATTTCTTTGGACAAGATAAATTGTAAAAGGGTGACCATAGCTTTATTGCTGGGCCCTATATGCATATATATTTCTGATTAGTTCAGGGATATCATCATAAAGTCAGGCTTAAAGGGGGGTGTTGGAATATAATAAACCCACTCATAAAGTAATTAATCAGTATTTGATTAATTTCCTACCCACTAGCTTAGATAGTTGGCATCCACTTGCACCTTAGAGTCAACACTTGCCATCTATATTCTAGGAATGATTTATTTCTGATTCTAGGTTGATCTTGACCACTTTATGGCCATTCAGAATTGGTAACTACACTTTAAAGCAGATTCTGCTTTATTATGCTTTTTCTGCTTTATCCTGCTTTTCTGTGGATAAGGTAAAGCTAGTAAACTAGGAAACTGGTAGCTTTTTTTGCCAACCCATCCTCCATTATTTTCTCTCCATACTCTAGGATTAACAAGTATTTCCTTCACTCATCATCACTCACACATGCTATTTATAATTCGTGAGGTGCTTGGTAGATTGGGAAAGTGCTTTAGTCAACTATGGGGTTTATCATAATTAGTAAGCCTGCTTCATGAGCTATCTTGAGTTGTCTTCTAGAAACTCCTTTTTCCTTTATAAGGATGGATTACCTATGTAATAATATCAATTATCATTTATTGATCATTCATTAATGTGTGTTCATTAATTCTTCTTCTTCTCTCCTTATGCTAATTCTCTACAATTCTATGTGAGGTTAATTATGTGCCTAGATTCTTAGCCTGTTATGAAATTCCTTATGCCATCAAGGCTTTAGAATTTCTACAAAGAAATATAAGCAGTGGGCACATTTTCAAGAAAAAAAAATATAGAATTACTATCATTCCATGTGGAGTTTTCCCAATTACATTGTTGAACTAAATGTGATTCAGTCATGCAAGAATGTGCAACATATGTGTGTAATTGTTTTTCAATTGGCAGCCCAAATTCACATTGCATCATCTTATTCAGTTTATGAAGTCACATCATTGCCCTCTTCTTTTTGCTCAGCATGAATTACAAAGTTTGAAATTCTTTCTTTTAGTGGGTTTATCATGATGCCATTGAATCCCTTATCTTAGAAGACTTGTCGGTTGGCGAGACAATGATATGTCCACTATTGGCTAGTAGGGAGGATTATGATCGAGACACTGGTGTTTTAAGAGAACTTAGTTTGGGTTATTCTATTATATGTAATGATGCAGAGAATCGCATGCTATGTCAATTCAAGGAGATTTGAATGCAATGCATGTGCTCTTATTTTGCATCATTGCTTGTTTTCTTGTATTTTATCATCTATTTTTTTCTTTCTGTTGAGGTTCTTTAACATGTAATCTAGTAAATAATACATAGTTGCAAAAGATTAAGTTATATTATGATTATTGGTTAATTTTTTTAATTCAGTTTTGAAAATTAATTTTAGTTAAATTCTTCTTGGAAGTGCAAACAACACTTTGATTTTGGAAGTTATATCTGGACCTTCTTTAGGAGTTCGTATTTCACAACAATCAGTAAGTGTTTCTAGTCTTTCTTTGAGAATTGGGAGAGTACCTGAAAATGATTTAGCTGTGAATGATCCTGAGGTTTCTAGGAAACATGCACTTGCAAATTGGAATTCAAAGGTAAGCTCTATTGTCATAGAAGAAACATTTGAACTTATTTCTCCATGCTAAGTGATTTAGGAAAGTTTACTAAACCAAGTATGGCACTTTTTGGTTTGACTATCCTGTCATTGAACTTGTTTTGTATTTGTATAATTCAAAATGGGAACTAGTTGATATGATGGGCAGCCTTAATGGGACATGTTTGAATTCCCAGTCAGTCTCTGTTTCAGATTCCAGTTTGAGACAGAGGAGTAATCCATCTCAACTTGCTAGTGGAGATGTCGTAACACTTGGTTCAAATTCAAAAGTTTTTGTGAGTATCCAGTATTTATCTTGAATTGAAGTCTTAATCCCCAGATTTTTGTTTTAAAAAAAGTAACAAGGGCTGGTCCATTTAGTATTTCAATGGTTGGGCTGGTAAGGGCTAGGGTTGGGAAAGCAGTTTAACTAGGAAAGGTTTATAGTACAGGTTAGCTGATGTGAAGTGAGTTATTCAAATATTGTGTCTAGTCAAAGAGATATTATATTATTTTTTATAATTTCTGACATGGAAGGTGGCCATATGAAGGTATATATTTAGATTCATTTTTTCCATTTCTCTGTGGATGATGGAACACTCCCTTTCTGGAGTCTCAGCTTGTATCTGTATCTCTCATTTCTCTAGGTTTATGGCATTATGTTCATCTTTTGGTTTCAATGGTAAATCCTTGGTGCTTAGGTAAGTTAGGTTATTCATCTGGATATTTTCATATCTTGTAAAATCATGCATCTAAATGTAATCTATAAAACAAGATCTTGGATGGAATAATTTCCAAATGTCAATGTTTGTATGTCTGGTAAGAAGATAGGTTTGTTCATCCCTAGGGAATGTGGGAAACTAAAAATTGCTATCCACCTAAAGTACTTCAATTCAATACATGAGTTTTCCCATCACCTTGGGACAAGCACCTGTGAATTACCGTCCAACAAATTCTATAGCTTCCATATGCAGCTGAAATTGGATTATGAGATTGCAGGGTATAGGAAAGTCTACTCATCCTTGTAAGTCCAAGTTGCTTGGGTGGTTGTTCCTCAGTGAAATTCTAGCTGTCAAAGACAAACTTCATCACTAAAGAGTTGTCAATGCTTGTTATGTGATCTGTCAAGAGTAAAAGCAGAAACATTTTGTAGAAATTTCTGCCACTGGACAATTCAGAAATTTCACCTCTTAACTAGGGGTTTTCCGGATCTTAACCCTGTGAATTTTCAACCTTAGGGCTGTTATGGAATATGATAAAACTTAAAATCAACTGCAAAAACATACAATATTTCAACTTGTAATACACCAATCCACTAGCCAAATCAAGAGAAAAGATGACAAATTGTGCCAATTAGTTTCAACCATGTAGGGTAATTCTATCATGCATAAAACAGATCTAAAAACCACTTATGACAGTTCTAGATACAGCAGCAAATATGCACCATCTTCTTGAACATAAATGTCAAATAACTTAACAATTGCAGCCTTAACTTATGTCAAATCAGCAAGACATATAAGTGTTGGGAATTTCAAAACCATTAAGGAATATATGGTTGAAAATTAACTATGCAATTACACAAGTATAGAAACCTAAAAGCTTCATTAATAATATAATATGCATAAATGTGAAGTTCCTGTACAGACAATAGCCTATTCACACGGCTGGTGCACTTCTCTAACTCTCCAAACCCTGAGCTAGGGAAAACAATGAAAACCCTAGCTTGCACAAAGGAGCTCCAACAAGCATGCATTAGACAATTATGTTCTCCAAGGTATGAAGCACTAACCGTAGTATTTAAGATGCTCCAAGTAGCTCGAAGAAACCTTAGAGACTCCACGACAAGAGAGATAAAGTACAAAAGAAGATTAAGAGATAGAGAGAGGAATGTTAGGTTGCTTCTCTTAGTCTCATCTCTAACACAAGATGAAAAAGAATCAATATGATGAAATAACTCTCCTTTCTCTCTATACATGAGAGGTAAGGGAGGACAACAATACATACATTGGATTATGCTCTTACAAGCAACTTACAAAGACACATGTGGAGCACTATAATCCAAAGGTACACATGTCAAAATCCAAGGTGATGTTGTACACAAGCAAGGTTCCAATGGAAGAGTGCTTTACAAGGTGCATCCAGTGCTCCTCCTACAAGCCTCCAATAACTCTAATGAACCTCCTAAGCCATGCACTCTACTTTGTCCACTCCCCTTGCATGAACAATGTTGCAACCCAGGTGTCCCCAATTCAACTCCAGGCCTCCATGAAAGCATCCAAGCTACCCGTGTTGTCTAAGGCCCAATGCCCTCATCCAAGATGCCAAACACTCCTCCAATGTTGGGAACTCTCTAGAAAAGCAAACTCCTTCATATGCCCAGTGTGTAAAACATCACCAAGTTGTTCAAATATCTCCAACTCCCTAATACTGTCACACAAGCACACAACTGAGGTCAAGCAACCACTTAGTAAGCCATTTCCAATGTGCAAATCCATCACGGACCATCAAAGGGATGATCATACACCATGTACCCTAAACCTCATGAAACACCCCTAAACATAGTTTAAATGCTTTTGGAGTAACCTTGAAATCTAGAACATTTGTTGTGGGAATGCATGATAATCTGAAACTGTTATGAATGGGTTTCAACAAAGTATCAATTTTTGTTTGTTTCCAGCACCATTTGAAAGGGATCATTTTTGGAAAACATTTGGGACACCATAAGGTTGACTGGCATTTCATTATTGCAGAAAATACAATTTCGGGCTAGCAATAATGGGGAATTTACTCTACTCCATATAGTGATTTCACATAGTTCAAATATGATCTAGCGAAACAATATTCAACTAGGATAGAGATATTGAAAAAAGATATCAATTCTCTTGAAATTGGTGCCAAAGTGGATATAATGGTGTTCCTTGCCTATTTTGGAAAGTGTAACAATATGCCTTGGCCCACTAATGTATAATTATATGTAGTCTTTTCTGTGCATTAATGAGATATAAGATGCATTTTTCAAAAAATACAAATTGACAAAGAATTCTTTTCTGATTCATTCCCCTCTATAAAATGACTTAATACCATTTCTAGCAAAAGTAGGGAAGACAAAATATTAGAATAAATTCACACAAATAAATATCTATACATATGTGTGTTGGTCATTTAATGAAATATTAACCAATGAACAACATCTAATTAATGTTTGTGTTAGGTGATTAAACCACCATAGCTTTATAAGGGTGATAAATATGATGTAAAGAGAATTCATCCTTGAGAGGGTTGCATGTCTGTGTCCATGGACAACATGTCTCGGGCTATCCCCGTGATGTGCATTTCTTGCAATGTTAATATAAACATTTATTATTCTCTCCATTTTTTTGTGTTTGTGTGTGTATGCATGTACTCTTTTGAAATCCAACAATGGTATCAAATCCAATAGAAGTGTCCAAAAGTAACCAATGCTTTTAAAGAGTCTATGAGAGTCAAGAATGGAGTGGCATAGAAAAAAGGTTAGAATTTTTTTTTGAAGGTTGGATTTTATACAAATCCACAAAAATTTGGGTTGTTGATAAAATGAAGGGACATGAATTGGTTGATTAGTGAAGAAGGACAAACATGAAGCAGACTATACAAGAGAGGAGACCAATAGACTTGCTTACAAAACCCATATTAAATGAATATGTATGTGTGTACACTTTTCATTTATTTTAATTGTTAGTATTGTATGACCAACATGCATTCGATGTTTGTGTTAGGTGGTTAAACCACCATAACTATATAAGGGTGCTATATACAATGTAAAGAGAGATGGCATACTTAAGAGAATGGCATGTGAAATAACATAATGGCCATTGTAAACTTATGTACAAAGTTAAGTGTTAGATCCAGGTAAAAGGGAACATAACTTAGGCTTGTCAAGGTAAATCAGGTGAAAACTTAATTAAGTCAAGTAGGTGTTGCGACACATTGTTGTATGCTTTGGGATTTATATCAATTATGTTGAAATATGTACTTAATTCCTTCTTCTGTAATGAATGAACATCTTGCATAGTGCAATTTTCTCTCCTTTTAGTGTTTTGTAACATGGCATTAGATTAGATACTTGTCTTGGAGTTTATGACCACGAGGGGTACAAAACTTGTGACAAAGACCAAGGACGATCCCAAGTCACAAGGGATTTAAGTAGGAGCCCCAAGTGTGATTGCTCACAAGCCTTCAATCCAGAGCCCACGAAGGAGTTTGAGTAGGAATTCACGACAAAACCTTGCTCAAATTCCTTTGAAAAGTCAAAGAAGGCCTCTAAGCAAAAGGTTGTTAAGAGGATCAAGTTGTAGTCCTATCCCAGAGGGCACACCTAAAAGTGTGAGAAGAGGTCATGGATTCATCCAGGGTTACTCTTATGCTCGACGTTTTTGTACACCATCTCTAGACCTCTCTCCCCCAAGGTCTCATCGTCTCAGCGTTAGGATATTTAGACACTTAGGAGTTAGTTAAGATCAACTTGTGTAATATATCCATTAGGTAAAAGTGTGTTTCTTTAGTATGCATTAGTATGCATTTGTAAATATTCTAATCCTACGGTCACGATATGTTCTAGACATAGAGTGATCTGACGGTTCAACTTCTCTTAGATCATACCTACCATTGATCCGTGGCTTAGTACCCGATTGGTCTATGATATCTATTTAAAGATCATAGAGGGTCCTTAGCTAGTTGATCGATTATGGGAAGCTCATATGTAACTTTCTTTCTTTTGCATAATAAATTGTTCCAAGTAGCTATTTGGCTGGGGCCATGGACTGTTTCCCTCTCGAGGGTTTTAACCACATGACAAACATTGGTGTGTTGATATGTGATCTATTTGTGTGAAGCGGTTGTTCAAGGTGTTCGGTCTTTTGGGAGTACCATGTGTACCCGAACATGGTATCAGAACGTTTATGAAGAGCCGCTTTCGGTTTTGATCAAGATCTGGAACCGGTGTTGCTGAAACTTTGAAAGGGTTTCTGGTTCTAGATTTTATATGCATTTGTGAGATATGGGAGCTGGTCCATTGCATCCGGAGTGTCGTTTCCATTGGGAAAAAATTTCGTTTCATCGAAAATTGTTTCCGTTTGTTCCAAAAACACCCATTTCGGCAAATCTGAAGGTATAATGTTACAATGACAGATTTGTTTTTTTTTTTAAATCTCTCATATTTTATCAATTTTATTATTAGATATTTACTGTTTTAGTCTCGGATTGTTGCCTTCCCTGGCTGCGTATGCTCTTTTCCATGCACCTTGCGCGATCGCAGCGAATCATAAAAAGTAAGGGGAATTTTTTTTTCTTGTCTTCTCGGCTATGTATGCTCTTTGACGTGCACCTTGTGCGATCATGACAAATCAGAAACAACAAGAAAACTTGAGAACGTATACTTTCTAGGTAAGCTAACCAAGATTTAACTCCATTGTGTGGAAAAAGTTTTTTTTTTCGTTTTTTGTTGTTGTGATTTGCAGGGAAAAAAAAGGCAAGCACGGAGAAAGAGAGAGAAGAGTTAAAAAAAAAAAACCTCCTTTCTCTTTCCATTCTTTTACGTACCTTTTAAACTTAGCTCACTTGGTCCAAAGTTGCTTTATTCCTTAATAGGTCTTGAGTTCAAGTCTTATTAAGCTACTTTTTAGTGCATGCAATTTCTATTTTCAAGTTATTTTACTGTAAAAGTGCATCTCACATAAATAAAATAAAATAAAAAGTGAGTCACTTAAGTCTTTTAATTTATTGCCGCACTATTTAAAAGTAACATTATTGTAAAAGTGAACATCACTTATTCTACAAAAGTGATTCACTTAAAAGCAACTTTATTGTAAAGTGATTGTCAAAGGTTGATCTTGGGAAAATGGGGGTTCTTTTTTTTAATTGGTCAAGTTAATATCTGCCACGTCACTATTGGGGACATCTTAAACATTTTCTTTGATCAAGCATAACTTCATCATCTAGAATCAGTTTTCAGTGCCATTTTTTTTAAACCGCATATTTTTTCGAGCTCTTTGCATCCATATAGTTAATTTATGTTCTTTTAGCCATTATTTTATAGTATGGCTGTCCCTTGTGATATTATACTTACAAGTTCTAACTATTTCTCATGGAAATCTCATATGGAGGATGTTCTGCGAAGTAGGGGACTTTTTAGGATAACCTCAGGGAAAGAAACAGAACCCACTGATGATGATAAGCAAATTTAAATGGGCAAATAGATGTGATGAAGCTCGTGGATTGATTGGGATGTCAATATCTACTGATTTGCGATTCCACATACCTGCAATTGATGAACCTGATATAGCTTGGGAAAAGTTGGAATCTGTGTTTGGTAAACACAATGAAATTCGGGGTCATCAACTTGAGAATGAGTTGATTTCCTTGAATCCAAATGATTTTTCATGCATTAAAGACTATTTATCTAAGTATAAAACTCTTAGACTCTTATGTGCAGAATGCAATATTAAGAAAGAAGACAAACAATGTATTTACCATATTCTTTCCAAACTTGGACCTGCATATTCTATTTTTGTATATACATTCTACTCCATGAAAGAATCCTTGACCGCAGCTAGCTATCAAGAGCCTAGTCTTGAATCCTTTTGTGATTCCTTAATTAGAGAGCAAGATAAGCTCATTCATATTGGAATAATTAACAATGTAGATACATCTAGGAAAGCCTTATTGTCCCAACAGAAAGAAAAGTCCAAGCCTCCCAAGAAACATAATTTTCGCAATAATAAGCCAAACATCAAGGGTCCCAAACCCTCTCAGTCAGCTCCTTCTTTAAAAAATGACAAAGGATCCAAGCCAAAAGGAAAAAAGACTGAGCGTCATTGCAATTTTTGTGGGAAAGATAATCACGATGAATCTAAGTGTTTCAAGAAGATGGCAGCCTTGGAAGCAACAATGAAGAAGCACCACGTCATCCTAGATTCGTCTTCAGAATCTAACTCTCATGGACATGCACTTTGTGCTTCTAGTTACTTTTATACTGCATCTTCTTCTTCTACTTCAAATGAATGGCTCATTGATTCCGGAGCATCTTATCATATGGCTAAGTATCAAGCCATCTTTTCTACTATGCATGAATGTAACACCAAAGAAATATTTGTTGGTGATGATAGATCTCTAAGTGATGTAGGATCTGGAACAGTTCTAGTAGAAAATGGTCATTTCAGTGATGTACTATGTGTTCCAAAAATTTCCTGCAATTTGTTATAAGTCTATCAAATTACTCATTCGGGTGAAGGTAAAACTGTGATGTTTACACCTCACCAAGTTGTAATCAAGGATTTTAAAAATCCCCAAAATGTCCTTGCTACTGGAACTGTTGATGATATTACCAGGTTGTACAAATTTAACAACTTTGGGTCATCACTTTTTCCTTCAGTTTTTGTTGCTCATAGTGATAACTTGAGCAAACTTTGGCATGAGCAATTTGGTCACTTAAATTATCGCTCATTGCAACAACTATGTAAAGACAATATGGTGACTGGTCTTCCGATGGTATCTTGCAAGGATGGTGTTTGTTCCAGTTGTGTACTCGG
This sequence comes from Pseudotsuga menziesii, assembly GCA_001517045.1. Classification (NCBI taxonomy): domain Eukaryota; kingdom Viridiplantae; phylum Streptophyta; class Pinopsida; order Pinales; family Pinaceae; genus Pseudotsuga; species Pseudotsuga menziesii. The sequence goes on along the minus strand of LPNX011004122.1, from coordinate 127,132 downwards.
AAAACATCATCGGGATAGTTTTGACAAACATGCCTCTTGG
>LPNX011004122.1:76250-126962 GCA_001517045.1 Pseudotsuga menziesii | reverse complement strand
GTCCTCTTCCATCTGCTTCCTTTTCTGGTTTCAAATATTTCTTAACTTTCATTGATGACTACTCTAGACGCACTTGGGTTTACTTCCTAAAACTTAAGAGATAAGTATTTAACATGTTCTTGGCCTATAAGGCCCTTGTTGAAAAACAATTTGGTCATCAAATTATTAAGTTAAGATCTGACAATGGAGGAGAATATGTTAACAAAAAGTTCACTACTTTCTACACTGAACAAGGAATCCAACAACAGTGCACTGTTCCATATACACCACAACAAAATGGTGTAGCTGAACGGAAGAACCGCACTTTAAAAGAAATGGCTAATTGTATGATCCAATCTAAGGGACTAAGTCTTCAATATTGGGTTGAGGCCATAAATTATGCAAATTACATAGTTAATTGCACACCCACTAAAGTTTTACAAGGTATAACACTGGAAGAAGCATGGAGTAAAATTAAACCAGATGTAAGTCACTTTTGTGTGTTTGGTTGTGAAGCATGGACTCACATTCCAGATGAAAAACAGAAAGCATTGCAGCCTAAAAGTGAAAAGTGCATATTTGTTGGATATTCAAAAGATGTAAAAGGTTATAGACTTCTCCAGCCACATTCTCATGATATAATAATTAAAAGAGATATTAAATTTGATGAAAATCTCTTGCCTTGCGAGCCTAACTTGGCGGGTGTGCCATCTTTGGCTTGCGAGCTTGATTCGACGATTATGCCTTCTTCTTCTTCTTCCAACTTCCTTGACAGGTTTCCAACTCCAGTTTTTGATGATGACAGTGAGGATGAAAATCCACCTCCGCCTGCTCATGTTCCTCTAATTGCACCAGCACCAATGCTTCCTTGATGGGTCCGTTCAACATGTGAAGCAGCTGGTGATCTTGCCGGTGATCCTAGAGATCAACGTCGAACACGTTCTCAGTTTCAGCGAGCCTCTTCTCTTTTGGCTCAAGTTTCCAAGAATCATGATCCAGAAACTTTTGCAGAAGCTTCAGGAAATCCAGTTTGGGATGTAGATATGGATAAAGAATAGCATTCCTTAGTGGCGAATGATACTTGGGATCTTGTTCCTCTTCCAAAAGGAAGAAAACTTTTCATATGTAAATGGGTCTACAGAACTAAGTATGCATTAGATGGAAGTGTTGAAAGACTGAAGGCAAGGTTAGTTGCCAAAGGTTTTTCCCAAGTTGAAGGGATTGACTACAATGAAACCTTTGCTCCTGTCACAAAAATAAATTCCATCCGCCTTGTTCTTTCCCTTGCAGCCTTACATAACTAGGAAGTCCATCAAATGGATGTCAAGTTTGCCTTTTTACATGGTGATTTACAAGAGGGAATTTACATGGAACAACCTCCTGGATATGTTCAGGATAACTCTAGCCTTGTCTGTCTCCTTAAGAGATACTTATATGGCCTTAAGCAAGCTCCTAGAGCTTGGTATGCCAAAATGGATAGCTTTGTCCTTGACACTAGTTTTTCTAGATGCCATTCTGACCCCAATGTCTATACCAAGGAAGTAGGAAACCATCTCATCATACTTGTTCTTTATGTTGATGATCTTATCCTTACTGGTAGTGACCCTAAACTTATAACCCATGTGAAATCTAGTCTTAGGCAAAATTTTGAAATGTCATACTTAGAACATTTGCATTATTTTCTTGGTCTCCAAGTCTTGCAAACCAAAGAAGGAATCTTTCTTTCCCAGTCTAAGTATGCTTGTGACCTCCGTCGCTTCCACATGGAAGATTGTAAACCAGCCCCTTCTCCCTTCCAGTATGCAGTCAAACTTTCTGCCACTTGTACTTCCCCTAAAGTAGATGCCACCTTGTATCATCAGCTTGTTGGTAGTCTTTTATACTTGAATCATTCCCGTCCCGACCTTTCCTTTGCAGTTGGTCGTGTTTCCCGTTATATGCAAACTCCTCATGAAAGTCACTCGAAAGCAGCGAAAAGAATACTTCGATATATTCGAGGTACAATTCAGTTTGTGATTCATTATAGTACATGGGGGGAAACCTTTGTTGGTTGGTTTCACTGATTCAGATTGGGTCAGTGATCCTGATGATTGAAATTCTACTGCAGGTTATGTTTTCAGTCTGGGATATGGACCTATCACTTGGGCTTGTAAGAAACAACAAGCTCTTTCTCTTTCTTCAATAGAAGCAAGATATTGAGCCGCAGTTAATGCCAGTCAGGAATCTTTATGGCTTTGACAGATCCTTTTAGAGTTTGGATTTGAGCAGCAACAACCTACTCCACTTTGGTGCGACAATCAAAGTGCCAACAAGCTTGCCAAAGATCCAGTTCTACATCAGTGCAACAAACACATTGAGCTACACATGCACTTCATCAAAAATCTTGTTCATGATAGTGTTATTGAAGTGCTTTGTTGCCCTACAGATGATCAAGTTGTAGACATCTTCACCAAGTCTCTTACAAAAGCGAAGTTTTCTAAACTTCGGTCTATATTAGGAGTTCAGGAATGTATCCTTAAGGGGGGATAGGCTCTAATGCCTCCTTCCTTCTCCTAATAGTGTCACTTTTGTAAATCCTTCAATCCTATCCCAAGTTGTTCTTAAGGGGTGATGTTAAGATATTTAGACACTTAGGAGTTAGTTAAGATCAACTGGTGTAATATATCCGTTAGGTAAACGTGTGTTTCTTTAGTATGCATTAGTATGCATTTGTAAATATTATAATCCGAGGGTCACGATATGTTCTATACATAGAGTGATCTGATGGTTCAACTTCTCTTAGGTCATACCTACCATTGATCCCTAGCTTAACACCTGATTGGTCTATGATCTCTATTTAAAGAGCATAGAGGGTCCTTGGCTAGTTGATCGATTATGAGAAGCTCATATGTAACTTTCTTTCTTTTGCATAATAAATTGCTCCAAGTAGCTATTTGGCTAGGCCAGCTATGGACTGTTTCCCTCTCGAGGGTTTTAACCACATGACAAACATCGGTGTGTTGATCTATGATCTATTTGTGTGAAACGGTTGCTCAAGGTGTTCGATCTTTTGGGAGTATCCTGTGTACCCGAACATTCAGTGAAAGGAATATTCCTGAAAGGGACAGGTTTTTATGCATTTATGTGTATCCCCCTGGAGTTTCCATTTTTGGATTCTTTGTTTTTTTATGTTAGAAATAGTAAGCTCACTACCATTAAGTATTCCCCTACCATGGAAGGATTTGCATTCATTTAAATGGATGTTTTTCATATTCCTTACGTAGTTATACCCATTTCCAACATCTGCACAATGACTATAGAGTAGAGTCCTATGCCCTATCATGATTGTGGTTTGTTAAGTATATCTAATTCTATTCCTTCTCCCAGTGTTTCAAATCATGCATGGTTTTCCAAAGAAAAAGATATAAAGACAATCTCATCCTATACTCTCTCATCCTATACTCTATGGCCCCATGACTATGCTTATATCCAATGATGTTGGGGATCATGTAGATCTCCCAGTGCAAGCATTGCAACATCACCCTGGGAAGTGAATAAACATTATCAATTGGCATCACAATACATCCTAACCATTTGCCCTTATGGACACTCATTAGCTTGATGGAAGAAGGAACTTTGCTCATCCCATGGTGGATAGGATCGATGTGAAGCACCAACTATTGGGTTGATCATCCTCTTTTGATTCTCCTTATTGATCCACTTATACATGGATCTAAGATGATCGTGCTTATCTACTATATCCTTGGCATCAACACTAAGATAATTTTTGTTGATAGGTCTCATATAGTGGTACACTTACGATTGCTAGGGAATAGTGATTTTTGCAATCCAATTAAGCCAATTTCTTGAGTTTTGTTCAAAATTCCTAGAAAAGGTTTATGGATTTCATAACCTTCTTGATCATATATTGTGAAATTATACAATATATCATCCTCTTCTAACCCTTAAATACTCAAAGTTGTGCATTGATCATTTTTACCATTATAGAGGACTCTGTAAGTTAGGTTCCCAAATTCTTAAAGGGTTCTAGCTCAATGGAAGGGCGCCTGCCTTACAAGCAGGATGTTGGTGGTTTGAATCCTCCATTCCCTAATGATATTATAATATCATTTAAGAACAACTAAATTATTAACAAAAAAATAAGAGATAAGTGACTAAACAAAATGACCAAAATTCGTATATAAAATTACTAAAAATGACTAAATTAGTGACCAAAAAATGAGAGATGTGAAACTAGGCATTAAATAGGATGAAACACGTGGTGCTAATGATGAAGACAAACATGGCATTGATATGGTAGCAAAATAAGACGCGAAACTAGGAATTAAAAAGGATGCAACCCATGGTGCTAATGATGAATCCAAACATGGCGCTGATATGGTAGCAAAATAAGACATTACTTTGGATGCAAAACATGGATATACATAGGAAGAAAAATATGGTGCAACAATAGAAGAAATAATTGGCGTCATTTTGGTAGCAAAACACGATGCAAAAAAAGAAGCAAAAAATGGTGCAATTTTGGAAGCGAAAATTGGCACATATTTAGAAGTAAAACATGGTGCAAATTGGGATGCTAAAGTGGTAGAAAAATTGGATGCTACTTTCGATGCTAGCATGGTTCTATTAAGGATGCAAATATGATGCTAACAGGGATTCCATTTAAGAAGCAAAAGTAGACACTCACTAGGAAGCAAAGTTGGACGCTATTTTGGACGTCATAAAGGATGCTATCTAGGAAGAAAAAAAAGACGTTTTTTGAGATGCTTCAAGTTTTGTCCATGATGCATCCATTTCGTGTCTAGTTTTACCACTCAATGTAAAAAAAAATTACACTAAAAATGAATGCTAGATGGGACGCTAATTCCAGGATTTGTTGTAGTGTGGAGCACCATCCTCCCTCTGCATGTGTATTAGTAAATTGGAGTGATATGTATCCTTTTATTCTACTACTCTTCTTTGTATACATATATGTGATTTTCATCCTTTATAGGATTCTATCTTCAACCTTGTAGTAAAGGTTGGGATCTACATCACTTTAGCTGATCCTCAAGATCCTTATTTAATTGTATGTGTTGTCCCACGGGTGCCTACTGAGGTTGTAGCAATCCTTATTTTCATAGGTGGTTATATGTAGAGAGTCTCAAACCACATAGGTTGCTCTATATGTCCTTATTCTTTGATTACACCAATTGTCTAGCATAATATCTACTACTGAAGAGGTGTGTCTGGTTCCTAGAGCAGTGTCTTGTCGACTCTCTCTTTTTGATAGAAACCACGAACCTTGCTTCGTATCTTTTGATACTTTGATATGTGGTATACTTGATCTTGTAGATCTACTTGGAAGACTTCATAAAACTTACCTTCATGTCTTGAAATCATATCCAAACATCATTATGTATTATCGACTAGTACTTCTAGATCATATCATCCTTCCATCACAATTTAACTATTGAGTTGTGATATTGTTGGTGTTGGAGCCTAATATTCCATATCTAGAGATATTATTCAATCGTGTTTGTACCCCAGGTGTACTGCATACTCATTCCCCCTACTTTGGGGTTGCGGACCCATGGTATTGGGTTAACCGTAGTATTTTTCCATGGTATTTACGCTATAAAAGAAAATCATTTCAATACAGTTGTGTATGGTATTGTATTGTAAACAATCTCTGTGATTGTGTGAGAGATTGTAAGAGCGTGAAGAGGAAGTGCAATGGTATTGTTGCAGGTTGTATCCATTCATCTTTTTGTAAGGTAATAAAAGGAGTAGAAATTTCTTTGTGGATGTATCCCATCGTTTGGGTGAACCACGTTATATATGTGTCTCTCTGTAATGTGTTTAATGTGTTTTGCATCTTGTTTAATGATTTAACTGTATATCTATTATTGCTCTGTAGTCCTATTTTCTAACAATTGGTATCAGAGCCAAAAGGTCTATTTGGCTGGTAAACTTGCAGGAAAGAAGGGTTCTTGGGTTGAGTGGGAGAAATGGTGGAAGAAGGAAATTTTAGGGTCGAGAAATTTAACGGCCAAAACTATTAGTTATGGAAGATGCAAATGGAGGACTATTTGTACCAGAAGGATCCGTAACTTCCATTGGGAGGAAAATCAAAACAACTGGCAGCTATGAAGGATGAAGAATGGGAGGTTCTTGATAGAAAGGCACTGGGAACAATACGGTTGTGCCTGGATTCATCGGTGGCTTTCAATATTTCAAAAGAGAAAACATAAGAGGGTGTGATGAGCGCATTGGGTAAGCTCTACGAAAAACACTCGACTTCCAATAAGGTATTTTTAATGAAGTTTTTATTTAATATGAAGATGTCAGAAGGTGAATTTGTTTCTGACCATTTAAATGAGTTTAATACACTTACTAGTCAGTTAAGTTCTGTAGAAGTGAAGTTTGATGATGAGGTTAGGGCTCTTCTAATCTTGTGCTCATTGCCAAAAAGCTGGAATAACTTTGCCATGGATGTAAGTAACTCTATCCCTAGTTCAAAGACTCTTAAGTTTGATGATGTTGTTGGTGTTATTCTTAGCAAGAAATTGTGAAGAAAAAGCACAGGTGAGACATTAGGTAATGCCTTGACCATGGAGAGAAGAGGGAGACAAAATAAGAGAGGAAGGAGCCTAGGAAATCACAGCAAGTCTAAAAAGGGAAGATCCAAGTCTATATTTAGAAAAATAGAGTGTTGGAACTGTGGTAAGAAAGGACATCTAAAGAAAGACTGCAGAGCACCAAAGAAGAAAGGTGAGAGGTAGCAAGAGACTACTCAGGAAGTGAATGTAGCAAGTGACGTGTTACAAGATTCTTTGATTCTTGCATTAGATAATACTAGCAATTATTGGGTAGTAGATTCAGGGGCTTCATGTCATGCTACACCCCATAGGAAATTCTTTCATGATTATGTTCAAGGTGATTTTGGACATGTTTTATTGGGGGATGATGAACCATGTAAAATTGTTGGAAATGGTAAGGTACATATTAAGTTAAATAATGTAAGTGAATGGCTTTTAAAGGATGTAAGGCACATTCCTTCTATGAAAAGAAATATGATCTCAACAGGGTAGTTGGGATATAGCAGTTGTTTGTCTACGTTTGGAGAAATGTGGTGGAAAATCACTAAAGGATCACTGGTAATAGCAAAAGGAGATAGGGTAGGTACGTTATATTTATGTCCTCATAATACTGATTATTCTATCTCTGTAGCTTCCACATAAACAAGTGCGGTGTTGTGGCATCATAGGATTGACCACATGAGTGAGAAGGGGATGCAGATTCTCCACTCAAGGAAACTGTTTCTAAATCTGAAGCAGGTAAGTTTGGAATTCTGTGAGAACTGTGTTTATGGAAAACATAAGAGAGTTAGATTTATTAGGGTTGGGAAAGAAAAGAAGAGTGAAAAGTTAGAGCTTATCCATACATATGTATGAGGATACCAACTCAGGTACAATACCTTGGTGGCTCTCATTATTATGTTACTTTTATTGATGATACAACTAGAAAAACTTGGGTTTATTCCATTGGACAGAAATCTGATGTGTTTGATATTTTTAAGAAGTGGAAAGCTTTGGCTGAGAATGAGACAAGAAAAAGGTTGAAATGTCTTAGATATGATAATGGAGGTGAATACTGCAGCAAGGAGTTTGGCAGTTATTGTTCACACAATGGGATTCACAGAGAGAAGACAGTCCTTGGAATGCCACAAGAAAATGGTGTGTCAGAAAGGATGAACAGAATGATCATGGAGCATGCAAGGTGTATGAGATTGCATGCAGGGTTTCTCTTATAGTTTTGGGCTGATGTTGTAAACATTGTTGTTTATTTAATGAACAGAGGGCCTTCAAGTGCTTTGGATGATGGGATTCTAGAGGAGGCATGGACAGGTAAACAAGTAAAATAATCATTTCTAAGAACTTTTGGTGGAGAAGCATTTGTCCATATTGATAAATATGATAGAACAAATCTTGAAGCTAAATCCAAGAAATGTACTTTTATTGGACATGGGGTTGATTATTTTGGTTATTGTTTATGGGATTATAAAAATTGGAAAATCATTAGGAGTAGAGATGTAGTATTCAATGAAAAGGTCATGTACAAAGATCGGTTGCAGGGAAAGAAAGAGGAAAAGGAAAACACAAAGTACACAGTGCTTGATGAAATCAAAGAAAATGAAGTTCCAAAGGCACCAGAAAATAAAGAGCAGTAGCAGGTACCTGAAACTCCTGTAACTATAAGAAAATCTACCAAGTTAAGTAGACCCCCTGAACGATTCTCTCCTTCACCGTATTATTTATTGATGACTGTTACTGGTGAACCAGAATGTTTTGAAGAAGCAATGCATGTAGAAACTAAAAATAAGTGAGAGCAAGGCATGGATGAGGAGATGGACTCATTGGTAATAACCAAACTGGGGATCTAGTTAAGTTTCCTGTAGAAAAAAGGGCATTGCAGAATAAATGGGTTTACAGGTTGAAGGAAGAATATGGAGGCAACAAGTGGTACAAGGATAGACTTGTTGTAAAGGGGTTTGCACAAAAGAAAGGTATAGACTTTGATGAAATATTTTATCCTGTTGTTAAAATGACTTCAATTAGAACTATTTTAAGTTTAGTGGCGGTAGAATATTTGCATCTTGAACAGTTAGATGTAGAAACAACCTTTCTCCATGGGGATTTGGAGGAAGAGATTTATATGCGGCAGCCACAGGGGTATGAGGTCAAAGGGAAGGAGAACTTGGTTTGCAGGTTGAAGAAGGGCGTGTATGGCCTGAAGCAAGCTCCAAGGCAGTGGTATTTAAAATTTGGTAAGTTTATGACATAACAAGGTTATGATAGATGTCATTCTGACCACTGTGTTTATTTAAAGAGGCTAGATAATGGATGCTATATTATCTTGTTATTGTGTGTGGATGACATGCTTGTTGCAGGGTATAACATGCAGGATATAAATGTGCTCAAAAGAAAACTAGCTAAATCATTTGCAATGAAGGATTTGGGTGTTGCAAAGCAAATCCTTTGTATGAGAATAACAAGAGACAGGAAAAATCGCAAATTGACGTTGTCTCAAGGTGAGTACATATAAAAGGTGTTGCAGAGGTTTAGAATGCAGAATGAAAAACTAGGTAGTACACCTTTAGCCAGCCATTTCAAACTAAGTAAGGATATGTGTCCATAGACACAAGAAGAGATAGATTACATGTCCTGGATTCCCTATTCATCAATGGTTGGAAGCTCGATGTATGCCATGGTGTGCACAAGACCAGATATTGCACATGCAGTGGGAGTTGTGAGCAGGTATATGAATAATCCAGGTAAAGAGAATTGGAAAGTAGTACAGTGGATTCTTAGGTATTTGAGAGGTACCACTTCTCATTCATTATGGTTTGGAGGTCCAGACACTGTTCTACAGAGATATGTTGATGCAAATATGGTTGGTGATAAAGACAGTAGGAGGAGCACCACAGGGTATGTGTTTACTATGGGTGGAACAACAATAAGTTGGATTTCAAAAATGCAACATGTTGTTTCACTTTCAACAATGGAATTAGAGTATGTTGTTGCTATATAAGCTAGTAAGGAGATGATTTGGTTCCAGAGATTCATGGAGAAATTAGGTTAGAACCAATAGAATAGAAGGTTGTATAGTGAAAACCAAAGTGCCATTCATCTTGCAAAGAACTCAACTTTTCATTCAAAGACTACACATATATAGTTCAAGTACCACTTCATAAGATCTGTTCTAGATGAAGAACCGTTACAACTGTAAAAGATACATACTAGCCAGAATCCTGCAGACATGTTCACAAAGGGAGTAACCAGAGATAAACTGAGTTCCTGCTCGGTTTCTATTGGACTTCAAGCATGAATGTGAAAATAAGAAATTTTCCAAGTCCAAGGTCCATAGCATAGTCCAACAAGTGCAGCAGCGGTGGAGTTGTTGTGATCAGTCTCCAAGAGGGAGATTGATGGTTGTGGATCCTGATCTTCCAGATACAGAGATATTATTCAATCATGTTTGTACCCCATGTGTACTGCACACTCATCCCCCCTGCTTTGGGGTTACAGTCCCATGGTATTGGGTTAACCGTAGTATTTTCCCATGGTATTTCCCCTATAAAAGAAAATAATTGTAATACGGTTGTGTATTGTATTGTATTGTAAACAATCTCTGTGATTGTGTGAGAGAGACTATGAGAGCGTAAAGAGGAAGTGCAGCGGTATTGCTACAAGTTGTCTCTCTTCATCTTTATGGACGGTAATAAAAGGACTTGCAATTTGTATGTGGATGTAGCCCATCGTTTGGGTGAACCACATTATATATGTCTCTCTCTATAATGTGTTTAATGTGTTTTGCATCTTGTTTAATGATTTAACTATATATTTGTTATTTCTCTGTGGTCCTTTTTTCTAACAGAGATGTCCTTCTATTCTTGGTAGGAATGTTATTCCTTCTTTTTCTTTCTCTGCTTGGCATGAGTTGTTAGATCTTGATTTTCATCTCTTCTTCTTTTTCCATCAATCAATCATGCACTCCTCCATATGTGATATTCCTACTAGAACAACTCTCTTGACTGAATTTGGAAGACCATTCAAAAATTGTAATTTATGCTTCTGCTTTTTTGACATTGTCTTCAACGGCTTCTAATTTCTACTTGAGATGAGATCTTGAAGTAACCATTGATTTTTTCTGACATTGCACCTTTACATCTTTGAGTTAAGTTCTCAAGGTAATCTTCTCACATGTTGTTCATTGCATCGAACATATCCTTGGGAGTCTTCAAGGATGATACATGTGAGATCCAATTGAGACGAAAATACTCATCTTTGATTTGACTAGGTCCTTTTTTGCTTCGACTTCATCTCCATCTGGATTTGTCGCTTCTTCTTCGGCATAGTTCTTCATGGAATGATTCTTCAAGTATGATAAGAACTCTATAATTCCATGCTTATAATTTTTTGACTCTTTCAAGTTTGTCCTCAATCTTGGTTCTTTTTGTCATCATGATAAAAATGAGAACCTAAAATGGAAATAGAGAGGATGGAACTTACCAGTGAGATTGCTACAACTTGATGCTTGCTTGAAGGATCTTTTGAAAGACTGCTTCTGGTGGACCTAGGGTTTGATAGAGAAACCATAATTTTTCAAATTAAGTATCTTTCATATCTAAATAGATAGAATGATGCACCTCCTTAAGGAAAGCTAAGTAACATATTTATTTTCCCAAAAACGTGGACACAACTACAAAATATCTGATGCCCTTGTTTTCTCCAGCAGCAATGTTAGGTCAAAAAGTGAAAGTACACAAAATGAAAAACTTATTACATAGATAGATGCTCCCTCTTAGGGAAAATTTTATGGTTCTCCTTCTTCAACTGATTGGTGGAGGGAAGTGCCCGGAACAGGAAGACCTAGTTTTTCTCTGGTTTCTTTTGCAGAAATGACTGGTCGTGTTTATGCTATATCTATGAGCGTTTGTCTCCTCAAGATCTGGAACTTTGTCTCGAGGTATATTGGTTTGTTTTCTTTCCATCCTCATAGGTTAGAGAAGAATTGGATTCACCAGGTGGGACTTATGCAAATTTTCCCAAGATGACTTATTTCAATACTTTTCAGCATAATGAAATTGTATGGACTTCCATGTGCCACGGTTTTACCCTCAAGCTTTGAAACATTTACCATGGAAACTAAATTCTGTGCCGCATCTACAACATCTTGTGAAATTTCATTTGGACCTTCCTAGCCCTAGATATAGTGATTCTCCCCAGGTCACTTGTTTAAGGATGAATTATGGGAGAGGTTGGAACCCTGAGTTGGAGGAATCATATCTCCAATATTATAGATAATATTAGGTCGAAACTTTTACAAAAGGTAGAGTAATATTTTATATTCGATCTGTCAAATTTTTCAGCTCCTAAGCCTTATCCAATCTTGAGTCATAGCGAAAGTCCCAATATGACTAGTTTTCATCTTCTAGGGTTTTCAAGCATGAAACCCTAATCTTTAGTAGCTGTAGATGTAGCAGTGGTTCAGCTACACAAATACGTCTTTCACAGTGGGTCTGATACCATGTTATATTTTTAATGTTTATAGAATATCTAAAAACATTTAGCATCATAACATTATAACCATAAGCAAAGGATCACTGAAAGAAAGACAAGTGTAGCAACACAAGAGAACACAAATATTTTCCTCAAGGAAACCACAAGGGAGAAAACCCCACAAAAATTTCTCAGTATAGAATTCGACCAAGTACAGTGTAAAATCCAAGCAATAAGAATAGGTTCTCATTTTCCATAGAAGACTATTTTTCGCTCTCTCTCCAGTGCAATACTTGAGTGTAAGATGTGTGAGAATGAGAGAGGAACCTCACCTATTTATATTCATTAGGTGAGTGCCTCAAATAACTAACTAATTCATCCAGGTTCCCTAATTAGGGCCGACCAACCTTGGGAGACTCAAAATACATTTTATATATTGCTTTTGTGGGTACTATTTCCCCGACTTACAATGGATGGTTTTCCTCATGAATTTTACATGACCAACTACATCAAGGACATCTTTGAATGGAGGAATAACATCTCCGAAGGAGAATATAACAAAATTACAATATAATATCTTCCAAAGTTACAATACTTTAACAGGATATCTACCTTGGACTGTGTGTGTATTTATCAAATGTGAGGCTTTATAAGACTAAATAATTTTTTCCAAAAGAAAAAAACTGTTACTTCTCTTAAATGATGCTACTAAAAGAGAAATGAACCTATGAAAAATACCTATAATTACCAAAATATCCAGTCTATAAATATGGAAAATAGAAATGAAACAATGCATACACATAAATATTTCCATGTAGATTATTATCTTCCCTTGGATTGATCAGCATATAATGGATTCCAACTGGATGCCTACTCCCAGCACCATGATATTGAAGAGAGTAGATATAGCCTCCCCTTTTGCATAAAGATCACATAGATTACCTTATTTTGAAATATAAGAATATATTAACAAAATTGTTTCCCTAGCCGCAATCACTTCCATCCTATGTAAGTTCTCCAATGAAGAAAGTAAGTGAAGTGGGACAATAATAACACCTTACAAGCTAGAACCCCTTTAATAGATATCTACAATTATTCTTACAGGAAGTCCTTCAACTAAAAATATCAAGTGGTCAAAACAACTTATGAAGGTAAAAACCTTTTTAGAACCAAAGGATCCAAAAATCAACACCTTAATGTAATTTATGAATGAAGGATAATCCAAAAAAGTATATCTTGAAAAAAAGAACCAAAATCAACCAAATAAATACATTAGAAAAATTACCCAAACCAACCATCTTAAGAAAAAGTTGTGAACAAATAGGAGATATTAATTCTAGGCTAGTCCCGAAATCATACAAGACATCTACTGATTATAGGAAGATAATTTACAAGTACAAAAGAACCTTATTTCCAGAAAAATAACTAAAACTTAATCTTTGAAAATCTAAAAGGACATTTCTTACAAATTATTTTCATATACTAAAGTTGTACCACACAACTTGAGAGTCTCCACCGCTTTGGCTTAAAATATATTCTTACACCCATGTTACTACAAACTAGTTTCCCCATATGCTACATTCCATCCTTTAGAACTTATAGATATGGACCCCATTAAATTGATCAATGCTAGATCAATATAAAATTATTTGCAAAGGAAAGTTTCAAATGAGCATGAAACCTTTTAAGAAATTACAATCTTCACCATCATACCAATGTTGTACATACCCAGGCCACAATTGTAGCCTGTGTTGGAGTTGGCAGCAAGCCCACAGTAAAAATAAAATAATAAGTACTGCATAGAAAATATGATATCACTAGGCTACTTAACCTGTGGTATAGATTATGACTCAACAAATTACACAAAAGCAGCTAAGCTAAAAGACAAAACAAGTAGAGTTGCACTAGCTCAAAAGTATAAAACTATGAGCAAGTAGAGGGCACACTAAAATTAAGTTTGCATAAACTTGAGTAGATAGCACTGAAACTGTTGCAAAGCCCAAAATTTTGTATATGTAAAATATCCCTCTTCGACACTACATTTTGATTGAAGATTCATGAAAAATGACGAGAAATGAAAGAAAATTCAAATTATTTATCACTCCCAGTATATAATTCTTTATCACTTATAATGGTATCCAATTATTTTCTTACAGAGTAACACCAAGAATTCATAAGATTATAACCTATAGGTTATCCCAAAAGGAAACCTTTAGTAAGAAATGAGTCCACCATCCTCCGAATGATTTGTCTAGACTCATCCAAGACCTTTATCTGCAAGAGAAAAGAAGCATAATCTATTAGTTAAAAACCATTTGAATGTTAAATTCTAAATTCCTAATTACTAATAATGAAAGTAAAAAAAATCATAATTGTTTGGACCCTATACAAATTTTAACATCAAATTAAGGTAGTATGCAAGCAACAAAGTTGAAATGTAGCACTCCTTACCATATACAGTTTTCACATTTCTCTACTCTCAAATTTTTATAAACCCAACATTGACTTGATTTTATTGTGTTAAAATATTGCCACCAATTGTAATCAACTCACAGTAAGGAAGCATGATTTGCACCAAGTTTCCATGGGTGTGAGATGCAGAGGCCAACTCCTTTCCTAGAGAATTCATAGTTACCAAGAAAACTATGAATATATGGTAAGTTAACTATGTGAATAAATTACACATTCAAAATTGAGACAGAGATATAGCATAATAATCGCTTCCATTAATCATCAAAATGAGGAAATACATAATAATACAAAAATGATGGAGAGATTCAGAAATCCCACATGCCAAAGTTGTGAGAAACATTGCATGAACAAATCCTATGTTCTAGGTAATTAAAAGAGCTAATAACATGTATGCGAAAGGATTTATATAAATGTGCCATGGTCTAAGGCCACTGTAGATATTCTTGTAACTATTGGCATTTCTAATTGTATCCATGTTCATGGAATGCTCTAGGTCATGCATGTGGGGCCACTAAGGTGCACACACACAAACTGGAATGTGGTGTTTGCAACTAGAACCCAAGGTGCCAAATGTTGTAGAGGCAATATGATAGGGTGGGTCTCTTCTCAAAAAATACAGTGGATCCAAAAATAGAAGAGGAAAAGATCCAAAGGAAAATGTGATGCAATGAATAAATGAAGAGGAAATGCTCAAGAAAATATGAAACAAATAAGGTGACTAAACATAAACGAAGAATCACCAATTTTCCCCTAAATTTGAATAAAGGATTTTGAAAAAAAATATAAGAACACTTAACCCAAAAGAGGTACAATAAATAAAACCATACTTGGCACAACAATGCTTAAGAAGCTCAAATGCTTCATCGAATTTCTTTCTGGGATCCTGCAATAGAAAGCACGAGGAAATAACCTTAGTGAAAAAAATTCTATCGAAAACACACACCACATAATTTATCATTTTGGTAGAAGATCAACTTCTTCATGAGCGTTTGTAAAAGAAAACACCAAAAAATTACTTTACTGACTCAAATAACATAAAAAATATAGAACACATAAAACACAGAATTGACCATTTCATAAAAAAATGGAAATAGATAATAAAAAAATACATCATTTACATCAAAAAACTAAAATAGAACACACAATTTGTCATATCTATTAGAAACTGCATCAAAGAATAATTCTTTTAAGTCCCTAAAAAAAGGAAAATGGCCAAGGCGTAATTCAATAATTGCATAAAGCAATCTTTAAATCCAGGCCATAACAATTCCTTACATGTGTTTTCCAAGAGATCTGAATTTGATATGGAAAATACGCGCACCAATGTTGGAATAATAAAACCAACCAATGGCCCAAGTGTTTGAAAGGTTTTTTAGGTCCGTGTGTTCTGCATGGACACGACAAATCTCCAAGGGATAATGAAATCAACACCAAAGGAACAAGGGTTTAAAAGGTCTTTCAGGTCCATGTCATCCATGTGGGCCGCATGGTGCCAACAACTCTCCCAATGATAACGTCAATGCTGCTTTCCATGTCACACTTTACACTATCAGTCACCATTAGTTATTAAAAGACGCTTACGACAGTCACTTAAGCAACATACATATTGTAACATCAATTAAGCGATGTTTGATTTTATTTATAAAAAAAATCCACCCAGTTGACATTTATTCGATGTTGGGAACTTCTATTTAACATTTAACGTTGATCCAAATGTTGAATTTGGACCCCAAATGTAGTAGTTCCACCATAATGATCATGTGACCCATCATCATGGTCATGTGACCTAACATCATTTCTTTAAGAAATTTTTCACAATTCTTCAGGACATTTTAGGGATTCCTTTACACTCCACATCATCATGATCATTAGGGGCTTCTCCGAGGGCTTTGTACCACTTGTGTACAACTCAAAATGTCTTCCCTTGAGGGCCATGTGCAACAGATACACCATAAGGGGGAACTTTTGAGTTATATATACTTGTGACAAGGATTCTTATTCAAGGGATTACTTAGTATTGTTTGGATCTTCTCTAGGGGATTCAAGGCTTCATCAAACATTCCCAAACAATCTATCTCTACTACAATCACATCATCATTATCACCTTGACAACAATGGAAACACCATAGATCTCTTCACCCTTTTGACATTAATGACACCTTGTTTGACATCAATGACAACTTATTCCAACATAAAGAAATATCCAATGCTTGTGATAGTGATTTGGTTTTCTATTATGCCACATCAAGCTAGAGACATTCACTCGAGAAGTTTAGAGAAAATTCAATCAAGGTGGTAAACAAAGAATCCATATGTTTTCAATGATGGAGGATGGAAAGGTCTCCCAAACCCAAGACTCTTCTAGAAGTACGAAAGGATCATTTGTTAAAAATGGAGATCCTTAATAGATATCCATCCATTTATGATCATCTTGATTGAAGATTTGGTTTGCAGTATTGTACTGACAACAATGGGGATAATTGATTCTATTAATGAACCGACAACAAGAGGGACCATCAATACTAACATGGGCTCTCTGAGAAAGTTAGTTACTGAAAAACATAGCATAGTGGAAAAGTAGGGCAATGAAATTAATCTTCTCAAGCCCACCAAGTTTTAAGAAGGTAATTGACAATGTCGTCAACATCCAAAGGAATTGAATTTGGATTTGCAATATGCTTCTAAACAGATTTAGTTTAGTCTCTCCCATGATATAGGAGACATTATGAGCAAAGAGGTTGTCATGCAAGCTATTAAGGAAACATCGGAGAGGAGGTTTCTTTACATACCCTCCTTCAAGATCTACAGAATGATTGTTTCGATTGTATAGGCCTATTAACAATGTTATCATTACCTTTTTCCCATAGATTAGTTATCATTTTTTGTGTTATAAATGTTTTTATGTTTTATTTAGTTCTCTTCCCTTCTCCTTACCATTTTCTTCATGATACTATAATTTGTTGTAATATAAAGGTTCCTCTCTATGTAAATTTATAATGTTCTCAATACTAGTTTTTTCTTTAAGCTTTCTCACTTTTTTTCTTTCTTTAAGCTTTCTCACTTTTTTTTCAATTAGTTGTTTTTATATATAGAAAACTAGTTTTCCTTTAAACTTTCTCACATTTTTCCAATTGGTTGTTTTTTTATATCTTTCTCACATTTTTTCAATTAGTTGTTTTTATATATAGAAAACTAGTTTTCCTTTAAGCTTTCTCACATTTTTTTAATTGGTTGTTTTTATATATATGAGAATTTAGAGTTTATAAACTGCCTCAAGAACTAAAGTAAAAAACTAGTGATGTCCATGCCCTAAGGGCCTATAAGCAAAAATACAACTACCCAAGCAACAAGTCTAGCTACTTTGATTGTTGCAGTGAGAGTAGTGAGGTGCTTTCAATCTTTATGGGGAAGATATGTAACCTTACATAATATAACATACATAAAGTTATGTACCAAAAATAAGAAGTAATAATTATTTTTTTATGTGGGGTCATAAAATAAAAAATAAAACCAAATAAAAACTACTTAAATAAATGCATTAGAAAACCATATCCACTTGAAAAATAAAAATTTAAAGTCAAATAAAAAATCACTAAAAAAATAACAATTCAAGAAATTAGATACCTTTCAAGAAATTAGATACCTTTCTATACTTGATAGATCCACATTTAAAATGTATCTATCAAGAAGTCATAGGAAGAAATATCCCATCTTAATTTTTACTTTCATCATTATTTAAGTTTTCAACATGGTTAATAAACCAGGTTCGAAGTTGATTCTCCATGTGTCACCATTTAAAGTTGTTCCTAAAGCATTTCATAGGTTTGAAAAGTTCACACAAGGAAAATAAAAATGTTTTACTAGGCAGATAAGTTTTAAAGCATTTCATCAGGCTTGAAAAGTTCAAACAAAGATAAGTTTTAAAGATTATTACAAACATAAAAATTAATACAAAAGAGTCTACTTTTTATCATTGTTTAAATGTTTAACGCTTTGAAAAAGTTCACGTGTTATATTTACGAGTAGATAAATGTTTAAAGATTATTACAAAAATAAATATAGATAGTTTTTTATAAAATTTCATGGAAATGTAAAAAATGAAGAATTACATTTTAATGGTTTATTTTTTTTATATTTATAAATAAATATTTATATATAAATTATTATAGATTCATCTTAAACCTAAATCTATTAAGTAATGTTTTTTTTTTAGATAAATATTTATACATATAAATCGTTATAAATTCATTTTAAACCTAAATCTATCAAGTAATGATAGAGATCTAATTTTTTAAAATGTAATAATTTTTTTACACATAAGAAAATATTTACACTTCAAGAAATTGAATCCTTATTTGTGCTTGATGGATTCATATATCCAAGTTTAATATAAATCTATGCAGGTTTTAAATTATTTATTTTATGAGTTATGTGACAACATTACACCTAGCTACTCTATATCTTAACTAATGCATAATCACATTAATACCGAGGAAAAGGTGAAAATAGTATACCAACAAATTTTTAAACAAATTTTTAATTAAAAAAATGTATTGAGATATTTTTAATATTTAATAAATTATAAATATTCTTTAATATTTTATATATTGATTTGTTAAAAAAGCGCATAGTTGAAAAGTTACAATATCAAGAGAAGAAAGAAATTATGAACACGGGGTGATTATTGAAAATTGCTATTGATTTTTAAATAAAGCAACCTTATTTTGAGGTGAGATTAATGAATTTATGGAAATAATATTAAATATTGGACCTTGGACCTCTCCTTCCATAAGATGATCTTAGGTTTTTTTTCCACAGAAAATGAACTAATACCGATAGTATTGTCCATTTTCAATAGACATAAAAAATATTACATTCTTCAAGTGAATAGATACTCTATAGTATTATCCATATTCAAAAATAAAACTATAACCTCATATCATCAACAAAAACTCCTTTAGAAGATTCAGTATATGAGAGATATATACTTTTCACAACAACTTCATCTATAGAGATAACATGATTTTTTTTAAACAGTAACCTAAAAAAACAAGCTATCACATACATCCAGAACCTTTTATCAAGGCATCTCAAATCATCAACGCTTCAGAAAGACAATCATAGGAAGAAACCTCCAAAAACACAGTTATCAAGACCATCCCCAAAAAACTAAAATGTTCCAAAATGTTCCATCAGTAGACCGATGCTCCAAAATGTTCCAGAAACCTTCCTGTACAAGAGATCCTGCTTTTGCTAATTGATTTGCTATTGAATTTCTTTCCCTGTAAATATGCTTGAAAACCACTAAATGCAGCAAATCAAAAATTATGATAACTTCATTTAGCAATGGAGAAAGTAGTAGGTTATGAATTATGTACTGACCATTAACCCAATAAATAAACAACCGAGAGTCACCAAAAACCTGGATCTTGGTTAAATGTTTTTCCAATGCCAATTTTAGAAGCAATTTAATACCAAGAAGTTTAGCATAGTTATTGGTATCAAGCCCAAGTCCCGCCTTAAAATAAATGTAGTGATTCTCAGAAAAATAAATGATACCACCAGCTCCACAAATTTTTGGATCTCCAAAAGCCGATCCATCAAAATAGCCCCATGGAAAGGTTTTATCAATGGTTTCCTCCACCACTAATCTAATTTTTATATTAATATTATCCTGTGAAAAAGATCGCAGCATGCCCAAAATTTGTGTAGATACCAAAACAGTCATAGGCAGAAAATCCTCAAAACAACTCTGATTCCTTGCCTTTCGAATAAACCATAAAACAATAACCTGTAAAGAACGAAAAATCCTTCAATTCCTCTTTAAGACACCAAGTCTTAAGACAAATTTCCACTGTTTCACCCATCCATAAATTCTTTAACTGTAGCTTTGATTCGATTTCATTCCATACACTTTTAGTATAAGGATAATCCACACCTATATGAGTATTAGACTCACCATCCTCCTTGTAGAGATAACACCTGCCAGGTCCTTCCCTGTCGTTACGACATAGAACATCCCAAGTTAATGACTTATTAGACAATAGAAACCAACAGAAATTTTTTGACTTAAGAGGACACTTAAACTTCTAGATCACCTTCCACCACTAGGAAATCTCCACTTCATTCCTGTCCTTTATCAGCTGTAAATATCCATCTTTTGGAGAATAATTCTCAGATTTAGATTGTATCAAAACCAACTCATCCACTGTATTGGTTAACCTTATATTGTAGGATTTTAAAATAGCAATAAAATCATTCCATAGAATAACATCTCGTATATCTACTAACCCAACAATATCGGCAGAAATCCAACCTTGCTCGATCAACAAAGTCACACCAGGACAACCAATATCCTTAAGAAAATAAAAACCCTAAAAATGTAATCTATCAAGCAGATGTACAAGGAGAAGATGTCTCCATTTACACCCAACCCAAGGGTCCATGCCAATACGTACCTTAGCACCATTCCCTACCTTCCACACAAGACTATTGCCAATTAAATCAAAAGACCATAACACCACTTTCCAGCAAATTGATATTCTCCTTTTCTGTTTAGAAGAACTTCTGGTCTATTCAAACAAAGATACAAAATGAATATACTTCTGAATAGCAATATGAACCCAAAGACCAGATCCATGTATGATATTCCAAGCACTCTTGGAAGCAAGAGCTTTAGAAAAATAAACAGGAATTTTTAAACCCCATCCTCCCAAATACTTTGGAGAGGCCAAAGTCTTCCAAGAAGTCCAAGGTAATCTAGAAATATCATTATTACTAGACCACACAAATTTAAATCAGATTTTCCTGATCTTTTTAGTTGCCCAACGGGATCCAAAAATGCATCCAATACACTGGAAGAGCCTCAAGAACATATTTTACGAATGTTAACTTGTCACCCTTGGACAACCAGTGAAACTCCAATTTTTAATTATTTTCTCTAGTTTAGCAATCAACCAATCCCAATCCTTAATAAAATATCTTCAAGGTTTCAGATAAAAACCAAGATACATCAATCCATTCTCAAAATTAGCCAGAGGTAAAGAGAAAACATCCCGTAACAAAAGTAACTCAGAATCATCCGGACCAACATGAAGTAAAGAAGATTTATCTTCATTTATCACCATGCTAGAAGCCTTACAAAAACAACTCAAAACCGCATGCAAAGTAAAAAAAGACTATTCAAATCCATCGGTAACCATGATTATGTCATCAACAAAAATAACATGAGTTAAATATATCCCATTTCTAAAGGAAAGTCCATGAAAAACCCCACGATTCTTAGCACCAAGTATTGGCCTACCCAAACCTTCAACAACAATAAGAAAAAGAAAAGGAGCCAAAGGGCATCCTTGCCGAAGCCCACAGCCATGTCTAAAGAAAGAGGAAGCAACTCCATTAATCAAAATGGAAAAGGAAACATAAGACAAACTCCCCATAACCCAGGTAATAAAAGGCACAACAAAACTCATTTGAGATAGGAGGACCCGAAGAAGTCCAATTCACCTGATCATAAGATTTGGAAAGGTCTAATTTTAAGACCACAAACTTCTAATGTTTGCAATGGATAGTATGCAATCCTTCCTGAATAACCCCCACAACATGATGAACCTGTCTCCCCGAGATAAAACCAAATTCTTACCCAGATATATAACTGCATAAAACCTTCTTGATGCAAATAGAAATAACCTTCCCAATAATCTTGTAAATACGATTACACAAGGAAATAGGCTGAAAATATTCAAAAGATTTTGGCATATTAGACTTAGGGATTAAAGCAATCAGAGTAGTATTAAAGATAGCTGGAAATTTTCCACTACTTCTGGAATCATCAACTACTTGTAATAAACCCAATCATGATAAAATCAAATAAAACCCGATAAACCTCTACAGGGATATCCCATCCGGACCCAAAATTTAATCATTTTTACACAAATTAAGAACCAATTAAATCTCAGAAATAGTAACAAGGGCCATAATATCCTCATTTTCCTCTTATGTAACAGAAGTAGGGAAATTCTTGGCAATCTGCATAATATCCGGGAGATAAAGGAGTTTATCCTCCTAAAAGATATTCTCATAATGATTAACCCTGGCCCCCGTAATAGAATCAAAGCCTTTAACCAAATTACCGCCATCATCAACAATCTTCCAAATTGAATTTATATTTTTCTTGTGGTTAGAAAACTTATGAAAATATGATGTGTTATCATCTCCACAAGTGAGCCATAAGGCCCTGCTTTTCTGGTGAGCAAGATTCTCACGATCTAATAGAATATGTCTTTTACGTGCTTCCAAATAAATCAAAGAAGACTTATCCTCCTCAGAAAAAAACCCAAACCCCAGCTTCTTAAAGGAGTCATCCAATCAAAGCTCAATATCCACTAAATCTTTCAATTCCTGAGCTTTTTTCTCAACAGAATAATGAATAGACACCTCTTTAATATTTTTTAAATTAGCAGCAAAATGATAGGCAGGAGAAACCAAAGCATTATCCTCATACACCTTCCAGGAAGCTTTCAACAAAGTAACGAAACCTTCATCCTTTAACTAGCGTGTATTAAACTTGAAGGGACTACGCGGTTTAACATCTCCAATATTAATCTGCAAAAACACTGGATGGTGATCCGAATCACCACCACAACTAGCCCATTGACGAAAATGGAAATCCATATCCAATAGATCAACAGACACAAGAATATGATCAAGTCGCTTACTAATATTATCAACTCCAGCCCTTCTGTTGGACCAAGTTGGAAGTAAGATAGTAGGCTCAATATCCACTAAACCAAAATTAGCTAACTTTAAGGTGAAGAAATCAGAAAGGTTGTCCACCCTTGTCCGATCACCCCAAATAATTTCAAATCTCGATGAAAATCAACTTACAACACTTAAGTCACTCAATAGAAAAAATATTATTCCAAAACCTTTCCCTCTCCACATAAGGTCCATAAATGTTAACTGTTATAGCTGGTTTCACCACTTCAGATGAATCACACTTTGTATGGCCTTCCCCTGTCCCGCTGCAGACTCCTTAGACCCCATTGACCATTTTTTGTCCTTTGATGTTTCCTTTATCATCCCTAAAAATATACGAAAAATGATACACACGACTTTTAAACCTATAAGCACGTATATACGCGGGTTTTACCACTAAAACCATGTACATCGGGATGTGTGCATAATCCAAATCCTTTTGGAGTTTTCCTTGACATGGATCTGACTCATTTGACTCCTGGCCTTCCATATGCCTTGAGATCGCTTGTATTCGACCTTTCATTATCCCTTTGGAAGTTATATAAGGAACCCCTTGGTACATTGAAGGCAAGAAGAGAGAATTGAGAGCAAAGAAACTATAGTCCATTGTTGCCAAAACTTATGCTTGAGTCTGCATCCCTTTGTCCCTTGGAGCACTAGTGTGTTCTTCCCAAGCTTGACTTTTGCTTGTGAGCTTGCTATCGAGAGATGGAGGATTGAGGTGGTGGAGGCCCAAGTGGGGGATTTAGTTTCTCCGTTTTGCAGACGTGCCGTCAGAGGTTCTATCTTGTAATCTCTGATTTATATTAATAGAAATATCTTTTCCTGTCCAATAATGTGTGTTTGAATCAATATTTTATCCATGGGATTATGTCAAATGCTTGTACATTATTGATTATATATACTAGAATAGATATAACACCATGATATATAGAATGCTTGTATTGTTTACTTGTTGTTGAGGAAGTAATCTATCAATTCAAGCTAAAGATCGGAAAGCTCAACGAGGATCTACTTCAACCGTTCGGAGTAAGGTATGAGGTATGATCCTTTAGTGTTAGACATTTAATTTCTATTGCATATTGGAAAGGATTGATTTCTGGAGTCAAGCTGTTTGTTGTGGTACCCCAAGCCATAGGAATTTCTCTCCGTAACAGAATTGGCGACTCCGC
The DNA here is from genome assembly GCA_001517045.1 of Pseudotsuga menziesii. Taxonomy (NCBI): domain Eukaryota; kingdom Viridiplantae; phylum Streptophyta; class Pinopsida; order Pinales; family Pinaceae; genus Pseudotsuga; species Pseudotsuga menziesii. Next base: position 102,538 of record LPNX011004122.1, on the reverse strand, counting down.
TGGGGAGTTCCTAGTAGTTGTCCTTTGGGGGTTGTTTTATCGGCATTCAATGAATTTGAATTGCTCTTTCTCTCTTGTTTCTGTGTCAGGTCTAGGGGTATGTATGCCTGGTAGTGTCTGATTGGTGTGAAGTTTGTCTCAGCCTATCTGTTTTCCTTGATTTTATGCACCTTTCTTCCTGTACGCGAGTTTTTAACTCACAGTCGCGTATACACGCGGGTTTCTCTGAGATTTCCGCGTATACATGCGGGTTTACTGTGAACAGTCGCGTATGCCCTTGTTTTGCCTTTTTGTGGAAGTTAATTGGTTGCTGGGTGAATTCTGATATTTGTTGAGTCTCCTTTGGCACTGCCTGAGTCTGTTTAGGCCTCTGTTTCTGACCAGAAACGTTTTTTTTAGGCTAATTTTTTTTTTTAAGAAGGTTCTTGTCATGGCATTTTCGATTTTTTGTTTGAGATTAGTGCATTAGAGTTCTTTTACCTTAGTGCTTTGCTTGAGTGTTGTTTGTGTGTACTTGCAGAGTCTAGGGGTCGTAGAATCATTCTTTTGCTTTTTCCATCTCATTTTATTTCAAAAAATCCAAAAACATTTGCTTATCATCATGCATTGCATTTTGCATCTTTGCATTGTACTTGCACTAGATTTGCTTTGGAGTACTAGTTAGGACTTCATATAGGAAAGTTTGCATTCATCATTTGAAGAAAAATTGTGCATTTCATGTAGTAGCATACCTTGTTTTCATGGACACAATGCATTTACATTGATTGTTAGGTGTGCATTTTACTTCATGTTGCGTCATAACACCATTAGTTGCACGGTCATATCCCTATGTTGAGTAATAAAGCCAATTAAAATAAACGCTAAATTAAAATGAATTACACTCTTTTCTTTTCTAGGGTGCACCAACAAGCTTAGGTTTTAGGATCTTGGAATAGTTCATTGTAAGTTAATTCTCCAAGATCACTAAACAACAACATGTATGTGTCTGTCCAAGTGAGTGTGTGAAATCCTTGGTATAACCAGTGTTTCTCCGGATCATCCTCTCAAAAGGGAGTTAAGCACAAGGCAGTGTGAGCAGTTATTGATTGGGATGACCCCTAGTCATAACTGAGTAGCACCGGAGATATTTCCAAGATTGTATTCGTATCTGGGGGCTCTTTCGAGAGTTTCAGGCTTTGGTACCCTGCCCATATGGTCAATCCCACCTGCGACTGTCCGCTTGAGCATTGATTATATTGAAGTGACCTTAGTGGCCTTACCTAGGATATCGAGGGGGTACTTTGCAGGAGTTATTCTGTGAGTGTCCTGGCCAGGTTGGGGTCAGACAGCATAGTCGCTTTATGCGTTGAAGCTGAGGGCCACAATAATTGGTTACGTACCTCTGCTTGTTGTGTATGGGAGTCTCAAGCCTCTCCTAGGCAAGATATACCTGCTTCATTCGGGAGATCATTCATCTAGCCCTTGTTTGCCTGCATTTGGCTTTATATTTTATTAGTGATTGCTCTGTGCACGATAGTTGGCCTAGGGTTTACGTAAATAGAGAGTCTTTTCTATTTTTTGAGTCATTGTAGATTCGAGTGCGGCTCCTCGCCATTCTCATCGTTTAGCAGGACTTCCGCCTTCTACTTCAACTCCTCCTTTGGGAGAGAGACCTAGACAGTCCAGGCGGACTGTTTCACACGTTGATTCACACACCATGGGAGACCGTTTAGAGGATATTCCTGAACCACCTCCTCCCATTCGTGTAGACGATGGGAAGTTTACTCCAACTTATGATCCTTCACCCGACTTGGCTGAGTTAGGTCCTGTGATTTCTGAGATAGGAACTATGCACGATAGACCTACTCACTCTAGGGTTGATTCCCCATTGACGCGTTATCGGTATGGAATGCCGGAGGACGCCGAGACTCATTTTGAACCTGCCAGCACTAGATACGGTAGTTATGCTATGCTTGGTTTCCCTACACATGATTTGGCATTTCATGTCGAATCCGACTTCGATCCTAACACTATGCCTGGGGGCACTCTCACTCCTTACCATGCAGAGAGGTTTGGGAGCACTAGTCACATCGTACCTTCCATCCCAGTAGTGGAAGTTACATCACATATCCCTCCAAGGTCTAAGGTTAGCGATCCGATTAGGATACCAGATCCGAGATGAGTGACGATAGGCGGTAGCACGTACATTATTACTCAGATTCCTTTGTCCTTGGTCCCTAGTTCTTCAAATGTACATCCTCCACCTTATTCGCGTGGTCCTTCGAGCCGGCATATGGCTACGAGTCAGGTCCGTACTGCGGTTACTAGACCTATTGTGTCTCAGGTTTACATATCACCTGTTGCTTCGAGAGGCTATGTTCATACTTCTAGAGGTCATGTTACTACTTCTAGGGCATATATCCCTACTTCCGGTATGTATATCCCTACTTTTGGAGCGTATATTCCTACCTACGGAGTGTCTCATGGGGCATTGCATGCGATGACTTATGGACCCTATTATGGGACACAATATGGACAGGGTTCTTCACCTTATGGAGGCGGGTATCAACAACCTGCTTACTCTCCTAATTACGGCTTTGTAGCTCCTACTAGTCAAGGTCCACCGCACTATGGTGCTTCCACGCCACCCTATACGGGTCATACAGGAGGAGGGCACTATGGCCAAGGCCATGGTGGTAATCAACCCTATATGAATCAGGGAGTGGTTCATCGACCTCATCATCCTAGGCTCCCTTTCCTCGCGACACTCAATCTTCCTAACTTATCGAGATTGACGAATGATCTTGTGGCTCATGACCCAGCTTGGCCGGCTGTCCCTACCAAAATTCCTTCGGACATACCTAAGTTCGAGGGCAAACTAGGAGAGGATCCGAGCGAACACATTACTACATTTCACCTATGGTGCTCTTCGAATTCCTTACATCAGGATTCAGTCCGTTTGAGACTATTTCAATGCACCCTTACAGGGCCTGCCGTGAAATGGTATATAGAGTTACCTAGGGGAGATTTCACTTTGTTTGACGACCTTGAGATGAATTTTCTTAATCACTTCCAGCTACCAGTGCATTATGATGTTGGTACTAAACTCTTGTCAACATTTCAGCAAGATAAAGCCACACATATCTCTGATCATATTCAAGAGTGGTGTAGACAGAAGAGGTTAATTAAAGCTTTTATACCGCCGGAGTTCCTCCTCGAGTGGTTCCTCAAGTCGTTATTGACGTATATAGTGAAGGATGTTTCCACATCCGGAGTGTAGAATGAGGAACAAGCAATTTTTAGGGCACAGGAACTGGATTTGATTTATGCTCAGTCTGGTTTGTTGTATGAGATTATTCCCAATGCTCCTTGTTTCAGTTTCGATCCCAAAGTCAAACCTGGACCACATGCCGATGGCATTGTGGGTTGTACAAGTGCGAAACCTGTGGATTCGGTTGCAAAACAAGTTAGTCAATTGTCAATCAACCAATTTGCTTCGGGACAAGCTATGTCTTTGTCTCAACCCGCCCAAATGACGAGTGTACTTTATGTGCAATCATCGGACCAGAAGGGTAACTAGCAGCCCGGACGGAATAGAAAAAAGGGTAAAAATAATCGAAAGGGTGGAAATAAGAATGAGAATGCTAACAATAATGACAAGAATGACCGAAATGCTGGGGGGGAAAAGCAAGCTAAACGTAAGGTTAAGTTCCCTTGCAAGTTATGTAAGGACGATCACCTCACTTACTTGTTCCCTCGTATTGAAGAAGCTTCGAGATTCTTGGCACAGGGCCCAGCTATGCTAACTAACCCTTTACCGCATAATCAAAATATGAACTCGAGGTCCCATGACCAGTCTGGTGATGATGATCCACCGGAGGGTAGTGGTCGTGGGTGCATTAACATGGTCTGTGCTGCAAAAGTTGTGACCTGTGCGAAAGATTATGGTTCATCACAACCCAGCCCAGGCAAAGAGCCTGATCGACCGGGGTCCCCTTTGCACATTGAGAAACCTACGGATAAACCTGAGGCTACACCTCGCATTCCTAAGGGAGTCCTTAAGCGTTCAGGGCATAATCCAAATGCCCGAGCCGCCTAGAATTATTCAGTTGTCAAGGATTTGGGCCACACTCCTTATGCGATGTCTGCATTGGAAGTGCTTCAGAGTTGTCCTTCGCAAAGGAAGGCATTTATCTCTACCCTTGGTGTGAACAATGATGATTCTTCCTCTGTGATCAAATTTGAAACCACAGGACTTTAGCCTCGCTTGCCCTCCTATGTGTCTCTTTTGGTTCATGTAGAATGTCTTAATATGACCATCAAGTGCACTATGATTGACGAGGGTGCTGCTGCTTCTGTGATGTATTTATCATGTTGGAAGGGTCTGAGTTCTCCTAAGCTGTCTAAATTAGTGACTATGTTAACTGCGTTCGATGGGATATCTCTTAGGCCGCACGGCATCCTTCCTTCCCTTAAAGTCCGTTTGGGGGGGAAGACCGTTGCGATAGAGGTCAAGGTGGTTGATGCGCCCCTTGACTACAATCTCTTGCTGGGTAGGAACTGGATGTACAGTATGCAAGCCGTTTCTTATTCCTTGTTTCGCATTGTATGTTTTCCACATAACGGGAAGATCGTAATGATTGATCAAATGACATTCAAGAATTCGTCTGTTACCGCATCTTCGGGAGCTTCAATCCTGATTGTTGAGCACTCTCAGGTGGCAACTAGGAGTGTGGGTGTAGGCATGTATCCATCCCTCATGGGAAGCTTTAGTTGTCCTGCACCAATCCTCATGATAGGATCTAGTTCCGATGAGGCTTCGACATCTACAACATCGGTGTCTTTTCGCACGAGTCATATGGAAGATCCTTGGATTTTTCCTACATCGAGTACTTTGAGTGAGCCCGTCGAGACGAACGTTCCGTTTCCTGCAGCTATGATAGCTTATCAAGCTAATCTCAAGTGTGTTGCAGAGCCTAGTCCTTCCTCTTCGTGGATGGAGGAGGAGGACCATTATGTGTTGTCGGCATGGGCAGTACAGTCTTCCCATGCACATGACTACCTTGATACGGTTTTCCCTTTGGATGAAGTGATTATTGAGGCTATGTTGGGAGTTGAGCCACCATGGGAGGAACTTCATCATAGATCATACTTTCTTCCAGAGCTTGATCGTTTGGAGCGTTAGTATTTTAGGGTGGTTCTTAGTCAGAGAGTTGGTAGTCCTGTGGTTCCATTAAGCTCTCCTGGTCCGATGGCTAATGGAAACATGGAAAACATATCTTCAATGATTCCTATCAACATCTCTCGCAATCCTGGCATGATAGAGAATGTCTATATTGGGGCGGAATGTTCCCATGTTGAGATTTTGGAATACACCAAGCTATTTAAGGAATTTCGTGATATTTTTGCTTGGTCTTATGATGAGATGTCAGGTATTGACCCTCGTATTGTCGAGCACGAGATTAATACTTACCCCAATGCTAAGCTTGTTCGACAACGTTTACATGCCATGAATCCTAGGAAAGCACCCACGATTAAGGAAGAGATAGAGAAGCTGTTGAAAGCCGGTTTCATCTATCCCGTTCCCTTGACGGAGTGGGTTTCAAACCTCGTTCCGGTTGATAAGAAGCAGGGAGTGATCCGCATATGTAATGATTTCCGCAATTTGAATCGTGCCAGTCTTAAGGACAACTTCCCCACACCATTTATAGATCAGATTTTGGATGAGTGTGCGGGTAGCGAGGTGTTCTCCTTTATGGACGGATTTTTCGGATATAATCAGATATAGATTAAACTTGAGGACCAACATAAGACTGCATTTATTTTTCCTTGGGGAACGTTTTCATATCAGAAAATGCCTTTTGGCCTTAAAAATGTCGTAGCTACATTTCAGTGGGCAATGACCTTGATTTTCCACGATCTCAAGTCAATTATCGAGGTATTTTTGGATGACCTCGCTGCTCATTCTTGCATGAGAATGCGTCATCCCTATCACTTGAGATTGGTATTCGAAATATGCCGACACTATTCGGTTAGAATAAATCCTCATAAGTGCATCTTTTGTGTGAAATCAAGGCATTTGTTAGGATTCATCATTTCTAAAGAGGGTATAAGAGTCGACCTTTTGAAGGTTGAGGCAATACTTCAGTTGTCTCCCCCGAAGAATATTCGTCATTTTCAGTGTTTGCAAGGCATGGCAAACTTCTTACAAAGATCTGTTGTCAACTTTTCCAATTTGACTAGAGGCTTCATGTGTCTTTTGAAGAAGGACACCCCCTTTTATTGGGATGAGCGAGCCCAGGAGTCCTTCGAGGCACTCAAGCGAGCCCTAGCATAGGCCCCGGTGATTAGTCCTCCAAATTATAGCCGTGATTTTCTATTATATGTGGCTGCGTCCTTAGAGATGATTGGTATGGTTTTGGTTCAAGAGGATGAGGAGCTCCAAGAGAATGTCCTATATTATTTGAGCTGAAACCTTATTGACACAGAGAGTCGTTATTCTCATGTCGAGAAGCTTGCTTTAGCTACCGTACATGCGGTTCAGCGGTTGAGACATTATATTCTCCTTCTCTAGACCTTGGTTGTGGCCCATGTCAATCCGTTTCAATTCGTCCTCACCCGAAGGATGATTGGGGGAAAGTATAACAAATGGATTGTCATTCTGCAAGAATTCGATCTCGAGTTTGTTTCGGCAAAATCGAAGAAGTCTTTAATTTTTGCAGAGCTTATATCGGATTTCCCGAGCGAGGCCGAGGAGTTGGTTTGTGAAGATACGTTTGTCGATGAACACATCTTCTTAATCTCAATGTTAGACCCATGGCATGGGGATATCATAATATATTTACAAACACTGAAGACCCCTACTCACCTCTTGCGAGATGAACGACGACGATTACGTCACGTCTCTAAGAACTACCTCATAGTGGACAATACTTTATATCGCCGTGGGCTAGATTCCATTTTACGGTGTCATTTAACTCATGAAGAGGCTAAGGTAGTGCTGAATGATTGCCACAGAGGGGCGTGTGGTGGTCATTTATCTGGGCTTTCTACAGCTCAAAAGATTTTAAGAGCGGGTTATTTCTGGCCGTCGATCTTTAAGGATTGTGTTGACGCGATCAAGAGGTGCCACCCTTGCTAGGTGTTCACACGTAATATGCACTCGAAACCTGCCCCATTACATCCCATTATCACTGTCGGTCCCTTCACTAAGTGGGGGCTCGATTTTATGGATTGCAACCTAACGTCGGCTAGGGGGCACCATCACATTATAGTGGTTGTTGATTATTTCACGAAATGGGCTGAGGCTATGCCTACAGTAAAATCCGACAGTGAGATAGCCGCTCACTTTGTTTTCAACCAAATTATTACTCGGTTCAGGATTCCGAAAGAGCTTGTCACTGACCATGGCTCGCACTTTCAGAACCGTATGATGGAAGACTTGGCATCCAAGTTAGGGTATAAGCAAGAGCATTCCTCTTCTTACTACCCCCAAGCGAATGGATAGGTAGATGCAGTGAATAAATCACTCAAATCCATTCTCCAATGAACCATCGCACAAAGCAAGAATAATTGGCACATTATGTCATATCCTGCTTTGTGGGCATATCGAACCGTTGTTAAGACTGCCACTGGTTTTTCTCCATATCAACTTGTACATGGAGTGGAGTCGATATTTTCAATTGAATGCGAAATTCCTTTGTTGAATCTAGCTGTAGAACTCTTATCGGACACTTCCCCATTGGAGGAGCGTTTGGTTCACCTTGAGCAACTTGATGAGCAGTGTCGGGATGCCTTGGTAGCTCTAGAAGTCAATAAACGTCGCGTTAAGGTCCAGTACGATAAATCTGTCCGTCCAAGGAGCTTTAGTGAAGGAGACTTGGTCCTTTTGTGGGATCAACCGAAAGAACCCTTGGGGGCAAGGAAATTTAATCCTATGTGGCGTGGTCCTTACGTGGTCAAGCGTATGTTAGAGAAGGGTGCATATGAGTTAGTGGATTACGAAGGAATGGCCTTGGTGGAGCCTAGAAATGGGCTCTATCTCAATAAATACTATGCACAATCTTTAGCCAAGGCTACTTATTGTATATTATTGTACAACTTTGCATAGTTAGGTATTTTTATTATCGTGATCGGGTTTGTGATTAGTTTCCATTTCTTTTGACAGATGTCAAGGGAATCTTCCACCTACATAGGATTCGCAGATGGTGCAAGCTATCACACTCAACACTTAGCCTCTGCTGCTTGGGTGATTTATACTCCTATGGGTCAGGTACTGTCGTCAGGAGGCGTATGTCTACGGCCATCTTCCAACAATGTTGCTGAATACAACGCCGTTATCAAGCTTCTATGGGATGCCATTTTACATGGCGTTCTATCTCTTGAGGTATGTCTTGATTCGGAGTTAGTAGTGTCACAGCTCAATTATTTGTACCATGTTAGAGATCTGGTGCTATTGAGAAGATTCTTGCGTGTGAGATTGTTAGAATGGCAATTTGACAATATAACATATATACACATTCCAAGAAATAATAATCAAGTTGCTGACTCATATGCTAACTACATGTTATATTAGCATTTGTTTCATTCACAATAAATTAATCACAAACACAATTTTTACACATGTAAATAAATAAATCGATCACCATAAAACTTTTTATATATACATCAAAAATGTGATAATACATAGTGTCATGATACAAAATTGGGGCTTTCAAGCCACCATCATATAATACACGGTCGTACAAAATGTATACACTCCTAGGTGTCTAATCCTATTGAGGAGGAGGAGGGTTGTGATCATGGAAGGTCACTACGGCTCTAGCTAGCTGTCGGAATAAACACACCCATGCACGTGGTACACCCACCACTTGTCGCTGCATCGCCTCAGGAAAGTCCTCGACTTGTGCCATGGGAACTCTATGAGTCAATCTCACAAAATTGGTATGAATGCTCTGGAGCGTTCGCTCCGCATCCACACCTATGATGTCATCTCCTCTTCCCTTCCGTCTATGACGAGGGAAGCCCTCTGTCCACTGTGGTCCCACATCTGCACACAAATGGTAGATGTCACTATGTATCATCACCCAAAAATATGTCTTTTTGATTCCATATAATCAAGAAAATACAAAAAAATTAAATAACTCAAAATTTAAAAAGAGAGGGTCGAGATTCGTTACCTATATCACCATATGCCGATCCTGGTGGTAACGGCATGTCTGGGTCCCCCAGGAAATATATCCCTGCATAGGGGTAGTCATCGATGGAAACTATCTGTCGTCGCCACCATCGAAAGAAGTCAGCTGGATATGGGTTGGCCACCCTACCACCCCCAGTCTGCGCATAGCATTTTCCCAACACCGTTGGGCCGGATCTCGAACCCCGTGATGAGGAACATCCACTCTGGGGCTCAATCCTGGAACACGCTCGAAGAAAAATGTGCTCAAAATACTGTTGAACCCGAAGTTCCGCACCCTACTTGCCTTACACTCACTGAGCTGATGTTTCATGTTGCTCAGTAGTGTAGTGCTCCATTCATAGATCGTGGGTCTCATGCACTACACAACGTAGAACATCAGAGGCCGTGAGGCCTGGTGGAGTGATGCCAAGCCTGCTATCCTGCCCAGTGTCAATAATATGGCCTTTAGGCCCAGCAACTATATAGCATCGGTAGGGACTTGACTCCCCACCTTCTCGGTGTCTGGATAACAGTACACTACAATGTACTCGTCGATAGTCAGGCCACCTTCTGGCCCATCATGGGAACGAAGGTTCACCACTTCCCCTCATCTAGAAAGCCCAGTGATAAAGTATATGTCCTCCACCTCTATGGTGAGGGACATCCCATCTATATGGAAGGACTCCGAGTCTGGATCCCAGTAATCCATAGCATCTGTAATAGTCTTGGTTTGGACCTCAAACCACCAAGACACCAAAACTTGTAGAGTCCGCGTGCACGTAGAGCTTGTTGAGCCATTAAGTCGGCCCTTATTGCTTCCTCTACTTCACCATGCTCATGCTCTCACCACTCTAGGACCATCCTGCACAAGAAATTGCAAATTTGCCCATTAGTTCATTGAAAAAACCTTATGTGCGGCCTCATATGCGACTGTTTTCAAAACAGCCACGTATGTACGTGGGTTTGAGGCCATTTTCCGCGTATATCCAGCCCTATACGCGAAAAAAACCTCGATTTCCATGTGGGCCACAGCGCTCATTTTGGGTTGGTCTAAAAACCTTATTTGACTATGAAAATTCATAAAAATTGTATCAAAATGCAAGAGGAGAGCATGAGTAAATACCTGGAAGAAACGGTAGTGGATTCCGCTGGCTGGATCTCCTGGAATTCGCTGTTGAAAATCAGAGCTCAAATGGGTAAAAGTTTCAAATGATTTATAATATTTTGAATTGTTTACTATTTATAGAAAATTTTCAAATATTTGAAAATTTTTACCCCCTTTCCTATAGTTTCGACATTTTCTAACCATTTTGGATCGTTTTTGACATAATTTGTGATGTAGAAGACCTTTTTTAGTGTCGTTTCAGCCATTGGATTGACCTGATCGTGCCGATCTGGCATATAGGTTAGGTTTCATCACCGTTTGCATTTTGCATAACCTTATGACCATCTCATCATGACCTTAGGTACGAACCCACTCTATTATGTCACGAAACCTTCTTGCTACTTTAGAAGTGGTATGATATGAGTGGTAGAGCTTTACCTTACATGGGTACCCTAGTTAGCGCCCTATTTGCATTTGGTGCCCATGCTGACATTTTCTCCTTTAGGGTGTGGGAGTCCGTTCTATAGTACTGCCATGACATTTCGCAAGAGCCTCATACTCCTCTTGATCTTTTGCTGGCCTATTTCCCTTAGGACTCCCTCATGTCAAGTTGTGAATGCATTATCATGAGCTTTGCCTGCCTTATTGAGCTTTAGGCCAGCTCCCCTGACATTGCGTTTCAACCATATAGACCGAGCTGGTCTCATGTCTAGCCATGCAGAGCCATTTTTTATATCCTTCGCAGCTTGATTCCTTTTTATCGGGAGGGGATATTCCCCCGAGTGTCGATATCCTGCACATGTATCCTTGCATTGAGCATAGGTATGTTCCACTACTTGGAGCTAGTTTGTTTTCCCTTATGACACTCGTCTCCTCCTAGTATGTAACTATAAAGTTATTTTATTCCTTTTTCAAGATTTTTAAATAACTGAAAAAGTCTAAAAAAAAATTAAAAAACCAAAAAGTCGGACAAGGAAAGATGTTATCTGTGGCAGCTGTCGAGTCATGTCACCTTCAAACAGATCACTTTATATCACATCCATTGGTTGGGTTATAGTTTGAATTTAGGAGTCGTACTCGTTTATCTGAGTTTGTCTCCACCGACTGGTTAATATTCCAGTCCCTATGGAGCCTCTGTTGATGCCTCCTGTGTCGCAGAGATGTCCTAGTTTGTATATCGAGTCTATGCTTCCTTCATTCAATCACCATACGCCATTATTCTCTTGTTCGAAGGAAGTTGAAGCCTGATTCGGCCATTCCTCAGTTATCTTGACTTTGCATGCCGGCCATTCCCGGTACAGTTACTGGTTCGTGCACCTTATGACCGAGTCCTTCCACATTATACAACTTTGCTGAGTACCTTGTGTTGGATGATGGGGGATGCCTTAATGCCCTCCTTCCAGTGGATTTCATCCCATCGACTTCAGATCATTTATTCTGGGATTGGAATCTAGAGTCATTTTGAGTGCCTTGAGACTTGCAGTCATCAGTGGCAGGTTCTCTCGCCATCGACAGTTCTTGGGAATACATCAATGTCCCCTGATTGATGGATCCTCTCAAGTGTTCGACCTCAACACATTTATTCACACTTGTTAGTTTGCACTCTAGTACCTTGATTCCCATTTTCATTATCGATGGGTGATCTCGCGTATGTTAACTGTATACATTAATGACCGGTAATTAGATGATGGACTACTATGTTCGACCTGGACACCTCTATTCGCATAGTAGTACATGTACTCGTAGCAGTTTGTGTAGAAGACTTTCCAGATTGGTGGCATCTCTTATATGCTACCGACTTGATCATGCCAGTGTTCATGAGAATTCAGCTCTCGTGACTTGATTCCAGTATATGTCAGATATTTCCAGCCACTATGGAGATCTTGATATGTTATATCTTCAGCCATTATGGAGATCATGGTCCTTTGTATATCTTCATCATGGAGATTTTGATCTATGTATATTGTACGTGGCTATGACCATATATGTGATATCATGTATCATGCCTATTCATGGCCATTATACTCTTATGTATCCGGGACTGCTAGTATTGTACTATGCTGATTGGTTGGTTGGTCTTCCAGTTGGGATCCTTCATCACTCCACTTCTGGGATGGACTTATAATGTATTTCGACCATTGTATGACCCCTCTGTCCTCACACATTAGGGGGCATCTGTTATAGCTGATTTCACCACTTCAGATGAATCACACTTTGTATGGCCTTCCCCTGTCCCCCTGTAGACTCCTTAGACCCCATGGACCATTTTTTGTCCTTTGATGTTTCCTTGATCATCCCTAAAAACATATGAAAAATGATACACGCGACTTTTAAACCTATAAGCGCATGTATACGCGGGTTTTACCACTAAAACCGCGTACATCGGGATGTGTGCATAATCCAAATTCTTTTGGAGTTTTCCTTGACATGGATCTGACTCATTTGACTCTTGGCCTTCCCTATGCCTTGAGATCGCTCGGATTCGACCTTTCATTATCCCTTTGGAAGTTATATAAGGAACCCCTTGGTACATTGAAGGCAAGAAGAGAGAATTGAGAGAAAAGAAACTATAGTCCATTGTTGCCAGAACTTATGCTTGATTTTGCATCCCTTTGTCCCTTGGAGCACTAGTGCGTTCTTCCCAAGATTTCCTTTTTCTTGTGAGCTTGCTATCGAGAGATGGACGATTGAGGTGGTGGAGGCCCAAGTGGGGGATTCAGTTTCTCCAGTTCGCAGACGTGCCATTAGAGGTTCTATCTTGTAATCTCTGATTTATATTAATAGAAATATCTTTTCCTTTACAATAATGTGTGTTTGAATCAATATTTTATCCATGGGATTATGTCAAATGCTTGTACATTATTGATTATATATGCTAGAATAGATCTAACACCATGATATATAGAATGCTTGTATTGTTTACTTGTTGTTGAGGAAGTAATCTATCAATTCAAGCTAAAGATCGGAAAGCTCAACGGGGATCTACTTCAACTGTCTGGAGTAAGGTACGAGGTCTGATACTTTAGTGTTAGACATTTAATTTCTATTGCATATTGGAAAGGATTGATTTCTGGAGTCAAGCTATTTGTTGTGGTACCCCAAGCCATAGGAATTTCTCTCCGTAACATTAACAAAGAAAAAAGTCACTTTGAGTTCAATGGAATAAAGAGTAACACAAAGACCAGAATCAACAACCCAAGCATTTAAGAGATGAAAATAGTTTAGCTTCCAACCCAACATAAGTCCACCCGATTTACCTTTAGCATCCACAGAAAGAAAAAAAATCCAACCATTAAGCATAGATTCCAACTCAACAACAATAAATTTCGCATCCCCCGTTCTCTCTTGAAGAAACAAAACATCATGACATTGTTCCTCTACCAACCTTCAAACAACTAATTTTTTGGGTAAACTAGCTAAACCACGACAATTGAGGGAAAGCACAATCATGAGGAACCCCTAGAGGGGGAATTCAAAGCTATAAGTACCCCAGAACGTCTTCCTAAAGAAGAAACGGTCTCCTCGACACTAAGAGAAAGTGTGTCAAGATCCATAAGAGAATTAAAACCAACAAAAGTCCCAAGAAGAGGCCTAATCCCATCATCAACATGAAATCCCACCTAGGGATCTTTAGAACACGACCTTAAGAAGTAACCATCAGCTTTAGGAGGAGAAACCCTAATTGGAGAAACAAACCCTAAACCCCTAGAGTAAGGTCGGAAGAGGAAAACTTACAGACAGAAGAATCTTCGATCAAGGGAACAAAAGGCTCCCTTAAATCTCTAAACATAAATCGATACCCTTATCGAAGGATGAAAAAGATGAAATACTCAAAGATTTTAAAGGCTCAGAAGCCAAAACAGATAAACCAGGATCCAAACACAATCCAACAAAATCCTTTCTCAAAGAGACCATAGGAGAAGACACCTCCACAGGGTTATCCAAAGAAATAATAGAGCATACAGGATTGACAACAGGAATCTCAAATTCCTTCTTCACCCTCCAAATTTTTTTAGACTGAAAATCCATAACAGGTTAATTTTTTTTTCAAAGGATAAATCACATGCCCATAACAATGACATCTATTACAACGAAATGGAACCCCCAAATAGTCCATAGGTTGACTAAAAACCTTATCACCTATTTCAATCAGGGTATCCTCTGCCAAATCCTTACATAAATCCAAAATAACTAAAAATTTCCCCAAACACATAACTCCAGCCTGAAGGAATGACAAATCCGCCTCCACAAAGGTCCCCAATGAATTACCCACCAATTTAGAAAAATCCAGTGACCAAAATTCAAAGGGTAAGTTAGGTAATTTTACCCAACTGGGCATTAAATCATACCTTTCAGTACACGGATCAAAGAGAGGATTCCAACGCTTTAACATTAAACAATATCTATCCCATCTCCAAGAACCAGCAAGGGAAGAAGAGGCATCCAATGCATAGTGAAATTTGAAAGCTAACCATGCATGCAACAACAAGAATACATCTGGAATTTTTAACACATAATCCTTCCAAATATTGCAGGCCCATTTATTAACCCCAGCCACACTAGGTTTTTTGCCACCAAAACCACCCACCAAGGTAAGTGCGTTAGTCATCACAATGCCGTTTATCACAACATCCGCTCTGACAACAAATAACAAGGGTTTTTCACTCTTACAGATCATCTACTTCGTATGCTTAGAACATACACCAACTGCAGGTAAACCCTCCACACGATTTTGGAAAGAAGGTCATAGAACAACCGGAGATATGCCCTCCGAGACCCCAACCTCCTTAGATCCAGGTTGAAACCCCAACTTCCAATCCACAAAAGTTGGGACAAGAGTAACCAGGGAAACAAAATCATCATTCAAATGGAGAGAATTCCTTTTCATATCAGAATCTAGGAAAAAATGAGTCTTATAAAGACCAGAAGAATTAACCGTCGGCCCAATAACACATCCACCACTTTCATTTAAACCAGCCAAACTCCCACCCCTAGGGACAAGAAAGAATCCACATGAAGCTCATCCACAGTTGAAACAACACCCATCCCATCAGAAAGAACCCTCCCTCCAGTAGATCGAAGCTTATCATAATCAAATCCATCATCTGAAGAAAAAGATACCACTTTAGACACCAACAAGTGAATTACAAAACCCTCCACCTATGTACAAAGACCATCAACAACAGACATAACACCAATCCCTTCCACACAAGAATATTCAAGCAAATATGGACAAACCCCACCATCCATAAAACGTCACCAAGAACACCAGAAGAAACTAGACCTTCAACCGTCCTCAACAAAGAATGAAACCCACCACATAAAAGAACAAAAAGAACCTCAACCGCAATGAATGCTAACGACAAACTAGAAATAGACGAATCCTCCACAACACCATTCAACAAAACCAAATCAATGGAAGCCCTAGAAATAATCCCAGAAGAAACCAATCCTGCAACCGATTGTGCCAAAGGAATAAGCCCATCACTTGAAAAAACAGGCGAAGCCATGACCATCAGTCCTTCATCCGACCGCACCAAATAGGGATGATTTTAAGGAACCATACTTATTTAAAAGTGTATAAATGTTGGCGAATATTACCAATTCTTAAAACGCCAACTATAAAATGACTGGAGATATTTTTCAAAAATATTTTAATTTTCAAGGATTTTATATCGTTTATATAATAATTTGGCAATTTTTAGGGTGAAAAACTTTTACCCCATCAAAATTGGGCGAAACAGGGCTTCAAAAAAATGCAAAATGGCAAATCTTTTTTGGGAGAAAAACATGGAAAAATAGCCCACTGGGATAAAATTCGCCCTAAAATTACCCCTGGCACCAATGGTTTGAGCCTACCACTAGAAAATCCAGGCTGAGCCATGACCGCATCAGACTCCATAGGCAGAACATCAAATGACAAAACCACTGCATCGCAAACCAGCAAATCCACATTGTTGGAAACCCTAGAACGACTCCTAAGGTCAGTAGTAGGAGTAAATGTTCGACGACATTTTGGGGGATTCCTAGCCAGTTGTTTCATGTCTTGAAGAGACATCACAACAACGTGTTGGCACCACAACAAAAGCAAAAGTAGGGTATAAAGAAAACGGGTCAGTGCAAGAAGATGAGCGACCTTTTAGATGCAATCCTAGTTTTCAAAAACACGATCACGTTACCAAATAATACAATGCGTTTCTGCTACATAGCACTTGCTATGGTTCAACCCGAGCCTGACATGTCATGGGACATGTAGGATAGGAAACCATATCGCGTACGCGTTATATAACTACAAAACACGCTTGCGATCTGTAGTTATAAAATGTGTACGCGATTTGGAAAACAAAAAATAATTTATATACACAGGCCCGAAACTCATGGCCTATTTTACCTATCAGGAACGTGGAAACGACGGCCAATTGGAGCGTTTTGGAGCAAGTTAAGTGCTTGGGATTGTTGGAGGAGCTGGTTTAGGTTGAGGGGAGGATATTCCACTGGTGAATTGTCATCCAACAAGGTAATTCAATTACCCAAAGCATTCTTTTTTTTTGTCAATTTTTAACCTATAATTGTGTTTTTTAATAGAATAATCAACCCAACAACTCCCAAGCTAATGTTTGATGGATTCAAACTAAAAGAGGCTATAAGAATAAAAAACATCATGTCTAATAGATATTCAATGTTCCAAAAGGCTAGTAATATATAAAACAAACACAAGTATAGACTGTGTGTGGAAGGAAGCTAAAATTATAAGCCAAGGGTTTTAACAATTAAAAAAACAATATCTATCCACATTCAAATTAAAGACAAAGAAAGATAGAAATCCCACATCATAATGAGATTGAGAGGCATAAACAAAAAGGAACAAAAATACTAGAAGAGAGACACAAAATTACTACTGAGTAGGGTTCTAAACAACACATTTCTCATAATTCTCCACAATATGCAAGAGAGAGTAATGGACAAGCTAGCTTATGTTACAATTACAATAGAAGCCCTAGATATTACACACCAATTGGTAGAACTAACATAAAAATACGGTATAAGGCACAAGGTGTAAGAAACCCATGTTAGCAAACACAAGAACACGAAATCCTACTTCTTTTATCCTATAAACATAATAAATAAAATTAGAAACATGTGAGACCCTAGGTCTCCCTAAGATCCCTATATCTAGCAAAGACATAAATGACTTTACTCAAACAGTCTATGCCCTTGCATCACTAGGTTTATCAACCATTTTCTAAAATAGCAAAAACAATGGGTAATATATTTCTACATGTCGAGTCTCTAAGCTCATCTACAACCAATTGTAGTCGAGTCCACAAATTCTCCATTTTCCATGTAACTTTTGGTTGGTTTCCATGGTTATACAACAATGGAAATGGTGAACACCCATGAACTACCTAGAGTGCGTCGTGAGAGTGTTCCCAACCATGATCAAGTCAATTATATTTAGAGGATATGGTGGCAGCCCTATATCACCCCTTTTCTTGCCTCACATGTCCTAATAGTCCCTTGCCCCTTTGTTTTACATATCCAAGGGACGTAAAGGCCAAAACATGTCAAAATAGCACTCCTAAATTCAAAGAAGATTAAACCCAAGTGTGCATGGAAAAGTCACCAATGAGGGTGAAGAAGTGCCTTAACTTCTAGAAAGAAGTTGAACGAAACTCACTATTTAATTGTTAAATGTTTAATTTTAAGTTTTAAATTTATGTAAGTGAATGCCATTAAATTGCTTGTAACTTGAGTTTTCCTTAATTTACATTTTCAATTTTGAAGAGATGTCATTATAAACCATGTATACGTTTCTAATGATTTCCTTATTCATTTTTGTATTGCAGTTGCGGCTATGGACACCAATGCTGAAATATTGATTGAGCTTGCCCAGTTGAGAGGTCTCAGTACTGCTTTTAGTGGTGGTGATAGGATTCGACGTTCACTTGCATCCACTTTGGATGCAATTGTTGAGACTATTACATTGTCAAGAAACATACTATATGATATTACATCATATAGAGAAAGAAAAAGACGTGAGTACGCTGATGGGCTTAGCTACAGTGCAATAAAAAAGTTGAAAATTACCAAAGAGCATATATTTTCATTGTTTAGGGACCCTCGCACGGGGGAAATCCCAAATGAAAATAGGACACATATCTCTATCGAGTGGTGCACATATCAACCATTTGTTGATAACTGGATGGACATATGGTATATGGTTTTTGATATGCCACCACACAACAACAGGGAAATTCCCTTGTATTTCCTTCAGAAGATGTACGCAGAGTTCATGTTGGGTAAACACGTAAACTATTTTGATATTTTGGAGTTTCAGGGGATTGGTGGGGGGATGCCCCAAAACTGACCCAATGTCAGGCTTCGAGACATTGATCGCCCTATCCCTGCACCTCGCAGGCAGTTTCCTAGGCCAAATGTCCCACCTGTACATCGTGTTATTCCACAGACACGTGATGCATTTCTGAGTTTGGCATGGGCCGTTGTTCGCCATAGCACTATGGTTCAACATATGGGTGAGGAAGGGAAATCTGTCCCTGGTGTGGTACATACACCAGGTCGTCATGGTGCAAGACCATCTTCTAGTGCAGTACCCCCATTTACTGCAGGACCATCTACTAGTGCAGCACCATCAGCACATTCCCAGCCTACTTTTGAGCCTCACGAGTGCACATCGTGTGGTCGTCCATGCTATGGTATTTCGTCAGATGTTGTCTTCAGTGGGTTTTTGAGTGATGTATGTATATGGTTAATTGTAATAAATTCTTCATTTATTTTCCTCTTTGTACACATATGTATAGTTTGAGCTAATATATTAATTTTGTGAACTTGCAGTTGATGCTTTATGCCAGTAGCGACGCCCCAGAGTTTCATGTTCCACACTCTACACAGGGGCATGACATTCCATCCACTGATCCCTTGGTTGGTGGAGAGATTCCTATAGCACCCATTGCTGTATCTCACACCAAGGTAAACACTTTAAATTTTCAGTTTTTTAATACTTGTTAATTTGTTAATTTCCACATACTGTACATGTTAGTTCACTAATGTTATCTACGGTCTAATATTTACAATTATTAAACTTGCCGATGCTAGATCCTTCACGGGGAAAAGCAGTGATGGAGGTAGGATCCATGGTCGTATCAACCGAGGAAATATCTGGGCATGACATTCCATCCACTGATCCCTTGGTTGGTGGAGAGATTCATATAGCACCCATTGTCGTATCTCACACCGAGGTAAACATTTTAAAAATGTCAGTTTTTTAATACTTATTAATTTGTTAATTTCCACACATTGTACATGTTAATTCACTAATGCTATCTACGGTCTAATATTTATAATTATTAAACTGGCAGATGCCAGATCCTTCACGGGGGAAAGCAATGATGGAGGTAAACATTTTAAACATTTAAAAAATATCATTTTTTAAATACATGTATGTTCATTGAATCATGCATGTCTAACTACATGAACTCTTATTGACTATAGGCACCAACCGAAACACCTGGACCATTTCTTGGAGTTGTATCTCCTCATGGGCCAAATGTGAACAAGGGTCAAGTGTATATGAGATGGCTTACTCCTAGAAAGAGTCAAGTTGTCCATGACCATGGAGATACTGATAGCATGGTAATTTGTATATCCTTCGATGATATTTCTTGGTTAACTTGAAATCCAGTGCATAAAATGTTTTGTTAATGTTTGATTTGCATGTTTACTGCATCAGGAGCCAGAGTTTACTATTGAAAACCTTGCAGGGATGGTTGATGCAGCAGTCAGTGCTGCATCTACAATGGCAACAAGTCACACAGAGGTACAACTATTTCAACATGATCGTTACATAGTTTATTATTGTTGGGGTATGTTTATTCATGCATGTCTAACTATTTCAACATTTGGTGATTGTAGCCACCAGTAGCAAGAGTTATTGATGCAACAGTCAATTTGGTATCTGCAATAACAACAAGCCACACAAAGGTACAACTATTTGAACATGATATAGACATAGTGTGTTATTGTTGTCTATTGTTTATTCATGCACATTTATAACTATTTCAAGATTTGGTGATTGTAGCCACCACCACCACCACTAGTTCCTGCCCCCTTTGGTTTGACCATGGATGCGACCATCCTTCATGTTCAACCAACAACTCCATCTGCTACACAAGAAACACAATCCCCTTTATCACAGTCTCTCACTGAGGTGAGATGTCCATTAATGAACAATTGTTTCATGCAATGTCCATTAACATTTTGATAATTTTTGAGTTAATTTAGATATGGTATTTTTTGAGCTAATGTATTAGTACATAGTTAGTTGAATTTAACAATTAATATCTAATTTGCAGGATCCAGAGATGCACACCGGTCCTATAGTTGTGCCTACAGGATCACCCTCGAGAAAGAAAAAGAGGAAGCTTGAGTTTTGATGTGTCTTATGGGATATGTACATTTTGATACATGTACATGTGGCTTGGACAGTTTTGGATACATGTACTTTTGGAGACATGTACATTGACATTTCACTTACATGTACATGTGGCTTTGATAGTCTTGGATAGTTGTGGAGACACATATACTTCTGGTTACTTTTGGATGTATATGTGCTTTTGGATACTTTTGGATATATATGTACTTTTGGAGACATGTGCATTGACATTTCAGTTATAAATGAATGATACATTTCACTTTGAATTTGTTCTTTGGTTTTCACATGTTCTTGTGTCAATCTATTATATTGATTTGTGATGATTATCTATTACTTATGAATGCACTATGTCAAAAGAAAAAACTATTATATTTAAAGGTTTCAATGATCTCAATACATGCACACTAAAGTCAAAGTTCTTGCTCATGTAATTTAATAAATATAAGTGCAATACAATGTATTTCAAGGTTTCAATGAACTCACTACTTGCACACCAATTGGATATATCTAATTAAAAATTGTGAGTTTGGATTCATTAAATTACAAGTTAAGTCAATGCTCAAGTGTAATTTAATAAAACTAAGTGCAATACATGCTTCATATTTCATCAACAACCAACAACACTATTCAACAAACGTCATGCACCCAATGACTAATCACTCAACATTAAAGGAACTACAATAGAATCCAAAGACTGAGAACCAACTTTGTGAATCAACATGATTTGAAGCATAAGTCCACCAGATTTGAAAAAGTTCAGTTTGACATTAGATTGATTCTGAATTGAGTTATGATAGTAAGATAAGATTAGGGTTAGGATTAGGGTTTCCTTGGTA
The DNA here is from genome assembly GCA_001517045.1 of Pseudotsuga menziesii. NCBI lineage: Eukaryota > Viridiplantae > Streptophyta > Pinopsida > Pinales > Pinaceae > Pseudotsuga > Pseudotsuga menziesii. The sequence continues at coordinate 80,990 of LPNX011004122.1, read as the reverse complement.
GGGTTATGGTTATGGGCCATTCATGTTAAACAATAAACCCTATTTAGGGATAGGGTTTTCCAATTTTGGCCTTCGTTGGCATGAAATGCATTTTCCATCTTTGGCCCTCATTGGCGTGACTACATTGTCCATACTGAGTGAAACCCTAGCTTCAGAAACCATCGTAGACGGAGGTCATCGGGAAATGGACAGGAAGTAGAGTCCCCTCCCTAGCTAAAATCCCATGTCACGAATCCAACGGAATCAACGGTTCATCGATCGGAGGCCGGAGCATCGATCTATGGCGAGTTGCGGGTCACCTCCAGATAACGTTTAGGGACACCTAGTGGACTTGTGCCCGGTGCGCAAAAAACCTCACGAAGCCGCAATTTTGAATTCTATCAAATCCTGCTAGCATGTTTGGGCATGGGAAATATGGCAACACCAACCACATCCCCACCATCCGTGGCTTTCCAGCTTTGGCCCTCGTTGGTGTGACTGCATTGTCCCCTACTGAGTGAAACCCTAGCTTCAGAAACCACCATAGATGGAGGTCATCGGGAAATGGAAAGGAGGGAGATCCCCCCCCCTAGCTAAAATCCCACATCATGAATCCAATGGAATCGACGGTTCGTCGATCGGAGGCCTGAGCATCGATCTATGGCAAGTTGCAGGTCACCTCCAGATACCGTTCAGGGACACCTGGTGGACTTGGGCCCGGTGCGCAAAAAACCTCACGGAGCGGAAATTTTGAATTATGTCAACTCCTGCTAGCGTGTTTGGGCATGGGAAATATGGCAATGCCAACCACATTCCCACCATCTGTGGCTTTCCAGCTTTGGCCCTCGTTGGCGTGACTGCATTGTCCCCTACTGAGCGAAACCCTAGCTTCAGAAACCACCGTAGAAGGAGATCATCGGGTAATGGATAGGAGGGAGAGGCCCCCCCCTAGCTAAAATCCCACGTCACAAATCCAAAAAAATCAACGGTTTATCGATCGAAGGCTCGAGCATCGATCTATGGTGACTTGCAAGTCACCTCCAGATACCGTTTAGGGACACCTGCTGGACTTGGGCTCGGTGCGCAAAAAACCTCACAGAGCGGCAATTTTGAATTTCGTCAACTCCTGCTAGCATGTTTGGGCATGGGAAATATGGCAATGCCAACCGCATCCCCACCATCCGTGGCTTTCTAGCTTTGGCCCTCGTTGGCGTGACTGCATTGTCCCCTACTAAGCGAAACCCTAGCTTCAGAAACCACCGTAGATGGAGGTCATCAGGCAATGGACGGGAGGGAGAGCCCCCCCCCCCAAGCTAAAATCCCACATCACGAATCCAATAGAATCGACGGTTTGTCAATTGGAGGCCTGAGCATCGATCTATGGTGAGTTGTAGGTCACCTCCAGATACCGTTCAGGGACACCTGGTGGACTTGGCCCTGGTGCGCAAAAAAACTCACGGAGCAGAAATTTTGAATTCCGTCAACTCCTGCTAGTGTGTTTGGGCATGGGAAATATGGCAATGCCAACCGCATCCCCACCATCCGTGGCTTTCCAGCTTTGTCCCTCATTGGCGTGACTGCATTGTCCCCTATTGAGTGAAACCCTAACTTCAGAATCCACCATAGATGGAGGTCTTCAAGCAATGGACAAGAGGGAGATCCCCCCCCCCCAGCTAAAACCCCATGTCATGGATCCAACGGAATCGATGGTTCATTGATCGGAGGCTCGAGCATCGATCTATGGCGAGTTACAAGTCACCTCTAGATACCGTTCAAGGACACCTGGTGGACTTGGGCCCGGTGCGCAAAAAACCTCACGGAGCCACAATTTTGAATTCTGTCAACTCCTGCTAGCATGTTTGGGCATGGGAAATATGGCAATGCCAACCACATCCCGACCATTTGTGGCTTTCTATGCATCAACGACTTAATGTTACTTTTGAGTTGTCGAGCTATCATTGCTAGTATGTTGTTTTGTTTCAGGATTTTTATAATACATGATCAATGAGAAACATGAGGAAATGAGTTTATTGTTATCTTTTAATTGGAAATTAAACTCCTTAATAAAATCATATCTTTTAATTGAAAATTAAAATATCACAATTTCAAGTACACCAATGACCCAACATGTCAGCCTCCCAAAATTTTCTATTATGCATATGAAACATTAACCTTTTGAAAGCATGAGAGGTTCTAAATTTTGTTTGTTTATTAAGTTTATCGCTTAATATCTTCACATGCATGATGTTTACCTACTTCACATGCATAATGTTAGCGCATGTTACTTTTGAATACTTCATATGCATAATGTTGAAGCATGTTACTTTTGAGTTGTTTGTGTCAATATTAGTAGGTTATTTTCTTCCACTTTCAATGTTCAAAAAAACATAATCAACTAAAAACAAAGTTAAATAAATCTCTTATTATCTTTTATTATATTTTAAGTAGAAATTAAACTTCTCAATAAAAAAAATGAGATGAAATTCCAACACTACTAGGCACTACCCCTTTGGCAATGGACATGCGGGTATAAGAGGTGAGTTGTCAAGAAGGCAATTATACAAGCCTTAAAACATAAGTTTATCATTGCGGCATCTTGTTTCCATCATCCTAGTTGTATATATCGGCTGAAAACATTAACAATATTACTTACTTAAAAATTAGGGTTTTAGTACTGTAAGAGAACCTACAAAGAACTTTGATAGGTATGACCTACAGAGGTACATGTATGTATTCTAATGTTATGTATATCATGTGAATGAGATCTTGAAATGTTCATATGATTGATATATATGGTTTATTGATCATATGCAAAATTTGGCATGTTCATTAACTTAACATACATGAGAACTTTTGGCATATTTATAAACAACATTATGGAAAATTTTGCATATCAAGAACACAAAATTGACATATTCATAAGAAACATACATGGGGAAATTAAAATTATGATACATACCTCATCATGTTAGATCCCACCTATTATCATACAACCAAGCCCTCCGGATCATATCTTATAATGATGGTCTCCATTAGTCTCTCGTGCTCTGTATCCGGTAAGAAGTAGCGTACCTTCAATGAATTTCAGCTAGGCATTGTTCGTACCTGGAGGTTTGTACCAATGATTAAGTTGGTAAAGTGATACACACTTGCACCTGGTTTGTAATCCCTGTAAACATATCCACCCTTCTTTCTTGCATTGTTGTCATGTGTAAGGTATTCACCTTTAACAACCATAGATCCAATGAGGAAGTGGTTGTTTTCATCATCAGTCATGGACATAATGAGGGCTTGCTTTCCCTCTATATAACGTGCCAACCAATAATCACCACCCCATTCACTATATTTTGAGGCAACCACTGCACATATGTGTCCTGCATAGTATGATTGTAGGTATATGATCAAATATTTTCTGTGTGATGCAAGGCCAATAATGTGAGTTTCAAGACTACGTAAATTTAACAAAAAAATGTTAAGGAAATGCATCATACCAGGTTGTACAAGGTCTGATACATGATCAAAATCTATAGAAATAGACAATTGGTCTTCTTCCAACGGAGTTAACTCAACAATTGCACGCTGATCAAGTGGAAGTGATATGCGATCCCATCCATCAACCCAATCCAATGATTCACACACATCCTAGTCACCATCACAACAAGGCAGGAAAAAACAAGCGAGTTTTCTGGTCCAAATTTCAAATACTGGGTTATCAGAACTTCGAACTGAATGAAAGGCACAAGTCCCAGGAACAGTCTTGCATTCCCATGCATGTGAACGATCTATGTCTACCACCTCCCAAAAAAATCTCTCCACATGTCTCTTTCTTGTGGATTCTACCCGCATAGCTGATTCCTCTCCCATTACTGACGTGCACCACCTGACTATAGATTGAGCATTTCGAATAGTAGATATTGTAGATAATTTCAATTCCTCTCTTCGTAGGGTTGTTTTGACACATGCTCCGGCTCCATCATGCTCTCCTTTACCATGCCCAGTCTCAAAATAGTTCCACATATGTGGAACTTTGTAGTTTTTATGCAATGAACACAACCATTGAAATATGCGTGCATTTTTTAACTGACCAGCACACCCATCAGACCAAATCTAGTGTCGATCCATCTATATGTTCCTGCCCTTCAAATGATCATAGAACATGATGAAGCAATGACGTACATAGTGGAATTCATGGCACCTATCATCACTTATGTAGAAGTGATATTCCTTTAGAATTTCTCTTTGCTCTTCACTGCTATTTGGGCCATGCCTATATGTGATATGCACCATCAAGGAAACCTGCTCAGAGTGATAATACTGACTTTGGATCTCATTTTGAGGTTGCAAAGTGTAGTTCTCGGCAAAATCAACAATTGAAAGTATAGTACCATGAGGAAATGTATCTCTGCATATTCTAAACTTCTCATCCTGCCATCGTGCCAAGTGGACATGCTGAACATATTGACGTGTCTTTTCAATAAATTCCTTGACGAAGACACTAACTTGTACCTGTTGACACAAAATGATCTCAATATCATATTTTTTTGTAAGTAAGGAATGAAATGCAACTATTCAAACATAAATTTATAGATAATTGCATGTACCTGAGATGTCACCAATTGTATTTTTTTGCTTTCTTTCCCTAGGACTATTTCATAGCTGATATATTTGAAACTTTTCATGTCTGGAACCATATTCCCAAATTCACTGTCTCCAGTCTCGTGCATACATTGGCTCAATAATGCCATTCCAACATAGTTGGAA